>CM035425.1:1245000-1305000 GCA_020310875.1 Ceratopteris richardii | reverse complement strand
CAGCAAAGTTGAAATTACAGATATGATGGCATACAAATCTTTGGACATGGATGATTCAGTTGAGCTTTTCAAAACATTCACTGAGATTGGAGCTGAAGGAAGGACCATAGATGAAATATTTGATTTCAAAACATGAGGTGACTACCAACGTTTTCTACTGAATGTTCTCTGTAGATCTGTTTCCTCCCCTTCCCCATTCGCACGCGCGTGCACACACACACACACACACACACACATACACACACACATACACACACACATACACACACACACAGAGAGAGAGAGAGAGAGAGAGAGAGAGAGAGAGAGAGAGAGAGAGAGAGAGAGAGAGAGAGAGAGAGAGAGAGAGAGAGAGAGAGAGAGAGAGAGAGAGAGAGAGAGAGAGAGAGAGAGAGAGAGAGAGTGAGAGTGTGAGTGAGTGAGAGTGTGAGAGAGTGAGAGTGTGAGAGTGAGAGTGAGTGAGTGAGAGTGTGAGAGTGAGAGTGAGAGTGAGAGTGAGAGTGAGAGTGAGAGTGAGAGTGAGAGTGAGAGTGAGAGTGAGAGTGAGAGTGAGAGTGAGAGTGAGAGTGAGAGTGAGAGTGAGAGTGAGAGTGAGAGTGAGAGTAACCATGTGTAGAAAATGAAATGAAATAAACACAAAGCTATCTAGGGCTGGTGAAAGGATGGGGAGTCGTGGCTCTGCTCAGCAGATAGTGGCCACCTAATATAGGGGGATCCATAATACGAGTGAGTAAAACACCCTAGCTACTGGTGATGGGGGGAGGTGGGTGTAATATATGGTACATCGGTGGTGGTTTGAGTACCTCCTGAAGGAAGACAACCCAGGGGGTGGTGGTACGCCTATGCTCCATCATGTGGTCGTAGGCGATCCTGATGCGTGAGATATCCTCTTGATATAGTCGCGGTCGACGGTATCCTACCACGCGTGGTCGGCGTCAGCTCTCTGTGCTGCTGCCTGGTGGAGAGTGAGCCCAATAGAAGGGCCTCTCTGATGTAGCTCAGCTCGCTGAAAGAACTGGGTAATGGTCTGCTGGGTACTCACCCGTGGCTGATGTGTGGGCTGTAGTGACAACTCTCGCCTCTCGTATGCTGCTGTGAGGAAGCGCCCCAAGCGTCGCTGGTCTCCCATAGTCATGCACAACTAGAGTGACTGCTCTAGCTGGAACTGTGCTCGTAGGTCTAAGTATGCTCGGCATCTGATAACAAAATGTTCCTCACTCTCTACCTCTGTTTGGCATACTGGGCACCACCTCTCCTCACGGGGGACTCCCTTGGATCGACCCCTCTCAATCTCGAGCTGATGTGATGAGACCCGAAGCTGCCCAATGACGACTCGGAGGTGGTGGGGAAGGTATGTCTGCATGTATCTCGGGATCTCGATGAAGCCCGCGTCCGATATATGTAGAAAATGCTCGCGGTAATAGATGGCAATGTATCCCTAGGGCTCACCCATGTCCTCTGTATGTATGTATGCCATATCTCCTGACGAATGACCCTATTCCTCTCTTGGTGAGAGAGCGAGTAGGTGGGTGCATGTGAGTCGTACTGTAGTGGTGGTAGCCTGTCTATGTCAAAGCCATGGTGGGCCAGCCAGTCTCGTGTTTGTGCATACCATGAGGAGGTGTCGCCAGCTAATGCCATATCACGTGATGCCTGGAAAGCACGATAAGCAATGCACTCTGTATCCATGCTCCGAAGTCTGTGTAATAGGCCTACTGTCTGGAATAGTGCCTCAACTAGCATCGGTGGTGCAGAGAGCTCTTCTCTAATGATATCATGTGGTACTGAGGGCTTGCTGCGGATAAGTCTGGCAATCGTGAGGATATGTGGCCTCTCTAATGCTGTCCATACTGATGTAGCTAATCCCGGCCCCCATATGGCTGCCCCATACATGAGCACTGGCGTAACCAAAGTGTCAAAGAGCCACCCCTTTGTGCGGGGTTCCTGAAAATATGCCTGGTGGCACTGTCTCTCCATCAAAGCTAGTGCTGCGTACCCACGTGTGATGCGGTCACGGGCTGCTTGAGACATAGAGAAGACCCCTGATGCTTCTGTAAATGTCACTCCCAAGTAAACATATGATCCGACCACCTCGATCGGTCCACCTGGTGCCGTGAACAAACTATGCCTGCGTACCTGTGCTGATGTATGAAAGATCATGACCTTGGTTTTACCAAGGTTCAGAGATAACCCTATGTGTCTGCAAAAGTCATCTAGGCCATGTAGATGATGCTGTAGACCTTGTGCAGACTCTGAAACCAATACAATATCATCAGTGTATAAAAGAATATGGACAGTGGACCCGTGTACCTCAATGCCATCTCCCCTCTGCTTCTGTATGAAGTCCACTATCTCATCAATGTAGAGACCAAAGAGGGTGGGTGAAAGAGGGCATCCTTGCTTCACCCCGATAGTGCTAGCAAGTGGATCAGATAAGCCCCCCGGACATTTGACTCTACCAGATACTCTCTCGTATAATGCGTAGATCCCCCATATCATCTCCTCTGGAGCTCCGATATCAAGTAGTCGTCTGAAGAGTCAGTCCCTAGGAACAGTGTCAAATGCTTTGCGGAAGTCCACAAAGCAACAATATAATCTCCTCTTCCTCACCCTTGCCTGGTCTATCAGGCATCTCAGAGTGAAGATGTGGTCAATAGTAGAGTAATCCCGTCTGAAACTTGCCTGTCCTGGAGCCCAGATACCCTTACTCTCAACGAGAGTACTCAACTCTGTCTCTAGTACTGCCCCATATAACTTGGCCAATATAGGGCCAATCATGATCGTCCTGTATGTAGCTTGATCCATAGTATCACCTGACTTATGAATGGGCACTATGGTGTGCTCAGTCCATGAGTCCGGGAACCCTTCAACCAATGCACGGTTGAAGAGGTGGGCAATGAGCGGTGCGAGAGTCGTGCCTCCATAGATGAGGTGCTCTGCCTGTAAACCGAAATGATCATGGGCCCTGCCATGCTGCAGCCGGGCAATAGCGTGTCCCACCATAGTGGGTGTGAAGAAGTCAGAGGTAGTAGGACGTGAGCTCTGGGGTCTGGGAATGGGGGGCTGGCCTTTTATCTTGTATAGACTCCGTGCATAGCTATGCCAGGTGCTCGGGTCTCGGATAGGTGTCTGCTGTCTCCTCTCTCTCAAACGTCGCCATGCCACTCCACTGTCTCGACTCATGATCAGATGGTAAATATCCCAATACTGTCTCTCCTCCCAATCTCGCCGTTTGCGGCGAGTAAGGCTATGCATGCTACGCTGTGCCTGTGTGTGTGTAATATCTCCCCTATGCTCTAAAATCCGTAGGTGCTTCTGTAGCGCACTTCAATCTGCATCATACCAGCGGTTCTGGGGGCATGGATCCTGTGCGTGGAGGGTGCATATGTGTGCGGTGTGGGAAGCTGCAGAGAGCTGAGTCCTGTAGGATGGTGGTGATCTGTGATGTAAGTGTGTCCAAAGGTGAGAGTGGATCGAGGGAGAGTAGGCGGGTGTGTAAATGGTGTGCATAAACGTGTGAGAGCTCGTGTGTGAAGTGTATGGTGGTATGTGTCTGAGTGGGTGAGGGAGGGTCTAATGGAATCGGAGATGAGAGTGTGTGTGAGATAAATGTATGGTCAGCCCCAAGTGGACGTCGTCCAATACTAAGTGAGGGGATGAGTGAAGCCCCAGAGGTGGTACCCAAAATGTAGTCGACTGTGCTCTCACCTCCCCCGGGAGGGAAGCAAGTAAATCCGCCCGAACCTGGCCAACGATTCATCCCGTTATATATAACGAGATGATGTCGGCTGCCTAGCTCGAGTAGATGTCTGCCATAGCCGGTGGAATCCTGACCCATATTTGCCGATACTCTGTTGGTGCTAATCTCATCCGTGTCTCTAGCCCTCATGAGATGCGGGTGATCCATGTCATATGCCTCGCACTGATGTGACTGAGTGCGGCCATTGAAGTCTCCCATAAGGAAGACTTCACCTAGTGTGCTGTAATGTAGTATCTCCTCTGAAAGCGCTGTGTATGGTGAGTCTCTGTCTCGGGTCGGTTCCCCAAGATCTTGTCCTGCATATCGAGACCCGCCTGGTGGGAAGTAGCATATAGCAATGTAAATCCAACCCCCCTGTGCTATCTCCATGCGACTGAAATGACCTATGTGACTAAAAACTTTACAAAAGCCGTGAATCTAATATTGTATGAGCTAGAAACATAAGGAGAAAGAAAACTGACTAAATTAAAGTAAAGCAAAGTAAAGGAGTATGTGGGGGTAGAAAGTATGGATGGATAGAGACTTTCTAGTTGTTACAAAGATACAAAGGTACAAGATCCCTAGAAAAGGCTGGTGTTAGACAATACAACTTATATAATCTCATGAGGTAAAGATCTCCATTTCAATAGTAATCTAGCGTCCATTGATGTTGAATCTCCTCAATATCCTCTATATTGAGTGTCCTCATGGAGAGTTATGTGTCTGATGCCAAGATGATCCAAATCCTCCTTTGTAATCACCACCTATGATCAATGTCCTCCTCGATATTAGTGGGCATCCAGATCTCCACAAATCTATGATGCAGTCAATTAAAATACCTCTAGTGTGGGAGGTATCCAAGACCTCCTGCTTAGTGGTCGTGAATGGATGAAATAATCAGTTACATACATCTGAGTCCGCCTCTCTTATCTTCTAAGAAGTTTGTCTATGTGGCTCATTAGCTCAAGCAAAAACCCAAACATCTCGTCCTTATATGTGAATAGTGATGCAGAACTCTCTCTGAACAGACATTGGAAACTGGTGTATCTCGTAGTATGTTGGGAAATAACATATGTAGTGCAATGAATCCCTACGATATACTTGGCATATCCTGTGGGGAAACTCTTCCGTGGGCTCTGCTCTTTTATCCTTTGGGTATGATCTCCTATTTCTTGGGAGGGGTTTGGGCCTGCTTATAAAGCTTCCAGCTGCTAGCATTGGGTATCAAAACCCACTTTGCCTATACACTTCACTTCTCAAGGGGTCATCTTTTCATGATGCTTTTGGAGTTGCGCCTTGATGTTGTACACAGCCTTGCGATGTCTTTTCAAAGTTCCAAAAAGAAAAAAGAAAATTAAATGGGCTTTCACGTGCATGTGTCGTAGTCTTTTGCTCCTAAGGGGAGGGAGGGTGAGGTGGAAAGGAGGGGATGGGGGGTCATATGTGTACATTGTGGGCACAAGTAAGTACCAAATGTAAGTACAAATAGGTGCCAAAATGGGCCATCCACGGGCTCTCCATCATGGAGAGCTTTGCCAGCCACCATGTGTGAAAGTACCTGCAAAGATCAGAATATAATACCAATGCAAATGAGAGCCATACATCACTGACCATATAAATAATGGCCAAGGTCCCATCCGAATACAAGGAAAGAGGGCTACTGGCCAGATACAAAATAGGTCAAATACACAAGGGCCATATAGAAAATGCACCAGTAGCCAAATGCATGGCATAAAAGAAGAAAGTGCTCCTAATACGTCCAAGAGAATACTCTAAAACGAACTGAAAAGCCAAAAATAGGAGAAGATGAAGCAAAAATCCTCCTCTTTAACTCCAAATAAAATTTAACCTTGGAACAAAATTCCTTCTTTGGGGCTTCTAGGGGCCGTGGGAGGTGGGGAGGAAGAGGGAACTTCCGGTGGAGGTGGAGTGGAGGGTCGTCAGTAGAGGGGGAGTGGAGGATGGCCGTGATGCCAAAGTTGATGGAGAGGTAGACAACGGTGGGACTGATGGTGGTGAAGAGGCTAGAGGAGCAGCCAAAGTGGGTGAGGGAAGTAGAAACACCAAAGGAAGAGGGAAAGGAGGTGGATCTGCCATAAAAGGGACCATATTTGGATCAAGGAATTGTGGTAGAAGTCTCCCCCTATGGGCAACTTCTGTCAGGCCAGACTATGGCAAGTTCCAAACATAATCTTGGCACGGAGAGCGTCCAACTCATAGGAGAGCCTCCAACAACTGAGAACTGAATGAAAGTCGTGTCACCCTCAACCATAAGAGCCAACATGGCCTTGTGCTTAACCTCCCACTCTACCTCTACCATCGAGCAGATGTGTGAATGATTGACTCATAATATTGATGTTGTACGGCAATAGACCTTGGTTGGTTGAGGCTCTCCATTGATGCATCATAAGTGGTGTTAACAACTACGAGGCCTCATCCAAGAGGAAAAAGCACCTTGGAATGGAAGAAGAGGAAGATGAACTAGAAATAATAGGATATGAGGATGGAGGTGGATAGTGTGTGTGAGGCAACTCAGAAGAACATGCGTGTGTCGTAGAGGGAAGAAAGTGTTCACACATGCTTGGAGGTGCAAGTGGGGCAATATATCCAAGGGTATGGGGAGAGGTGCTCCAAAAGTGGAAGGAATGGAGTGAGGTGGAATGGGGGGGTGATGGAATGGCTAGGGATGGGGAAGGATCATGGGTGGGCAAGGTGGCCATGGGAGGAATAGAGGAGGAGGGCATCTCACAAGAAGGGGAAGTGGGGAGTGGGTGGCACAAGGGTGAGGTGAATGCAAGTTGTAGAAAAGAGACCCGGGACTATGTTCTTGAGGAAGATGGTGATGCACCTCCCACGATACCTTCTACTCAAGTGGGATTGTCCTTAGGGAAGTATACCTTGTAATATGCTTGTGTAGAGGGACACTTCTACAATGCCAAACTCCTCAAGGGAGTATAGGCAGAACAGACATTACAAGAAAGGTTCAGGAGAATAACACAACTCAAAGTAACATAGACCACATAATATACTTGAGCTGGTGACAAGATGCTCGACCCGATTAGCCACAAACCAATGGATGAGTCCCTCCAATGTATTATGGTGGAAAGGCAAGATATGCCAATCGGTGATTTGAGGGAGGCTCATTTCCTCCTCTATAAAAGGACAAGGTGGAACAATGCAGGCATTATCCTCATCATCTACCATTTTTAATATCCATTAGAGCTTGAACTCTCCAGCCCTTGTACGAGAAAGAAATAGGTGTAGGGGGCCTTTGTGGGAAGCATGGTCAGGGTTGTGCTTCTTTGGATCAATGCCCATAGTTGCTTCTCGAGAGGATCTCTTGGTGCTTTCCCCATTCTTAGGTTGTGACTATTGTACACCTTTTATTCTTGTAATTGGACCCGTTTGTTTGAACTTTGTGGGCAATTGGGTCTATACTTCAGAGCGTACGTCTATGTGTAGTTAATGGTTTCTTTGTTCAGTGCTTATTTTGTACTTGGTTGACTTATCAAGATTTTGTTGGAACTTTCTGCCCGTCCATTAGCTCTATTGTAGTAGGCACATGATTTATTGTGATAGATCATAGACCTTGTACCTTGCAAAAATGTGTTGCAGCAACTGATTCACAAAATGAGTGCCCCTATCACTAGGGACTTCCAATGGGCATCCGAACTATGAAATTTATACATAGCCACTGTTGATGCGGTGCAATCGGAAGTGACTTTAACCTCTACCCACTTGGTTGAGTAACAAGTGGCCATCAAAATGTACCTCTTATTTCTGGGCTGACTTGTTGGGCTGATGGGTCAAGTGAAGTCGAGACCATCAAAATGTGCCTCTTATTGTTGAGTCAACCTCTTGGGCTGATGCGCCTAGTGAATTTGAGAGCCCATTGCTAGAAAGGTTGACAAACTGTCGAGATCAGCAAGGGCTCAACATTTTGCCTTGTTGGATGAGGGGCACAGCTTTGACAAATGTTGCATTCTTTTGCATACTTGGTGGCATCCCTATAGAGATGAGCCCACCATAAACATTTTGAAGACTTTTGTGTGCCAAGTCCTCTCCATTAACACTTGGTCTGTCATGTAGTGTTCCCTGCTCAGTTTGATAAGTATTTCAAAATCATACTTTTCTTACAAGAGTCAGTGCCAAGGTTGGCCCAACTTAGGAACTAGAAGTGATTGCATAAAAAGATATTGGGGTCGCACAACCTAAGAGGAATCTGTGGAGTCACCCAACTTGATGAGGCGAGTGCTATGGAGGGCGAGTGGAGGTGTCATTAGAAAGAGGGAGACCAAGCGTTGGTTGTCCAAGGAAGGATGGGCGACCATCTATGTGATGGGGGAAGCACCTTGGCCGACCCAAGGGATGGGTGGAGTTATGAGGGGTGACCATAATATAGCTACTAGAGCATGTGAAGGTGACCAAGATCTTCATAGAATGCTTATGTTTGTTCCTCAGATTATGTCTCTCAATCAATTCTGGCATCCTCTGGAGCTCAAACTTGGTTGGCTATTGGGGAAGGCACCCTCGCCCATAGGAAGAGGGCAACCCCCTAGAGGGTACCCTTGCTCAATGGGAGAGGACACCTCCAAGAGGAAGGGACCACCAAAAGGGGTTCGTCCATCCATCAAGGGTGACTAGAAGAGGTGTTAGATGTTCAAGCAGGGAGACAATAAAAAAAAAAATAAATTATTTTTATACTAGGCAACCAAGGGCAACCACCACTTGGGTTATCAAGGAGGCCATCAATCATGTGTCTTCATCAAAGGGCCACTGAAGACCCAGGTTGGGAGACCATAAATGGTACAGGGCATCATGATCTAGGGCAACCACGTAACTCTTTTGCATATGGCTAGGACAATCACACTTCTTGCACCTCCATAGCGTTACACATGCCACTGTCGATAAGTGGATAACTTTTGATAAGAGAAGTTGATGCCGCGGGGAGAGAAGGAGAAGTGGTGGTAAGAGAAGGTAGTCCTTCGGTGAGGTAACAAACAACTAGGGATCGAGGGTTAAGATTAGGATACAAAAGTTTGATGATGGAACGCAATAGGAAGAGGCAAGGAGAGTGGGGTACTCAGGGTAAACCTTGGTGCTCCAATGGAAGAGCTTTGAGGAGTGTGTCTAAAGACGTGAAAACATCTTCGTATATTAGACGTTCAATGGGGAGTGTTGTAGATAGTGAAATTGTGTGTGCAAGGAATGCAAAGTGCACTACTCATGGAATATGAATCACCAAACAGATATCACACTTGAAAAGACATTAAGAACACTATAAAAGAATACTTGAATAATGACAGCATAACAAGAGGAAATGTATTTACACCAACACTAGAAAACATGGCTACAACAAGTGAACTATACTATCTACTCAGCTCCCTACTCCCAAGGTACCCTCAAGATAGCACCAACTAGCAGGGACTTCTTACCTCTAGGGTAAGAGCAAGATGGTGAGTCAGAATCTCTATGCTCGTATGGGCTCCATACACATCAATCTTTGTGTAACCTCTATATTTTGTTCTCTGGAGGAACTTTCCTTTTATAGACAAGAGGAGAGATATTACAAAGGTATGTTACAATAGTGGGGAAGTTAATCTACTAGGGAAGTTACATTTGCAAGTTGCCAGTACCAGACTTTGTTCTGTAGTGGCTGACTCGTGGAGATTTACTCAATGGAGCTTTGTCGTGGCTAGCTACCTTCTCAGCTTCTGCGGCCGCTTGTTGTCTTGTCAGATCTTGGACCACCTTGTCTCCATGTCAGAAGTGAATTTGGGCACCTTGGCACCCTTGTTGCCAGAAGTTGGGCGTCAACGCCCAATGTTGACCAAAAAGTGAAATTAGGCATCTTGGCGCCCTATGTTTGAAATTGGACTTCTTGGTGCCTGCTTTCCAGAAGTTGGGCTTGTTGGCACCCTCTTTCTAGAAGTTGGGCTTCTTGGTGCCTTCTTTCTAGAAGTTGGGCTTCTCGGCGCCCTCTTCCTAGAAGTTGGGTGTGCTATCGCCTAGACAGTTGAGACTGTCAAATCCTTCCATAACTTTTCGTTCTAAAGTGTGCGTCGAATGTGTGTGTTTCGAATGTGTGTGTTTCGAATGTGTGTGTGGGGAGTGTGTGATGAATGTGTGTGATGAATGTGTGTGTGTGGTGAATGTGTGCATGGGAAGTGTGTGTGGTGAATGTGTGCATGGTGAGTGTGTGTGGTGAATGTGTGCGTGGGGAGTGCACATGTGTTGGAGTTAGGTGCTCAGGTTTGATTGGGTAGGAGTAGTGATTACTGTGATGTGCAAACGTAATAATGAAATTAAAGAAAGGAATGACAAGATTGACCAAGTATACACTGAGATTTCCTTATAGAGTCTTGTATAGTACAAGAATCCTCACATAAAAAGTGTAGATAACCAAGTGGGGGAGTAGGGGAACAAATGCAAGGAATTGTTATGCATTGATAGGGTCTTTAGCCCACGGAACAAATGATTGTGGAAGCCTGTATTTTGCTTAAACCCCTCGCAATCGGTCTACTTGGATTACCTAGAGCCCACAATTATCTCGCAATGAATTCTTCCTATGTCTATGCACTAACTCATATGCATCCCGGCAAACGCACCAAAATGATAGGCTCTTGAGCCCAAGGAAAAACTGATTATATGAGATTTTATTTTGTTCAAATCCCTCGGAATCGGTCCAATTGGATTACTTAGAGCCCACAATTATCTCGCAATGGATTCTTCCTATGCCTATGCACTAGCTCATATACTTCCCGGATCTATTGCTTGGAAGGCAATTAACCTAACCCTTGGACTACAAACTCTGCAATAGAGGAAATGTTTCCAACAATTCACTCAATTTCATATCTTCGGAAAACCTGCTCTTCTATATTTCGAAATCCCTCATCTCCGAGTTCGTGCATGGCAGATCATAATCATCACTATGATGTGGACTATCACTATAATCATACTTCGAGGTTTTAAAAAAAAAAAAAAAGGCCTTCTGCTTGATTTCCTGCATGCACCAAATGATCCCAACGATGAACAGTCCAGGCGATTATTTAAATAGCGGTCATTCCCATGGACAAAGGAGGAGAAGTCCCAACCATATGAATGTTCAGCCGGAAATCAGACACGTTTCAGCACTCGCATACCCTTCCTGCGTGAGAGCATAAGCTCGTTTTCGAAGGCTGGCTCCCCTTCTTCGCAAAAGGCAATGAGCGAGGAAGAGACATTTGATAGTTACTACCCAGTTGCGAATCTTACTAAGACACCTTGCTATGTTACAGACACAAGCGTTTACATGGGCAAGGGAGAATGATGTCAGATTTATCACTACTTGTACATAACGGTCATCAGATGGTACTTCTTCATGACTGGTGGCCCTCACTATGGCGAAGACAAGGTCGGGTGTACCAACGCTAGCAACCTTGGCAATGGATATACTAGTTCGGTCTTTTAACAGACCGATTGCGGTTAGAATCCTCACCCGCACAGACGCCCATTATGGTTTAGAAGAAAAATTACCATCGATCCCTTTTGGCTACACGTACCATGAAACTTTTAAACAAGAAACATTATGGACATGTCGTGCGTAACACTGAGGAATTGGAGGAGATAACTTGTCTGGCAAAGGGAAAAACATACCCTCGGAAGGTGAGCTGTCAATCACGAGTAGAGCGGGTACTGATAACCTAAATTTCTGGTTGATCGTTTATCTGCCATTCCTAATAATCAGGCTGCTGTTCCAGCAAGAGCTGAAATGCTGCTGAGAATTGGATAGAGGGCGACGAACTCAAAATGGCCGAAATAGGCAATGGCCAGCAATATCAGAGTTGCTGAATTGTTGTGGAAATCTGAGAATCCTCGTGCATAATTTTTTTACAAACCTCTTCCAACCACGAAGAGAGAGAGCGAGGGATCCGACCCAAAACTGCCCCCTTCCCCGCTAATGGCTGGAAAACTCTTCCTTCATTCCCCGAATATCCTTTAGTTCCACCAGATGTTCCCCTTTACTGGCATCGCACGCCTCGTAGGTTCCTCTGCCTCAAGAATCATGAACCTCTATGCATTCAATTCGCGACCTCTTGTGCAGGAGGACGACACCCAGTCCACCAGAGAGAGAGAGAGAGAGAGTACGACAAGGATGCGCAGCACCCTAGTGAAACTTCTTCTGAATTCTACGAGCTAACGAGCTAACTTCTTTGTGCTGCAATGGAATCGTTGAAAGTAGCAGACGGAATTGGCAAACAAAGCAATGCACATGGGAACCTGCACGGCCGACGCAGGAAATCTTTCTCGTAGAGACAAATAACTAATAAGGACGAACATCTCAGAAAACATTGTTGTGTGTGATCGACATCATGTAGAAGCTTGCAGGAGGCTGCCGACGCTGTTAGGAGAGGCAAGGGGCAATATCCAGAGAAGATATTGGGGGAGGTGAGTGAAAAAACCGCCCCTTGGGAAAACGCTGCAGATAACATATAGAGGTTACCCCCGTGTCACAGAGAGAGAGAGCCCATTCTTTTGCTACCGCCCAGGGATAAAGGCATCCCCCTGCGAGCACCAATCCCATGCCCAAAATGGACCCCCCCCTTTTTCCGTTTTTTCTGTCAGAACAGTCACAACCACTAAAAACGGAACTTCCAAATAAGAAGCTCACTGCGCATATTACGGTAGTTGGCAGCACAATCAATTACATTGACACCTAGAGACAAATTGCGGGAAAGCACCTCTTGGGATGGGAGAGAGGTCTCTTATTAGGGACGATGAACTTGAGAACGAAAGTCATATAGCAAGACCCATACATTAAACGAGAAACTATGCAGATTCTCACGAGCAGGTGTAATACCCGTGAATTCGCCTCAATGGTGACCCTGGCCGCCTCCATACCCACCATGTCCTCCATGATATCCATCGTGATATCCCCCGTTGTATCCTCCATGATATCCGCCATGGTATCCTTCATGGTATCCCCCATGATTTCCGCGATAATATTTCATCTGTTGGTGTTTTAATACTTCATCAGCTGTTAGCAGCTTCCGGTTAGAGATCACATGTGAAATTCCCTCTGCCCTCACACAATATGCAATCGATATGAGCACTAAGAGGAAGAACCATGCAGGAAAAACTCTGAACGACGCCATAGCTTTTGCGCAAATTTTTGATGCATTTCCAAGAACTCCTCGGTCCATCCAAGATAGCTGCCCTTGGTGGCTTCTCAGAGAAATTCCCCCTTGAAACAAAGCCACCTCTAATTTCTTCTGCACGTCAGTATCTCCTATGCTCTTAGGAGGTTTGTCCATGCTCAATCCCTTTTCTCCACATCCCTGCAATCAATACCTCCACATACTTCTCGTCGATCATCAAATTCATTCTTCAAGTACCTAAAATCAAACAAATTCCCTTGCCAAATACAAACATATTAGTGCATAAAAATCAACGATTTCCGGAGCTAACATACATCCGTCTTCTTATTTGCGAAGTCGTCCTCGACGAGCCACTATTGCTGCAATAAAATCCAAACAACCATGAACATGTCAATTTCCAATTGGTTCACATACCTTTCATCGAGCCGCCACTTCCACTGAACCTGCACTCATCGAAGCTATTAGTGCTAAAAAAAGATCACTCATGAATACATACAAATCAGTCACTTCCAAAATGATCCAAGAACATGCACATATATGCAATCCCATTTCAGCCATGCATCAATTTGCTCATACATTCCATAATGGAAAATGGTCTCAACCAAAATAACACATGCACACCTTTCCATGTTTTACACATGCAACTACCATTGCGGAAAACAGAAAAGAAAATACCGAAATAAACAACAACAACTTGAAATGAATCCAACAGGTCATGCAAAAATACCCAAAATGCATACCCCATTATTGCATCTACTATTCGCTATGTACAATCATTCCATGACTAGACTCTTCCGAAGAATATCCATCGTCGTCCTACAGAAACCATCGAGACTCGAGTGCAAGTGAAGACATACATCAGAACCCTAGAGTGTCCCACACACTAGAAAAACCCTCAGATAGAGCACACAAGTTATAAAGCACTACCGTTGCATCACCTCGCTAAAGCCTCATCCATACGTACATATAGAGTCTCCGTGCCTTCCAGAATGTTGATTCAAAGTGAGCTGATCTGTCGCAAGCCAACACATATCAATTACACAAGCGAATAACGTTCCCTTCCAGGCGATCATCGCCCTCTCCTCTCTTTCTCTCCCCCTCAGGAGTGGGGAATAACTTCATATGAAGATTTTATTTATATTCACACGTTGGCCTACATTGACACTGGATGCGATTCGTGGACCTGACCACCCGATCAGGTTGATTCCACCCATCTACCAATGCAATGCAGCGCGCAACACACAAACACACAATGATCACACATAACATATATTAGCTAGTCCATAACGAAGCTGGATACGGCTCGTGGTTGTGACTACCCAGCCACGATGGTTCCACCTACCTACCAACCCGTTATGGCGCGTAGCTAAGACACAGTCATATACATCCCAAGCCTATGGCGAAACTAGCTACGGCTCGTGGTCCTAACCACCCGGCTAGGATAAATCCACCCACCTACTAGCCCACCATAGCACATTGGTACGATCACAACAACACACATTCTCTTTCTTTCCTTTCTCTTCGTTTTTTTTTTTTCTAGTTAATTAATTCACCCAAGTCCTGAGAATTAGGGAGAGGAAGAAAGGGACTTTCCCACTTTTCCCACACATGCATGCAAACATATACACACTAGCCTTTGACAGATCAACCACCTCTTTACTCCATTCTCTCAATTACAGACACTACATATGTATTCATCGAGTTGACTTTTCACTTGGTAACTACAGCCAGCTATGCCTTAGTCCCTCGTATACCTATCCCTAGGTGTCCTAGAATGTGAGTCTCTGGGATGTCTCATGTAGTCTCACCTCGTACTCGCATCCCGACAACTTCCCTAAGGCGAGTCAGTCTCAACTTCAGGAGCTCCGTCATCACTTCCTATCGTTAGCACATCTGCCCAAGCCCACGTGATATCGTTTTCCTCGTTAGGCATTTCCCTAGAAGGATCAAAATAGTAGTATCGATCTCCCACCCATCCTACATGTCGAGTCAGGTATTCCTCAAAACACTCAATGTAAAATGCAAAACCCAAATCCTGGTTTATAAAGCATACCAGCCAATGCGCTTCCTCAACATCGTATTCCGTCTCAAAGTCGTCGACATCTATGTCCATGCGGGCGAATGTTTGGTCCGAGAAATATATCCTTAGCTCGTACAAGTAGAGTTGCGTTATTTGATCTTCCATTTTGTTACTTAGCTCCTAACAGTCTACTGCACAACACAAGAAAAATAATTAGAAGTCCAAAATTCTTGAGCTAGCAAGGAAGAATATTTATGACACACACATCATAGCTTACATATGCGCATATATATATATATAACTATACATGTATGTACAAGGAATCTACTTCGTCCTTCTGCTTGGATATCGTCTAGCTTCTCCCGTTCTAATATCACTTGAAATATGGTTTAACTCGTAGCGCGTTAACCTTCACGGGAGCATATTCTTCTCCTAAATCTTGAATTTGCATGGAACCATTGGAATTGAGTTCCACCACCTTAAACGGTCCTGCCCATCTTGTCTATAACTTCCCTGGGAATTTATAATATTTACTATCATAAACTAGCACCAAATCCCCTTCCTGAATCGCATAGGTCCTGAGATTCTTGTCATGCCTCTCTTTACGCCTCTTCTGAATAGCTTCCAAACTTTGTTGTGCAATGAGTCTCTTTTCTTCTAGCTTGACCAGTTGTATGTACCTCTCCTTTAATGACTCTTCCTCGCCCAACCTGGCTTCGATGGCCACTCTTAATGTCGGAACTTCTTTTTCGATGGGGAAGATGGCTTCCTCACCATATACTAGGGAGAACGGAGTGCTCTTTGTCGTCACTCGGTAGGATGTTCGATATGCCCACAAGGCTTCCAAAAGTCTCTCATCCCAGTCTCGCCTATGCACAGCTACTGTCTTTGTCAGAATCTGTTCAAGAATTTTGTTGGTGACCTCAACTTGTCCATTTGCTCTCGGATAATATGGGGTGCTTTTTCTATGTTTGATCTTATATAATTCCATTAATTCTTCGATCAATTCGTTGACAAAAATGTGTTCCTCTATCACTCACTATCTCCAACGGGCATCCGAATCGAGTGATAATTTGTTCGTACAAAAATTTAGCTACATCAACAGCTCGGTCAGTCTTCAGAGCTTTGGCTTCCACCCACTTGGTAACATAGTCAGTGCAGACCAAAATATACCTATTAGACCGACGTCTTGAGGGAGGATCAATAGGCCCCACAAAATCAATTCCCCACTTCTCAAAGGGCTTAAGAGCCAACACCGGCGTAAGAGGAGCCACATGTGCTAATGTGGGTTTGCCCATTCGTTGGCATTTGTCACATTTCTTACAGTATGTATGCGAGTCTTTGAACAGCGTTGGCCACCAATACCCAGCCAATAAAATCTTTCTTGCCGTCAATTCACCAGCAAAATGTCCACCACAGGGTTCATCATGTAATGCTCTCAACACTAGGGTTGCTTCTTCTTCCTCGAGACACCTCCGATAAATGCTTTCATGTACAAAGTATCGATAGAGCTGCCCACCAATGATGCTATGGTGCTTCGCCAATGCTAACAGTTTTTGCTTCTCTCTCTTGTTTGCTCCTGGCGGATATTTAGTAGTGCACAAGAAATTCACCAAGTCGGCATACCAAGGTACTTTAGCATCAACCTGGAATAGATGCCCATCAGGAGCATCGTCGGGCACACCAGAGATTGGCTCCTCATTAACAATTGGAGATAAATGGTCAGCCAATATGTGCGCTTTGCCTGGTCTGGTTACCACTTTGAACTGAAATTCTTGGAGAAGTAGAATCCACCTCATCAGTCTCCCTGACAGCTCGGGTTTATTACTGATATACTTAAGGGCTTCATGATCCACATAAAATGTGAAATGCTTTCCCATCAAGTAATGCCGATACTTGTTCACCGCAAAGATCATCGAGAGGCATTCCTTCTCTGTAGTCGTGTAGTTCCTCTCAGTGCTATTCAAGTTGTGACTTGCGTAATAAATAGGGTGGTCCAACTTCTTTTCATCGGCTTGGCATAGTACTGCTCCAACCACAGTATGAGAAGCGTCGGTATGCACATGGAATTCTTTCGTCCAGTCGGGTGCTACCAAGATTGGTGCATTTATCAATCTTTCTTTGATCGAGTCGAATGCAACTTGACACTCTTCAGTCCATTGGTATTGTTGGTCTTTCCTCAAAAGATTCGTCAGTGGTGCCGCTATGGACGCAAAATTTAATATAAAACGTCGATAATAATTTGCATGGCCCAAAAATCCTCTGAGTTGTCGCAAATTTTGCGGAGGTGGAAGTTGTCCAATCTTTTCCACTTTATCCTCGTCAACCGCGATCCCTTTTTCAGCAATAACATGTCCCAAAAGCAATCCTCTTCGTACTCCAAATGTACACTTTTCAGGATTTAATGCGATGCCTTTTTCAATGCTTCTTCTTAAAATCGCTTCGATCCTCTCCATCATGTTTTCATCGTCGCCTCTGATTGCAAAGTCATCAAGAAATATCTCCATCCAATCCTGCAAGTAGTCTTGATATGTAGCTATCATTGCTCTCTGGAATGTGGCCGGTGCATTGCATAATCCAAATGGCATCACACGATATGCGTACGTACCCCATTCTGTCGTGAAAGTAGTTTTTGATTGATCCTCTTCATGGATTTGGATCTGGTTGTACCCACTGAAACCATCCAAAAATGAGTACAATTTATGGCGAGCCACTCTGTCCAATATTTGATCAGTGAATGGCAAGGGGAAATGATCCTTCTTTGTTTGCTCGTTCAACTTTCGATAATCTATGCAAATACGGATTTTCTTATTTTTCTTCGGAACAACTACAATCGGTGATACCCATTCGCTGGATGCGATGGGATATATAAATCCTTCCTCCAGTAACTTAGTCAATTCCAACTTGATCAATTCCGAGTAGATTGGATTTGTTCGCCTAAGTCGTTGACATATTGGTCGGGTACCTTCTTCCAAATCTATATAATGTTGGCAGATTCGGGGATCAATTCCTCTCAAATCACTGTATGACCATGCAAAGGCCTTGCCGAAATTTTTGAGTGTCAACTTAATACAATCTCGTACTTCATCTGGTAGCTCTGACCCCACACTCAAGAACTTTTCTGGAAAAACTTCCCATTTTTCCACCTGAGCTTCTCGCAAATATTCCTTATTCCTTGATGACGTTGTGATTGGAATGTGCTCTTCGATCACGCGTGCATGGTTGGCCAGTAAATCATTGTTTTGTTCTCTTTCAACCGCACCCAATTTCTTAAGTTCAGCTTTTGCAATGGCTTCCCGCACTTTAGTTTTACTTTCCGCTTCCTTTTCCGATTCTCGACTTCTCTTTAGAATCTCTGCTTCTAGCATTCTAACTCTTTCTCTCAACTGTTGCACTTCCATTGTCGGAGCTAACTCTAGTTCAAGCTCTTCTTTTGAAGTTCCCTTCTCCAGGGATTGAGTAGCTTTGTTTTTACGTGCGTCTATACTCAACATGTAGCACTCAAATTCTCTTGTACGTGTCAACCATCCCAGCAATTCGTGATCGGAATTGTCGTTGTAGAGCAATGGATTTTGATATTCTCCCATCTTCGTGTCTTGATTCTTAAAGAGCTTCAAGTTGAACCTGTCTTGAAGTAGATTCTTGTAGGTGTCCGTGTTCAAGGAAAACCTAGCTCGTTCAATCTCGTGCCTTGCTTTCTCCTTTTCTTTCTTTTCCATCTCATCGACTATTATTGTTTTCTTCTTGTTGCTCGAGGGTGGGGATACTTGTATTTGAATCCGATCAGACTTTGGCCCTATTGAAATAAAACCTGTGCACCAGTCATGCACACATTCGGCTTGCACCGGCCATGGCCGTCCAAGTAGGATCGAGAAGGTAGCCTTCGAGGTCCTTGGTCTTACTATCAGATAATCAACTTTAAACTCTAAACCGTCCACAACTGTGCTTACATTCTTCAAAAGACCCGCAGGCTTCACTTGTGTTTGATATGCCATTCTCAAAGACATCGGCGTCTCTTCCATGTGGTTGAGGCCCAAAGCTTTCATCATGAACTCAGTCATCAGGTTGACTGCAGCTCCACTATCTAACTGAGCACCAGGGACTGCATATCCTTTAATCTCGACCGTCACAGCTGGAGCATTCGAATCGATTTGCGTCGTAATACTTTGAATGATTCCTTGGACATCCTTATCTTGTCTCTTTTTATCTCGAGCTTTCCTCGGCTTCTTAATATATTCGTTGTAGAATTGTTTCCTTTAGGCAGGTGAACATTTCAGCAATGTGCCAATGTCCAGCGTGACTTCCATATCAGCGAGCAACTTTACAATATCTACTTCTTTCGAACTTTGTCTTTCCTTTCTACACTTCGGAGCCCTTAATCTTTCGGGGAATGGTGCTATGCCTTGCACAAACTCCTTGGTCACTGGTGGAAGAATCTCAATCTCTTCCCCATCCTCAAGCTCTTGCTGCTCAGCAAATCCTCGAGCTTGGTTCTCTACCTCTCCCTGTTCGGTTATCTTCTCCTGGCTAGCTTTTTCGTGTTCGCCTTCCGGATGCTTCTTTGAATACTCTTGAGTCCTTGTGACTACTGCCACAGTTGGCTCTTTATGTGGTTTCTTGGCCTCGTAAGCATCCACAAAGTGCATTGACGAGCTAGAGCCTTCTTGAGGGTTCGGTGTCTTGAACACTACTCCGATCGTAGGAACTTGCTCTTGAGCTCTCGTTGTGGAATGCATCTGAGTGTCAACATAATTCGAGGACCCTACTGGTCCTTTTTCCTTGCCGGCGGCAGCTCTTCGTTTTGGACAATCTTCATCAAAGTGGCCCTCTCCACTACAGTACCTACATAGTGGGGTATAATCAATTGGCTTCTTTTCGTTTGGACATCTAGATTGAGTATGGCCAAAGCCATGGCATCTCCAGCACTAGATTGGACCATCTCTCCTTTGATCACGTGCGACTCCTCTTGGATAGTCTCCTCCTTGACCTTGAGCACCATATCCATAAGTAGGTCTGTTTTCCCAACGAGATGTAGGTAGGACACTTTGAGCGGGCAATCCCGTGTAAGGTCTTTCTCTTGTATCTCCAGATTTCATGGTCCTCTCTTCATAGGCTCTCTTGTTATAACATTGGTCCTCTGTGTGATTTGTTCTTCCACAAAAAGTGCAACGCATTCTATGTGGTGATCTATCTGTGAATACTCTCGAGACTGTAGGGCATTCTGAAGCTAAATGGCCGTAACCATGGCATTTTCCACACCATGTGTTTGATCGAAACACTTGGTTGGGGTTTGTAGTCACCTCTGGTTTTACTGTATATGTTTCCTGGGTCATTGTGGAAGCTTTTATAGCTTGCGTGACCAACTCCAATATTCGTTCTTCAGTTAGCGCAGGCTTTACCTCGCCTGGCGTGCTAGTGGCAGCTACAAAAGCTGGGGTCGTCAATGCGGGACTTCCTTGGCCCGGATCTTTCATCGGTATGCTCCCTGGGCCTCCCATAGGCTCGTATAAGAGCTCCATCTTCCTTTGTTGGCATAATTGTACTTCCTCCCACAGCCTTGCTTGTTCCTTAGCATCCATTAAAGTTGCAGGTCTTGTCAGGCTGATATGCTGCTGTGCCGTAGGATCTCTCAATCCCGAAATGAATCTTCTTTTCAATGTCTCATCGTTCGGGGCATTCGCGCCCATCTTTCTTACCAACGTTTCCATTCTCTGAATATAGTTGTCGATGCTCTCATTGACTCCTTGTCGCAAATAATCCATTTGTTGGGCCAATCTATCTTGGAAGCCCTGTCGCCGAAACTTTGCCAAGAAGGCTTCCTTGAGCATTTGATAAGTTCCACTCTCTTGTGGTGTCAGATTCCCATACCAATTGGCGGCCTCATCACGGAGAATAGCCGGAGAAATTCTCAACCTTTGATCCTGGTCAACTACGCCATTGGCCTCACAAGTAACCTCAAACAACTGGATAAAACTATCCGGATCTTCGTCCCAAGTACCTGAAAATTTGGTGAAGTCCCCCAAGTGAACTGAAATCCGCTGAGCCATTTCGAATAGAGGTGTGAAGTCGATATCACTTCGATCCCAGAAATTTAGTACACGTGGCTTCAGGATCCCTCCTTCAAATTGTCGCACTTGATTCGCGATTCTCCTACGGGAGTACACGTTTTTGGCTGATTTCTTCGAGCCAATGGAGGTCCACTCACCTGGCGGTTCCCACCTCCTTTCTCTTTCAAGGGCTCTTCTCTGAGCGCGTTCCTCTCTTTGAGTTTGTGTGGCTCCTGACGATGAGCTCCCCTCGCTCATGTACTAGATCGTGGGGTCCGCAAGCTCGGCCAACACGTGGCGCTAGGCGAACCTATGGCACTCTCTGATAGAGACGTGCCAAGCTATTCCCGGCAAACGCACCAAAATGATAGGGTCTTTAGCCCACGGAACAAATGATTGTGGAAGCCTGTATTTTGCTTAAACCCCTCGCAATCGGTCTACTTGGATTACCTAGATCCCACAATTATCTCGCAATGAATTCTTCCTATGTCTATGCACTAACTCATATGCATCCCGGCAAACGCACCAAAATGATAGGCTCTTGAGCCCAAGGAAAAACTGATTATATGAGACTTTATTTTGTTCAAATCCCTCGGAATCGGTCCAATTGGATTACTTAGAGCCCACAATTATCTCGCAATGGATTCTTCAAGGGTGACTAGAAGAGGTGTTAGATGTTCAAGCAGGGAGACAATAAAAAAATAAATAAATTATTTTTATACTAGGCAACCAAGGGCAACCACCACTTGGGTTATCAAGGAGGCCATCAATCATGTGTCTTCATCAAAGGGCCACTGAAGACCCAGGTTGGGAGACCATAAATGGTACAGGGCATCATGATCTAGGGCAACCACGTAACTCTTTTGCATATGGCTAGGACAATCACACTTCTTGCACCTCCATAGCGTTACACATGCCACTGTCGATAAGTGGATAACTTTTGATAAGAGAAGTTGATGCCGCGGGGAGAGAAGGAGAAGTGGTGGTAAGAGAAGGTAGTCCTTCGGTGAGGTAACAAACAACTAGGGATCGAGGGTTAAGATTAGGATACAAAAGTTTGATGATGGAACGCAATAGGAAGAGGCAAGGAGAGTGGGGTACTCAGGGTAAACCTTGGTGCTCCAGTGGAAGAGCTTTGAGGAGTGTGTCTAAAG
The DNA here is from genome assembly GCA_020310875.1 of Ceratopteris richardii. NCBI lineage: Eukaryota > Viridiplantae > Streptophyta > Polypodiopsida > Polypodiales > Pteridaceae > Ceratopteris > Ceratopteris richardii. The sequence continues at coordinate 1,282,903 of CM035425.1, read as the reverse complement.
ACGTGAAAACATCTTCGTATATTAGACGTTCAATGGGGAGTGTTGTAGATAGTGAAATTGTGTGTGCAAGGAATGCAAAGTGCACTACTCATGGAATATGAATCACCAAACAGATATCACACTTGAAAAGACATTAAGAACACTATAAAAGAATACTTGAATAATGACAGCATAACAAGAGGAAATGTATTTACACCAACACTAGAAAACATGGCTACAACAAGTGAACTACACTATCTACTGAGCTCCCTACTCCCAAGGTACCCTCAAGATCGCACCAACTAGCAGGGACTTCTTACCTCTAGGGTAAGAGCAAGATGGTGAGTCAGAATCTCTATGCTCGTATGGGCTCCATACACATCAATCTTTGTGTAACCTCTATATTTTGTTCTCTGGAGGAACTTTCCTTTTATAGACAAGAGGAGAGATATTACAAAGGTATGTTACAATAGTGGGGAAGTTAATCTACTAGGGAAGTTACATTTGCAAGTTGCCAGTACCAGACTTTGTTATGTAGTGGCTGACTCGTGGAGATTTACTCAATGGAGCTTTGTCGTGGCTAGCTACCTTCTCAGCTTCTGCGGCCGCTTGTTGTCTTGTCAGATCTTGGACCACCTTGTCTCCATGTCAGAAGTGAAGTTGGGCACCTTGGCACCCTTGTTGCCAGAAGTTGGGCGTCAACGCCCAATGTTGACCAAAAAGTGAAATTAGGCATCTTGGCGCCCTATGTTTGAAATTGGACTTCTTGGTGCCTGCTTTCCAGAAGTTGGGCTTGTTGGCACCCTCTTTCTAGAAGTTGGGCTTCTTGGTGCCTTCTTTCTAGAAGTTGGGCTTCTCGGCGCCCTCTTCCTAGAAGTTGGGTGTGCTATCGCCTAGACAGTTGAGACTGTCAAATCCTTCCATAACTTTTCGTTCTAAAGTGTGCGTCGAATGTGTGTGTTTCGAATGTGTGTGTGGGGAGTGTGTGATGAATGTGTGTGATGAATGTGTGTGTGTGGTGAATGTGTGCATGGGAAGTGTGTGTGGTGAATGTGTGCATGGTGAGTGTGTGTGTGGTGAATGTGTGCGTGGGGAGTGCACATGTGTTGGAGTTAGGTGCTCAGGTTTGATTGGGTAGGAGTAGTGATTACTGTGATGTGCAAACGTAATAATGAAATTAAAGAAAGGAATGACAAGATTGACCAAGTATACACTGAGATTTCCTTATAGAGTCTTGTATAGTACAAGAATCCTCACATAAAAAGTGTAGATAACCAAGTGGGGGAGTAGGGGAACAAATGCAAGGAATTGTTATGCATTGATAGGGTCTTTAGCCCACGGAACAAATGATTGTGGAAGCCTGTATTTTGCTTAAACCCCTCGCAATCGGTCTACTTGGATTACCTAGAGCCCACAATTATCTCGCAATGAATTCTTCCTATGTCTATGCACTAACTCATATGCATCCCGGCAAACGCACCAAAATGATAGGCTCTTGAGCCCAAGGAAAAACTGATTATATGAGACTTTATTTTGTTCAAATCCCTCGGAATCTGTCCAATTGGATTACTTAGAGCCCACAATTATCTCGCAATGGATTCTTCCTATGCCTATGCACTAGCTCATATACTTCCCGGATCTATTGCTTGGAAGGCAGTTAACCTAACCCTTGGACTACAAACTCTGCAATAGAGGAAATGTTTCCAACAATTCACTCAATTTCATATCTTCGGAAAACCTGCTCTTCTATATTTCGAAATCCCTCATCTCCGAGTTCGTGCATGGCAGATCATAATCATCACTATGATGTGGACTATCACTATAATCATACTTCGAGGTTTTTAAAAAAAAAAAAAAGGCCTTCTGCTTGATTTCCTGCATGCACCAAATGATCCCAACGATGAACAGTCCAGGCGATTATTTAAATAGCGGTCATTCCCATGGACAAAGGAGGAGAAGTCCCAACCATAAGAATGTTCAGCCGGAAATCAGACACGTTTCAGCACTCGCATACCCTTCCTGCGTGAGAGCATAAGCTCGTTTTCGAAGGCTGGCTCCCCTTCTTCGCAAAAGGCAATGAGCGAGGAAGAGACATTTGATAGTTACTACCCAGTTGCGAATCTTACTAAGACACCTTGCTATGTTACAGACACAAGCGTTTACATGGGCAAGGGAGAATGATGTCAGATTTATCACTACTTGTACATAACGGTCATCAGATGGTACTTCTTCATGACTGGTGGCCCTCACTATGGCGAAGACAAGGTCGGGTGTACCAACGCTAGCAACCTTGGCAATGGATATACTAGTTCGGTCTTTTAACAGACCGATTGCGGTTAGAATCCTCACCCGCACAGACGCCCATTATGGTTTAGAAGAAAAATTACCATCGATCCCTTTTGGCTACACGTACCATGAAACTTTTAAACAAGAAACATTATGGACATGTCGTGCGTAACACTGAGGAATTGGAGGAGATAACTTGTCTGGCAAAGGGAAAAACATACCCTCGGAAGGTGAGCTGTCAATCACGAGTAGAGCGGGTACTGATAACCTAAATTTCTGGTTGATCGTTTATCTGCCATTCCTAATAATCAGGCTGCTGTTCCAGCAAGAGCTGAAATGCTGCTGAGAATTGGATAGAGGGCGACGAACTCAAAATGGCCGAAATAGGCAATGGCCAGCAATATCAGAGTTGCTGAATTGTTGTGGAAATCTGAGAATCCTCGTGCATAATTTTTTTACAAACCTCTTCCAACCACGAAGAGAGAGAGCGAGGGATCCGACCCAAAACTGCCCCCTTCCCCGCTAATGGCTGGAAAACTCTTCCTTCATTCCCCGAATATCCTTTAGTTCCACCAGATGTTCCCCTTTACTGGCATCGCACGCCTCGTAGGTTCCTCTGCCTCAAGAATCATGAACCTCTATGCATTCAATTCGCGACCTCTTGTGCAGGAGGACGACACCCAGTCCACCAGAGAGAGAGAGAGAGAGAGAGAGAGAGAGAGAGAGTACGACAAGGATGTGCAGCACCCTAGTGAAACTTCTTCTGAATTCTACGAGCTAACGAGCTAACTTCTTTGTGCTGCAATGGAATCGTTGAAAGTAGCAGACGGAATTGGCAAACAAAGCAATGCACATGGGAACCTGCACGGCCAACGCAGGAAATCTTTCTCGTAGAGACAAATAACTAATAAGGACGAACATCTCAGAAAACATTATTGTGTGTGATCGACATCATGTAGAAGCTTGCAGGAGGCTGCTGACGCTGTTAGGAGAGGCAAGGGGCAATATCCAGAGAAAATATTGGGGGAGGTGAGTGAAAAAACCGCCCCTTGGGAAAACGCTGCAGATAACATATAGAGGTTACCCCCGTGTCACAGAGAGAGAGAGCCCATTCTTTTGCTACCGCCCAGGGATAAAGGCATCCCCCTGCGAGCACCAATCCCATGCCCAAAATGGACCCCCCCCTTTTTCCGTTTTTTCTGTCAGAACAGTCACAACCACTAAAACGGAACTGCCAAATAAGAAGCTCACTGCGCATATTACGGTAGTTGGCAGCACAATCAATTACATTGACACCTAGAGACAAACTGCGGGAAAGCACCTCTTGCGATGGGAGAGAGGTCTCTTATTAGGGACGATGAACTTGAGAACGAAAGTCATATAGCAAGACCCATACATTAAACGAGAAACTATGCAGATTCTCACGAGCAGGTGTAGTACCCGTGAATTCGCCTCAATGGTGACCCTGGCCGCCTCCATACCCACCATGTCCTCCATGATATCCATCGTGATATCCCCCGTTGTATCCTCCATGATATCCGCCATGGTATCCTTCATGGTATCCCCTATGATTTCCGCGATAATATTTCATCTGTTGGTGTTTTAATACTTCATCAACTGTTAGCAGCTTCCGGTTAGAGATCACATGTGAAATTCCCTCTGCCCTCACACAATATGCAATCGATATGAGCACTAAGAGGAAGAACCATGCAGGAAAAACTCTGAACGACGCCATAGCTTTTGCGCAAATTTTTGCTTCATTTCCAAGAACTCCTCGGTCCATCCAAGATAGCTGCCCTTGGTGGCTTCTCAGAGAAATTCCCCCTTGAAACAAAGCCACCTCTAATTTCTTCTGCACGTCAGTATCTCCTATGCTCTTAGGAGGTTTGTCCATGCTCAATCCCTTTTCTCCACATCCCTGCAATCAATACCTCCACATACTTCTCGTCGATCATCAAATTCATTCTTCAAGTACCTAAAATCAAACAAATTCCCTTGCCAAATACAAACATATTAGTGCATAAAAATCAACCATTTCCGGAGCTAACATGCATCAAGCAAAGTATGTTGAAAAACTACTTCAGCGTTTTAACTTTGAGGATTGCAAGCCGGTTTCTACACAAGTTGAGATAGGATTTAGCTTCTAAGTCGAGGATTCCAGTGATGCATTTGACAAGTGAGAGAGAGGGGAACAAATGCAAGTACAAGGGAGAGTGCACAGAACTCAAGAATAGCCTCAACAACCTGTTGGGGAAGAATCCGTGTGGGGCGACAATAGAAGGATGGTAGAAAAATTGAGGAATCAAGTGGTAGGATCCTTTCACGATGGGTGTATGCTACACCTCTTTGGGCACCAACCCCTTTGGTAGCTAGACCACCCTTGAATTTGAGTCCTCCCTCCTGATGGAAGTGGAGGGTAGAGAGGAGCATACACCCTTGGAATAGAGAAAATGGCCAAGGGTCAAGGGCTATATCCCCTAAAAAAGAGGGGAGATCCAAAACACTAGTCCGAACACGCATGGAAACACCTTGCCCTTATATGATGGCACATTGGGGAGAACCATTTTGGAGATTCTATCCCCATGGAAAATGGGGAGAAGAGAATGGGGAAGCTTTCCACGTCCATTGTAGATCAATTTCTTGATCTATATGCTCAATGTGGTGTGTCCTCTTAAGTGCAATATGCACTGTGGATTGCAATTTGAAGACTCAATAGGGAAGAATGAATAGCACATGCAATGACACACAGTGAAATGAAAGAAAGAAGCTGAAATTATGAGTGAAATGAAAGGAAGAAGCTGAAATTATGAGTATAAACAGCTCAAAGAGGATTATACAAACTCTGGGCAATGAGTAGGAGACATAAGCATACACCTTCACTCTAAATGCTGGACTTCGATTCTCTAAACATACATGCTCAAAACTCTAGTCTTCCAACTAGCTTCTCAAGAGAAGATTGGCCAATCACTGCTTGCCCACTACTCACTCCGAGTGCCAAGCTAGCTGATTCCAATTCTACCAAGTGGAGCACTAGTGGTAAGCTAAGAGCTCTACACACACAAAGGGAAGCCATCTGGAAGCTTCCTTCTTGTTCCACTTTTCCGCGCCGTCACTATCTTCCAAATTCTGGTATTCGGCGCCTTCCACCGTCCATGAGTTCTCTGTATGCAAGTGGCTGAAAATTTAGACCATATGGAGATCTGGAAAATTTAGTCTTTTTTCAAGTGAAAAAGTAAACTAAATCAAAAGTACACCCTTTTCTTAAAAATAGACTACTTTTGAAGTAAGTAGACTAACTTTATAAAAATGGTGAACTTTTGAGTTAGTCGACTAACTTGTAAAATTGACTAAAAAAATAGACTAGTTTGAGAAATTGGTCAACTTAGGAATTTAGACTACTTAGAGAATTGGTGAACTGGGAAAATTAGACAACTCAAGAAATTGGTGAAATGGGAAAATAGGCAACTTAGGAAAATAGGTGAAATGGGAAATTATGCAACTTGGGAAAATAGGTGAAATGGGAAAAAAAGCAACTTGGGAAAATCGGTGAAATGGGAAAATAAGCAACTTAAGAAGTTGGGAAAACAGTGAGGTAGGAAATTGGGAATCTGGCCTTCTTCATGAACTCATGAGCTTGATCCCTTCTTCACCATTTTCTTTCTCTTTGCTTCTTCTGCTTCTCCTCTTGCTCGAAGTTGAGGTAACTTGTCTTGTATTTGGCTTCTTCATCTTGAAAAGCAAACCGAAAATACCTTATTTTAAGGGTATATTGAAGAAGGGAGAACCTGGGACTCCATTTTGAAGAGGAAAAATGAATGCGTAATCTCCCGAGGCACCTTCTACTCAAGGGGGTTCTCCTTAGGGAAGTATACCCTATGCTCTCTCAGGCACACATTAAAAAAAAAAAAAAAAAAAACAGGAGTAGGTTGATTTAGAATAGCATGGATTATTGAAGAGTTAGAACAACACAGATTCTACGAGTTCTTCAAAGAAAATATCACATGAGATGCGATCAGCTTATTTGTAGAAATCATTCTCACAAGGACACACATTGACTTGAAATAAGAGAAATATTACATAGACAAGAATATGATAGTTCTCCAATACAAGATAATCTGATGACTAATTACATGGACAAGATACTATAGCATAACATAAAGAGATGGACAATTGAGGGGGAGAGTCCCAACTCACTGCTCCGCAAGAAAAGGAAGACAACTTCTCAGCCTAGGAACTTGAGAACTTGTAAGGCAGGCAGTGGCAGCTACCCTTGCTCAACTCCACATGTTGCAGTCAAGTGCCCGACCCACTCCTCCTTCACAAAGCTCCCAATTCCATGCTTCAATCTACCGTCCATCTCTAGGAGAAGCAAGAAGGGACTCCCCCCTCTACACACTATGTAGAGGTCTTGAGTCTGTGTCTCTTTCTATCTATGAGCTTTTTTTTCCTTTGATGGAGAGGTCTTCTTATATAGTTTTTCTGTGGGATTGGTAGGAATGAAGGTAGCAAAAGGAGACAAGATTAGTTTCTTCTTTTACGGCTCCTTGACAATTTTGACACTGTAGAAACTTCCTTCTTGGTCCACTTTTCCTATGCCATCACTATCTTCCAAATTCTGGTATTCGGCGCCGTCCACCGTCCATGAGTCCTCCGCATGCAAGTGGCTGAAAATTTTAGACCATATGCAGATCTGGAAAATTTAGTCGCTTTTTTCAACTGAAAAAGTAGACTAAATCAAAAGTACACCATTTTCTTAAAAAATAGACTAGTTTTGAGGTAAGTAGACTAACTTCATAAAAATGGTGAACTTTTGAGTAAGTCGACTAACTTGTAAAAGTTGACTTAAAAAAAATAGACTACTTTGAGAAATTGGTGAACTTAGGAATTTAGACTACTTAGGGAATTGGTGAACTCGAAAACTAGACAACTTAGGAAATTGGTGAGATGGGAAAATAGGCAACTTAGAAATTGGTGAGATGGGGAAATTAGGCAACTTGGGAAAATAGGTGAAATGGAAAATTAGGCAACTTGGGAAAATAGGTGAAATGGGAAATTAGGCAACTTGGGAAAATAGGTGAAATGGAAAATTAGGCAACTTGGGAAAATAGGTGAAATGGGAAAATAGGCAACTTGGGAAAATAGGTGAAATGGGAAATTAGGCAACTTGGAAAATAGGTGAAATGGGAAAATAGGCAACTCGGGAAAATAGGTGAAATGGGAAATTAGGCAACTTGGGAAAATAGGTGAAATGGGAAAATAGGCAACTTGGGAAAATAGGTGAAATGGGAAATTAGTGAAGTAGGAAATTGGGAATTCTACCTTCTTCATGAACTCATGAGCTGGATCCCCTCTTCTCCATTTTCTTGCTTGAAATCGAGGTGACTTGCCTTGTACTTGGCTTCTGCATCTTGAAAAGCAAAACATAAAATGCATTATTTTAAGGGCGTATCAGAATACTCCGGTAGAGGTTGCCCACTACTTAGACATTCTCCGTCCTCGGAGAAAAATAAGACTTTTTTTTTCCCCTTTTTTTTTTTTTTTTTCTTTCTTCATATTAATGGTTGGTTTTGTTGCTCGATTCGAATATGTCGTGCTATGATGTACCATAATTGCCCATTGATGGTGCAACTCTTTGGCTGGAAAGAGGAGGAGATGGAGGAAATACACAACAGGTAATTCACAGCTGAACGATTCCTCGATGACAAATTGAAGTGACTGCCATTAGCTGCTGCTGATCGACTTTGCCTGCTTAGTCTACTAAGAAGAAATCCAAAACAACCGACTTGCTGCCGATCTCATCCTTGAAGCTGTCGTCATCGAATGGTAGCTTTCCGGTTGGGGCCGAACTTTAGCTCTTGGAGAAAGAGATTTCATTGCACGCTGCCCTCCACAATGGACTCAAAAAAAAATCGGCTCAATTCTTGCAAAAAGTCAACTCAAAAGTTGTTTAAAAGAAATGATCAAAAAGTAACCTAACTAGACCCCAAAATTTAGACCAAAACAAGTCGACTAAGAAAATTTCGACTAAAAAAAAATTTGACTAAAATTTAAACCCAAATCGACTAAAAAGTTTAGACTAAAAAAAAAACAACCTAAATTGACTCAAAAATTTTGACTAAAACTTAAACCAAAGTTTTGACTAAAAAAGAATTTGACTAAAAAAGTCGACTAAAAAGTTTAGACTAAAAAAAATCACTAAAATAAAATTTGACTAAACATTAGCCTAAAAATGAAAATCGACTAAAAAGAAATTAGACTAAAAAAATTTGACCAAAAGAAATCGACCTAAAAAGTTAGCCTAAAAATTTTGACCAAAAAAATCGACCTAAAAACTTCAACTAAAAATTAGACTAATAAAATTTATTTGACCAAAAAAAAATCGACCTAAAAAGTTAGCCTAAAAATTTTGACCAAAAAAATCGACCTAAAAACTTCAACTAAAAAGTAGACAAAAAAATCGACCTCTTTGATTGTAGAAGAGATTTGTGGCTTCAAGCTCTTCAGTCGATTGGCTCTTCACCATTCTCCTACAAGCTCTTGAAATAGCTATCTTCCGTTGGGAAACCTCTCCAATCAATGGATCTATCAATCCCTAAAATTGGATGCACAACAACTCCCCAAAACAGAACCATGCATCTTCACGGTTTCTTGCTGCTTCACTTCTCCATACCTGAGAGAGAAGGGTCCCATCGAGCGTGCCATCTGAAGAAGGGAGAACCCGGGGCTCCATTTTGAAGAGAAAGAAATGAATGCTTAATCTATCCCAGGGCACCTTCTACTCAAGGGGGTTCTCCTTAGGGAAGTATACCCTATGCTCTCTCAGGCACACGTGAAAAAATACAACAGCAACAACAGTTGGCTGGCTTAGTACAACACAGATTATTGAAGATTTAGAACATCAGTGATTCAAGACTCCTTCAAAGAAAATATCACATGAGATGCGACCAACTTACTTGTAGAAACAATTCTAACAAGAGCAACATTACATAGACAAGAATATGACAGTTCTTAAATACAAGATAATCTCATGACTAATTACATGGACAAGATACTATAGCATAACATAAAGAGATGGACAATTGAGGGGGAGAGTCCCAACTCACTGATCCGCAAGAAAAGGAAGACAACTTTTCAGCCTAGGAACTTGAGAACTTGTAAGGGAGGCAGTGGCAGCTACCCTTGCTCAACTCCACACCCTTGCTCAACTCCACCTGTTGCAGTCAAGTGCCCGACCCACTCCTCCTTCACAAAGTCCCCAATTCCATGCTTCAATCTGCCATCCATCCCTAGGAGAAGCAAGAAGGGACTCCCCCCTCTACACACTATGTAGAGGTCTTGTGTCTTTGTCTCTGTCTATCGATGAGCTTCTCTCTACGCTTGTTTCTCTCCCCTTTGTTGATGGAGAGGTCTACTTATATAGTTCTTCTGAAAGTGAAGGATAGCAAAAGGGGACAAAATTAGTTTCTTTTTTGGGAGGCTCTCAGACACTTTTGACAATTTTGGTACTCTGGAAACTTCCTTCTTGGTCCACTTTTCCTGCGCCGTCACTACCTTCCAAATTTTGGTATTCGGCACCGTCCACCGTCCATGAGTTCTCCGCGTGCAAGTGGTTGAAGATTATATGGAGATCTGGAAAATTTAGTCTCTTTTTTTCAAGTGAAAAAGTAGACTAAATCAAAAGTACACGCTTTTCTTACAAATTAGACTACTTTTGAAGTAAGTAGACTAACTTCATAAAATTGGTGAACTTTTGAGTAAGTCGACTAACTTGTAAAGTTTGACTAAAAAATCGACTATTTGGTCAACTTAGGAAAATTAGACAACTTAGAGATTTGGTGAACTGGAGAATTAGACGACTTAGGAAAATAGGTGAAATGGGGAATTAGGCAACTTGGGAAAATAGGTGAAATGGGAATTTAGACAACTTGGGAAATAGGTGAAATGGGAATTTAGACAACTTGGGAAAATAGGTGAAATGGGAAAATAGGCAACTTGGGAAAAGAGGTGAAATGGGAATTAGACAACTTGGGAAAATAGGTGAAATGGTAAAATAGGCAACTTGGGAAAGGAGGTGAAATGGGAATTAGGGAACTTGGGAAAATAGGTGAAATGGGAAATTTGGCCTTCTTCATGAGCCCCTTCCACCATTTTCTTGCTCTTCGCTTCTTCTGTTTCTCCTTTTGTTCTAAATCGAGGTAACTTGCCTTGTGCTTGGCTTCTGCATCTTGAAAAGCAAAACAAAAAATACATTATTTTAAGGGTGTATCAAAGTACCCTGCTACAAATGAGTAAAGCGAAAGGTGGAATTTTAAAAGAGGTGCAATTTGAAATGTACAAAGTGAAATATGGAATTTCAAAAGAGGAGAAAGTAAGTGAAATGTATACCTGTGAAGAGTTTTGATATTTTCATAAAGAAATGGGCGGATTGTATGCAATGGAAGGTGGGATTTTCAAGTGCATGTGATAATATAGAATAATAGATGGAATGTCACAATTTTCAGCCATTGGATGGAGGACAAATCTAACGGCTGCTTGCATTTGGGACTGATCTACAATCCTCCATTGACAATGGAGGAGGAGAAAAGGTTCAAAGGCACCTTTTTTCTACTTGATTTAATCTCAACCATTGGGTACCCATCTAATCCAAGGGCTCAAATGCATGGATGCCTTGGCTTTTGCCTTTCAACCTCATCCTTTGGATCTTTGAGCCAATTCAAGGGTTATAATTAATTTACAATGCTCTCAAAACCATTGTAGCAACCAAAACCACTAGTTCTAGCTGGTTTCTTCCTCTTTGACCACAAAAATCAAGAAAAGCCTATGCTACGTGATTAAGGGAATCGATAGCATCCACCATCGTCTTCTCATTGGTCCATCCTTAACCCTTTAATCTAAAAAGCCCATGCAAGGTTCATCTTTCCTCGTAATGCTCATACTACTACTCTTAGAGAGATGACTAGTAGACACTCATAACCAATGTACAACACAGGGACTAGAACCAATACACAAAGTAGCCAAATTGACTAGTCAAGCACACATGAATACAATAGAGGACCAATCCAGTACACAAGAATATAATAAGGGACTAGTCAAGCACATAGAGAGACTAGAGCAATAAGCTTCACAAAGAATGATCTATAGCCTCAAGATTCACTAATGGACTAGATTGACTAAATGACTAGATTAGCCAAATGGGTTTGAACTACCACTTATAAGTCATTGGGAACCCATTGAGTGGATGTACGCATGTAGGACTAGTCCATGATGGAGGGTGAATATGTCCATTGATATACACCACAAGTTTATTTGGTAGAGGAAGGGGCCTCTTAGGTGGCTGCCCAACAATGGGCAGTTAACTACCCATTGTCTAGCAATTGTGCATGTGAGACACATCCTTCCATTGCAACTATGTTGGACACTTCTTCATCACTATCTGGATCTTGCCTTTTTACTCTTAAATTGGTAAGCACCAAAGCTTTTCTTTATGCTAAGGGACTTCTTCATCTAAAACCAAGGCAAAAAATCTTTTCCTTCTATCTGATGCCTTTGGTGACTTCCATACTCAATTGTTAGATGATTTGGATGACTCCATATTAGATGACTTGGGCGACCCCACTCAATTATGAGATGTTTTGGGCAACCACACTCAATTGTCAGATGATTTAAGTGAGTTCTACATGTGTACTTGAGCGAGTCCATATCATGAATAGAAACATTTAGGAATCTCCTACAGTAGTGCTCGGTCATGTGCCCATGTGAAGTTGGGCCACCATCCGAGAGCTTTCCAAGTTGGGCCCATCATGAGCCTTGGTGATTACAAACTTATGGAGGTCAACTTCATGGCTGATATGGAGTGCATATTCAGCAACTGGGTGACTCTGTAAGTGTAACTAGGTGAGTGTACTCTGGGTGACGCCAAGTTGCATGGGTAAATGCACTTGTGCGACTTCATGAGGAAGCATGGGTGACCTCTTTTGTAGGAGAACATGGAGGAACACTTTTTAGAGAATTCGTGAGACTAACATATGTACACCAAGGTGCACTCTTTGGCTATATCAAAGCTCAATGAGAAATCTTTATGCACGCTTATCCTATGCTACAGATAGTAACCGTATTATTTAGTGCTTTGAAGCCTACACAAACCCTGATCTCATTGAACTCCTTTGAAGCTATGAACAGTGAAGATAGCCACTCAAAATGCAGTACTGGCAATATGATGCATGCTATTCCCATCTTCTCAATTTCCCTTCTTAAATTCCCTACATATTTTGGGTTCATGTTGTATATCTTTCCTCTCACTAGTTTGGCTTCTTGAGTGAGGAGGATAGTTTAAAGCCCTAGTGTTACAAAACATCTTCTAAGTCCTCATAACTCCATCCAAAAACATCTCAGAAGTGTTTCATAAAGGAAATAGCCTTGCTTAGTAGAAGTGGTTCCTCCCATAACCATGATTCTAATAGGATAGGCTTGGTTTCCTCTTCACTTTCTAAGTCGGCATCCCTTATAGGATGTGGTGCTTTGATTACGCTGAGATCTTCTTCTAAGCTCAATGTCTTGTCTAAGATGCTCCTTTGTATATGCTAGAACCATTTCTACTTCATAATCATTGATCTTTTCTTGCATTCAGCCTTTGGGAATATCTTCTAGAGGAGCTTCTCCAAGCATTCCAATCATTCATCCTTCATAAATTCCTTGCATTCTTCATGGTTTTCTTTAGCTGTTGAAGGTTTCTTGTTGCTTCGATGATTCATGATTGGCTCTCCTAATCCAATTGGATCAATGTCTTCTTTGGAGTTGTTTGTTGCAAAAAAGGAAATGGTGTAACAAGGAGGGGATCCTACCTCCATCCAATGCAATAAATCTGCATCATGGTCCATGTCTAACCATGAGGACTTGTCATGATCCTTTGGTTCCACAATGGTCAAAAGCTTCCAAGTGTGTGTGATAGTTGGATGACCACAAATTTTAGCATGAAATTAGACCGTTGGTACCTCTTAGGCCACTTTCACTACCCTCAATGGGCTGACTTTACTCTGGTATGCAAGAGTTACTATGAAACAGGCTACCTTTGAAGGTTGCACTCTCAAGCATGAGGATGATTTGGAGCCTTCATCCAGATTCCACGATGACTCCAAAAAATTGCTTTTCCAATATGTTCATAGTCAACCGAGGGCTTTGATAATCAGTGAGTGGGCCCTGCATGAGAAAACAAGTGCCTTGCCCATCACCAATAGTCACGGTGTGCGTGCACTTTAAATAGTGCAAATCGATGTCGGAGCATAGAAATACGAAGTTCTGCGCTCGAAAAACATTCCTTGCACGTGTGATGGAGTTTTACCCCCATTTCAAAGTCATTTGTGCAATCATAATCACCATCAAAGTGACGGATTGTGAGTTGAAATTTCAGCATTCATTGAGGTTAAGATCTTGTCACATTCTTGTTCTTTCGTGAAATGGCAGAAAGCAATGACTTGTTTGGCATGCTTCAAGCTGAAGATAAGCGGCTGAAGATAGGCTTGATGGGACCATATATCCAATGTGGTCTTACATGATGAACATGTTCTTGTTGCAAAACAACTATGGAACATAGTGCCAGATGTAGATCGAAGATTTGCAGGTTCTTCTACTTCATAGTATACCATCATAGATGGAGCTTCTTCTTCAAATACAGTGGTTACTCCTTTTCCACCTATGCAAGAGCAACTTAGATGGGATGGCAAAGATTCTCAAGCTCATGCATTGATTGCGCTTTCTATGAAGCATCATATAGTTCCAGACATTCGGTCATGTTCTACATCAAGACAGACATGGGACACTCTTGCTTCTTTATATGTTGTGTGTAATGAAGCACGTGTTGCGTACTTGAAGAAGCAACTTGAGCATGTATGTATAGCTTAAAATGAGTCTCTGGATGTGTATGTGACATGCACCAAGGACTTGAAAGAGCAATTGGAAAACATAGATGAGATTATTCTGGATGCATCACTCATCTCTACATTGTTGAAAGGATTACCAGAATCTTTTCAAAGCTTTGCCACTACACTCTGTTTGGTTACAAAGAGGAACCCAAATTTGTATGCATTTGATGAGGTGTGTCTCTTCTTTTGCAAGAAGATCAATCTAGAGTGAATAGGAGTGGTTTGATTGAGGGAACACAAAAACTTGCTATCTCAAAAAAAGAGAAAATAAAGTATGGTTCAGCTTTGGGTTCATCAAAATCAAAGTCTAAACATTCCTCTAATGATGCTAATTTGAAGAAGAAGAAGAAGAAGAAGAAGAAGAAGAAGAAGAAGAAGAAGAAGAAGAAGAAGAAGAAGAAGAAGAAGAAGAGATGCAAATATTGCCAGAAGGCTGGTCATACTATTGATGAGTGTAGAAAGCTTGCAAAGGGCAATGAAAAGAAGAAGGAATCTTGCATGTCTATTGTTGAAACTTCTTCAAATGCAAAGAGTGATGAATCCAACATGGCTAAAGACTTTTGGGCATGTATTGTTACATGTCATTATGATGCATCATTGCATTCTAAATGTATGGTTGTGAGTGAGGCTGATTTGGATTGGTTCTTTGATAGTGGTGTTTCAAAGCGCATAACTTCATGAAAAAGTTTTTTTGCATCTTTGAAAGGTTTTTTGCCTCTTATCCTATTATTGGAGGTGTGAATCTCTTGAAAAATGCATTGTATGTACCCGCTATAAAAAACAAGAATGAGGTATTTTCTTGCTTCAAAGCATTTTTAGCTATGGCTGAAAATTTCTCTGAAAAATAAGCATTTGACTCTACACACATATCGTGGTCGTGAATACATGTCATATGATTTTAATACTTTTCTTTGTGAAAGAGGAATTTCACACCAATGTACAATGCTATATACACTTCAACAAAATGGTGTAAATATAGAACACTTCTTGAAATGGAACGATGCATGGTTAAAGGAAAGCACCTTTCTTACAAGTTTTGGATGGAAGTGGTCATGTGTGCGATCTATGTGTTGAATCATTGCCCTACAAAAGCATTCAGAGTCATCACTCCTTATGGATGGACATAAACCTATGGTTAATCATATGCAAATGTTTGGTTGTTTGGCATATGCTCTTCTGTCATCACAACAACATCACAAACTTGATGACGAGGCAAAGAAACATATATGTATTGGTTATAGTGCTGAAATAAGGAATATTGTTTATACTATCCATTCACGAACACAATTATTGTGAGCAAAGATGTGATATTTGCTGAAAATTCAGTTTTCCCTCTACTTGAATGCAAAAAACAGCCAACACTTATCTCTCACGATGTGCTTGATACACTCATGACTTTGTTCCAAAGTGGTGCGCTTGAATATGGCCATGTAGACAGCCATGTGAGGTTCTAAGGGTTGAAAAATTTCAACAAAATCAAGCTGAAAATGCAGAGAATTTGTAGCCAAACATGGCTGAAATTTTTTAGCCAAACATGGTTGCCCCAAGGGGGGTTTGTTACACTTATGCGTTCCTCAAGTAGCTTTGATGTGAACCTTTTCCCTATACATGGGCGCTTTTTACTATAGTGCTTGCTAGAGGTTTTTTCCCATGTTACCACATACGTGATACACTCATATGTGGTGGTACTTCGTACTTAGAGATATTATTTAGCTCTTAAGTTTTTGTCATCGTCAATAGAGAGCTATTCCAACCATCCATCTTCTCTGTGTGTCTTGTTGCGTTTGTGCTCTTTGTGTGTCTCTCGCACTTCTACACACACCCAACAGAGAGGAATGCATCATCTATGCTCCTATTACCATTTGTGTTTGTACTAGCTTCCTTGTCTTTATGTGATCCTTTCCTTTGCTATGTCTCCTTGTGTATGCTTGGTTTGATCCTTTTATACTTAAGGCTCCTTTTCTATAGTCCTACTCTTTTGAGCTCTTGCTTGTACTCATGTCACTAGTATGCACTGGGTTTAGTAGGTTAAGCTATTAAAACCCTTTCAAGTACTAACACCCCTTTGCATGTGTCACTATGTTCCAAAAAAACTTACATGTGGTGTTGACAGGGAATTCTGTGTGAGTGTGCCCTTTCTATTGCATGATGTGCACCATAGTGTGGTTCTTACCTCTTTAATGTGGAGTTATTCCATTTTTTTTGTCAGAGTTGTACTACTACATCCATATGAGAAGCACTTGTTTGAAGCTCGAGCGATTCTAATTCCATTCGAAGCTAGGTTATGGGGTCCTCCATGGCCATGGTTGAGGATGTAGAAGAAGAGGTATCCTGGACCCTAACTTGCTTCACTTGGTTAGTCATAGTAATGAATTCATCCAAAGTGGCATTGGATGATGACAAGTCACACAATTAGTGTGGAGAGCTAGTGGGAGTGCATTTTTTAGCCATTTCTTTGCCCAAAAATCAACTTCTGGAAGTGTGGCCACCAAGGTCCTGTTTTGAGTGAGAAACTCAGAGAAAGAATCTCCTTGTCTTAGTCATAAATTCTCCAATTCATCGAGGGTCTGTTCAGTGGAGTTGTCCGGTCGGAAAGTTGTAGAGAAATCATCCTTCATTTCGTCGCATGTGAAGAAGTTCCCGTCGTCAAACTCACTAAACCACTTGTCTACTTGGCCATTGAAAGTGATCAAGAAGAGGGCAATAAAGGCATCGTTATGCCCTTTCGAATCTTCTACTTTGACATAAAGATAAAATTTATGCAAGTGGTCATCCGGAAATTTTTGTCCTTGCATCTTTAAATGTGAGAAGTTAATGATGATTTTTTTATTAGAGCGAGGCCAAATCTCATGAGCCGTGGAGGGTTCCAAGTGTAGGCGCCTTAAAATGATCCTGATCATGGATTGTTTGCTTAATTGGCTTTTGCTCCTCATCGTTGCTAGTTTTCTTTTTTTTGTGTGTGTTGTGCGTTTTCTACTTCCTTCTCGCCATGTCAGAAGCCCAAGAGTCCCATGAGGAGTGCCAAAAAGCAAGTTGGCAAGAAAAGAAAATAGAACAGATACTAAATTTTACAACAACACAAAGACTTCCTTTGTTGCTTTGTCAACAAAAAAGCAATTCCATGGGGAGAGAGAGAGAGAGAGAGAGAGAGAGAGAGAGAGAGAGAGAGAGAGAGAGAGAGAGAGAGAGAGAGAGAGAGAGAGAGAGAGAGAGAGAGAGAGAGAGAGAGAGAGAGAGAGAGAGAGAGAGAGAGAGAGAGAGAGAGAGAGAGAGAGAAGAAAGGTATATTAACGTCTTCCAAAGGCCAAACTTGGCCTATGAGACAAAATCATATACAACTGTGGTAATCTCTGTGTAGCAATGGAAAGAAAAAAATACTCGCTACAAAAAGTGTGTTGGTGGAAAACAACAAAGGATGGTGTACCTTGTAATGAGGAGGTAGCGGGAATAAAATAATGGTGCCTTGGGGGAGCGTGGCTCTGGCTGACCACCTGATACAAGGGGGACCCATAAGGGAGTGAATGTGTATACCCTAACTGCTGATGATGGGTGGAGGTGGGTGGAGTATGTTGGGAAAGATGGATGGATGCTCCAAGAGACTGAGTAGGTACTGCTAAACCTGCTTTGTACCAGCCCTCTTTTGCTTCAGACTTGATAACTAGACCTCCTTAGCTTTCCAATGACACCATAAAATGTACTATGTACTTTGGAAATGATGTGTGCAATGATTGGATCAAAACAGATACCTTTGACACTCACAAACTCAAGAAAACCTTCTATTTATGTCTTGATACCTGCTGGGTATTTTGCTCAGTATGACCAGCACAGAAGGATTTGGAAAAATTCCTTTTAGGGGTATCTAATTAGCTTAGTAAGCTACCTATTCCAAGTGGAATGATGTAAAAAGATACTATGCTAAGAGAAATCAGTTTAGCAACTTAAACTATACCCCCGACTTTTTAGGATTGTAGCAGAAAATGACCAGAGATCACCTCGACACAGATTTCTCCAAAATGTCTGAATAGAATTTCTTCAAGCTTTGACAGCATGTAGATAACTTCAATCTGAATCCAACAAGCTTTGAATCATTGAATTTGGTGAAGAATTGACCGAGATATGCCCTTCACAAGTTGACAGACTTTTGAGTAGACTAACAGAGAACTCAGAGATGGACAATGTGAATGTATGTATTAATAAACACTTGTATACAACTCCATTGGCATGAACTTCATTGCCAAATGGTGTAGAGAGGTGTGGGCTAGAGTGTAGACCTCACACACTCAAAAATCAGTAATGAAAAGCTCGGGAGTGATCATCTCTACCCGCGACTTTTCATGTCCATTTTTATAAGGAATGAGTAAAAATTTGAATTCAAATTCAAAATTTTGGCTCCCTATGATCAAGCTCCTATATGCTAGGAGATATTCCTTCAATCAAACAACTAACTTTTCTACGAATCCTTTTGGTAGGTGATTACAAGAGATTCCAAGTCAATTTGACATTTACAATGAGATAAAGTGGTAATTAACCACTAGCAATGGTTCCTATGCTTCTTCACATATGTAAGATCTTCAAGATATCTTTCAAGCCAAATGTGTAGGCTTGTGATTTACACCAACAGAGTATGTGGTACATCGGTGGTGGTAGGAGTGCCACCTGGAGGAAGCCTGTCCAAGTGGTGGCGATGCGCCTATGCTCCATCATGTAGTCGTGGGCTATCCTGTCCAAGTGGTGGGGAGAGAGAGAGAGAGAGAGAGAGAGAGAGAGAGAGAGAGAGAGAGAGAGAGAGAGAGAGAGAGAGAGAGAGAGAGAGAGAGAGAGAGAGAGAGAGAGAGAGAGAGAGAGAGAGAGAGAGAGAGAGAGAGAGGTAAAGGAAAATACAGAAGAAACTTTTGTTATCCACAGGCTTCCTATGGCATACCTGTAATATCTTATCGCCTACTAGAACCCCTGCTGAAGCAGGTCCTGATGGATCAATCTGGTAATATAATATGGATGATATTGATCTGTCTGGAATTCTGAGAGGAAAAAGTAGATGCGACCTGAACAAGCAGCCTATACCCTGATAATAGCACTTAGATTTTTATCAGATTCCTACAGTTTTTGGTACCTCTTTCTATATTGGGGTTGGCAATTGCAGTGCGTCTGTATTCAAGATCTGAGTAAATGGATCCTTGAATGAGACAATGTCTTGTGTTTGTTCGCTTTGTGAATTTTCAAGCATCCATAGTCATTCTAGGTCAGATTGGTACGTCATGAACATAGATTTACTGCTATAATGAACAGTTGAAACACCACATGCCCAACAAGCTGCATACATTGGATATTTAGCATTTGGAACTGAGTGGCTATTACTGGTACATCATTTAAGTTGAAAAGAAAACTAAAGAGACTAAGGAGTAAGTAAAATAAAGTAGTGGATGTGGAATACAAGTGTGGATGGACTAGAGACAATCTAATTGAAACAAAGGTACAAGATCCTGAGAAGATGCTGATGATGGGCAACATAATAAACTCATGAGGTATTGTCCTCCATCTCATGCATGGTGTGTCAAGATGATCCAAGTTCTCCTTCGTAATTGCCACCTGTAGTGGGATACCTTCCTCAACAGTCGCAGATACTCAATATTTCTTAAGAAACATGTGCATTTATGTAAACTTCATGCCGTGCTTTGTGGGAATAGCGAATCAAGTGACCTGCTTTATTGATGGCTAGGATGCTCAATATGATGTCTATTTTGTAACCTCATGTCTTGCTTTGTAGGTAATGGGGAATCAAGAGGCTGTAAACATTATCCACAAAACCAAAAGAAAAAACTCAGAAACTGCAGCAATGAAGTTCATTGAGGGTGCATTTGCTAGGAATAGTAAACATGGTATATATCTTACATGATAATTTACTTCGAATCAGCTTATTATATTTTGGCCTTTAGAAGAGTTTGCGACATTGACTTGAACAAAGGTTGTTGTTGATGTTGGCTAACCATGGGCGATTGGAGTGGGTATATTTTTTAGGAAAAAACATGAGTTATTCAGATCTACAGTTGCATTGAGGCTTGCCAGTTAGGTAGTAGGCATGTATCATCTTTGACAGAATGTCTTACCTTTACAAACAAAACAACATCCAATTTTTATATCCTGTTTTTTAATGCATTATGATGATCAATCATTCAATCAGGTTCTTCTCAGGCCAAAAGTTATGTTCCTATTCTGATCATCTTTTTAGCCTTCCAAAGACTATGATTGGCTAATGAAAGAATATGAAACCTACAAATGACCACGAAATGAGGTTGCCTGCAGTCTCCCCTTTGTTGGAGGAAGCCTATTGGATCTCACAAAAGGTTCTTCAAGTTTTTTATCATTTATTCTTTTGAAGGTTATGTTGATTATGGAGTAATTTTCCTGTATTTGTATTATTGTAGCTTAATGTTATGTGTCACATGTCTCGATTGTTACTCGGCTCTGTGACATCTGTGTGTCTGTCTCGCAAAAGTTTGAGGCCTTTTAAAAGGTTGAGTTAATTTATGTAAAACCAAACTGAAGGGAAAACAACTTAATCCTGCAAGTTGATGTGTTACAGGACACTTGCATGCACACATGTTCATAACTACGCTATTACCAAGTCGTTTCGATGTTGTACTGATATTATTCAGGGATTCATGGGAATGAAATGTGGTACTTGGTCTTTGATTTACTGGAGAAATAAGTAATACTGTAATACTAGAACTGAGGAATTATTTATCTCGATCATTTCTTTGTAAAGACACATAAACGATGATGTGCACAACTGGCAGTTCCCTTGATAGGGAAAAGCTTATCTGGGTGATTGCATGCGAAAACGAGTGTCTTTAATCATGTGTGTAAAGCGCTCTCTCTCTCTCTCTCTCATGGGCGGATATCGTCGACCACCACTATATCAGGAGGATATCTCACGCATCAGGACAGCCTATGACCACATGATGGAGCATAGGCGTACCACCACCTCCTGGGTTGTCTTCCTTCAGGTGGCACTCAGACCACCATCGATGTACCACATACTACACCCACCTCCACCCATCACCAGTAGCTAGGGTGTTTTACTCACATTATGGATCCCCCCATGTATTAGGTGGCCACTATCTACAGAGTCAGAGCCACGTCTCCCCAGCCTTTTCCAGCCCTATATTGCTTTGTGTAGCGATATACCTTTTATTTTATTTCATCTTCTACACAGGGTTACTACACTTGTACATGGTTTTTGTCTCATAGGCCAAGTTTGGCCTCCAGAAGACGTTAATATGACTTTCTTTCTCTCTCTCTCTCTCTCTCTCTCTCTCTCTCTCTCTCTCTCTCTCTCTCTCTCTCTCTCTCTCTCCCCCCCCTCTCTCTCTCTCTCTCTCTCGCCCCCCCCCCCCCCCCCCCCACCCCCTCTCCCTCTCCTTCCCTCCCCCCCCCCCCCTCTCTCTCTCTCTCTCTCTCTCTCTCTCTCTCTCTCTCTCTCTCCCCCCCCCCCCTCTCCCCCTCTCCCTCTCCCCCTCTCCCTCTCTCTCTCTCTCTCTCTCTCTCTCTCCCCCCCCCCCCCCCCCCCCGCTCCCTCTCTCTCTCTCTCTCTCTCTCTCTCTCTCTCTCTCTCTCTCTCTCTCTCTCTCTCTCTCTCTCTCTTCCCCCCCCCCCCCCCCTCCCTCTCGCTCTCTCTCATATATGAGATTGTATGTCCTCGTTGCTTTGCCCAGGTTTATTAGGCTCTTGTTTGTATCATCATATCAACTAGAGACTCTAGTCCATCCGCCACTTGTACCCCACCCCCACCAAAATATTCAGTTTTTTTATTTATTTTAATATGTTTTATTTTTCTGAGTTTCAGTGTTTTTCGGCGCACAGACACTCTCATTCACCAGTTTCTAACGTCTTTGGTTCATGGGTCATTTTGACCTTTACAAGATGTCAGCAAACACAATTTTTTTAGTTCAACATGCACAATGAACAAAAGAAACATGAGGACATTTCACATTTAATCTTGGTATGGAAATTGATTATGGTCATTTTTTGATATTGTTGATGGGAGATATGTTTGCAGCAATACCTCGTTGTAACAATTTTGAGACTTTGAAGTCATTCATCAGGTTTTCAATCAATTTACATATAGCTATGATTCATGGCCTTGTTTTGGAAGAGTGCTCAGCACATGGATACTGGAAGAGGACTTTTCTAGGAACCATTGATGTTGAACCCCAAAGATCTGGAGGCATCATGGGCTTCAAAAGGAGAGAGTCTGGCTGATATGTCTATAAAAATTCGATCTGTATAGATAAGACTCAACATTCTTAAAATATTTTCTGTGAATAACCTTCACAAGAAAGACCAGCATCTCAGATTCGGTTCAGACTTTGAGCAACAGTTTGACCACTCACAGGATGTTGACCAATACTAGAAATTTGACTATCACCATGTTCATCAGGGCAAGGCGACTATATGATCTGGTTTTTATCTAAAACAGTTGTGTATATCAACCCATGATGAAGATGACATAATCAGGGTTCAATTAATAAAAGCGGAAGAGATCAGAGTTTCCAGATTTTGAAAAGCAAAATTTCATTATAAAAAGCAGCACTGATATATATATTATAAAATGCGTATGCTATTTTTAATGCAATAGAAATCGGCAGCTTTTCAGTAACCTTTTCCGCAAACTATTGCACTATAGTGGCGGTTTTAGGACATTATGTATCTGCAAACAGGACATGAAACAGATGTTTAGTGTCTATCTGCTGGATCTAATTCTGTTGGACTTTGAGTTATTCGGCTTTGGTGTAAAAATTATTTAGTTCATGAAGCTTCATCTCTGCATATGTTAGTCTGTGCTTATATGCTGCTGAAGGTATATCAACTATATCTGCAATCTTCTCATCCCCATATATTCTGCTAAGGAGATAATTTTGTACTGTAATGAGCTGAAATGTAATTGCCAGTGGATATTTTGCTCTGCTTCTATTTGGGGATATCTGCTGTGTCATGAAAGATCATCTATTCTTATCTATTATGTGAAGGAAAGAAGATCCTCATTAACATATTTGTCCTATTCAGGTAACCTTGAAGACTTTATTATTTTGTATATAGACCCTGTTTGCGATAGGCTGATTTTTCTATGAACAATAGACTATTTACTAAATTTATAGAACATCTTATATTTTGTACACAGATTTTTGGTGAAGAAAAGCCAACAAACATATGAATCCAAATATTGGATTTTTTTATCTTCGAAAGTGTTTTGAATTAGACAAAAAGGAGAGCAGTACAAGAAAATTAGGGAGATACCAATAAGGCTGCTGAACATTTTATCCCCTTCAGTGGGGACAAATATTGGATTATTTTATATTTATATTGAATCATCATTGAAGCCAAGGTATATAGCATGAGTATGTGTATAGAGTTCATTAAATATTCATAAAATCTAGATAAAATAGTCTGTGTGTATAGAGTTCAAGAAATATTCATAAATCTAGATAAAATAGTCAAAACTATTAGATTTTGGATGTACCTCTTTGTCTTTTGTCACATTCTTATATCATTTGATAGATAAGACTAAGTAATGGATAAAGTTGACACTTTTAAATCTTGCATTCTCACAAAGCTTGTTATATGCTACACAAACATTCATTTGTTGATTAAAGATCTGATACTTGTGATGATATGATGTTGCACATATGTTCATTATGAGAACATGCTTTAGATTTGAGTATGATGCTTGTGTTGGAAGTGGGGTGGGCCTCAATAAAAATAATTACAGGTTTAAATGATTGGATGAACCTTAGCATACACACCTTAAGACTCAAAAATAGATGAGTGAGAGAGAGAGTATAGACAAGATTTTCCAAGTGTGGATGATACAAAACTGAATGTGTGCTAAAATTGGATACAAAATCTGAATCTAGGCAGAATTTCGGGAACTAGGTACAAGAGTGTGTAAAGTGTCTAAGAGGTAAGTAGAAAGTGTGTGTGTGAGGATGGAGTGAATATGAACAATTCAGAACCGTTTTACAGAAAACCCTAATTCTGAAATTAGGGTTTTAGAAAATCAGAAATTGATGACCTAGCAAGTGAGAGACTGAATAAAGAATTGTTAGTCACAATAACTCAGCAGGAAGCTGATGGTTAACTGCCAAAATCTCCTCCAATGCTTCTCCAAAGGTAGAGCACACCTTCACCAAGAGTAGAGTATCTCCAAGAGCTTGCATTGATCCTTGATCTCCTCAATGATGTTAAAACAATGACCCAAGGCCTCTAATTTATAATTTTTGGTTGCTCCCACGATGGGATTCTCTAAAAGCATGAAGCAACTACAATAGAACCTCCAAAAGCATCCTTTGCCGAATTTGGCGATGGTTAAAAAACTACACCAAAATATTGCTTTTTAGTACAAATCTTTAGCGATCTACTATTTTTAGCAATCTGGTATTTTTAGCCTTCAAATGGATAGTGAACTATGCTTTATTTGATCTAGATCATGAGAGGAACAAAATGGTGTAAAAACCCTTTTAGCACAGAAATTAGGGTTAGGGTTTTCTCTCTAATTGGACCTTTGATCATTGAATGTTGTATACCAAATGAAATCTTTGCTCAAGTACTATCTGATGAGCTAATAATAGTTTTTGACCTTCTATCGCCAAAATTTGGTTAAGTATCCAAAAAATAGAGTTGCTGGAAATTAGGGTTTTGTGCTATTCTGACATTATTTCCAAAACTCCTCCCTTACATTTCATAATGGTACAAGGTTCAATAATATGCAAAACTTTTGATGTTTGCAAAATTTCGGATATCTTCAAAAGTTCGGATGTCTGCAAAACTTTGGATCTCTCCAAAACTTCGGATGTTTGAAGATATATCTCTTATCTGATTTCCATTGAATCTTGAGCTGATTGTGCACAAACTTGGATACCTGAGAAACTGCAAACTGAATGTTAGGACGTGTATTACATAAATAGATCAGGCAACCAACTGCTTGAGTATATAGAGTAGCATCAAAAGTTTCTGAATCTGCTTCGGCTTGTAAATGACACATTAACATGTTTGGGTGTTTGCATAGGTTTTGAATCTGTCATCTCAAACCTTTCCAATAATTTCTTAATGTATTTTTGTCGTGTTGAACAGATATATTCATTCTTGTGCTTAAACTCAATCCCAAGATAATAAGGCAAAATGCCTAAATCATTCACATCGAATGTATGCTTAAGTTATAATAATGTATGCTTGGAATCTGACATCTCAAACCTTTCCAATAATTTCTCAATGTATTTTTGTTGTGTTATATAGATATACTCAATCCTGTACTTAAACTCAATGCCAAAATAATAGTGCAAAATGCTTAAATCATTCATATCAAACATATGCTTAAGTTGTGTTTTAAAATACTGAAGGTCTCAATCCTTGGACATGTCATGATCATATCATCAACATATATGATAATAATAATCAAGACATCTTTCTCAGCTTTAACATAAAGAGCTTTAATATAAAGAGTAGGAGTTGCATGTGAGTTTTCAAAACTAATAGATAGAAGATAGATATGTATCTTCTCATACCAAGCTCTTGGTGCTTGCTTTAGTCCATATAAAGCTTTAATAAGCTTGCATACTAAATGCTCTTCACTTGTCTCTTCAAAACCTTCTGGCTGTGGGATGTAGACATCTTCTTGAAGGTCACCATTAAGAAAGGAAATTTTTATATCTAATTCGTATACATTCCAACCAAAGGATGCAATAAGAGAAAGTACTTTTCTAACTATTGTCGTTCTAGAAGTAGGTGCAAAAGTCTCATCATAGCCAATTCCTTTATTTTATGCATAACCTTTGACAACTAACCTTGCTTTATACCTATCAATAATACCATCTTCTTTTCTTTGAATTTTGAATTTGGTAACTCACAAAGCTTCTATGTTTGATGCTTATGAATAGAATCAATCTTTTATATCTCTTCCATACAGGACTTTGTAGTGCATCTTTAACATTAATTGGTTCATTCTAAATGAAACTTAGTACTAAAATGTTATGAATCTCAAAATGTTCTGCATAATTTAATTGATCTGCTTGTTCTCTCCTTGTCTGACTTCGCGTTCGTCCTGTGAAGTTCGTTATACTGTTGTCCTTCCAAGTTTGATATAACCATCTCGGAGTGTTCTTGAAAAGTGGGAAAATCTCTTCTAGTTCTTTTAAATCGCTTTCTCCTGGAACTCTGGAACCTTCTCCAACTTCATTAGTTGGAACATTAAGAGGTATTGATGATGGACTAGGTATTCATGTTGGTAATGAAATTCCCTTTTCACCTTTTTCAAGCGCATCTTTTAGGGTTTGAGAAGGTTCATCACCCCCCTTGTATAGTTGAATGTAAGAATCCAAATTCCTTAAAAAAAAATGCATAATCATTTGCTTTTATGAAATCTTGAGTCTCTGATTTTTTTAATCATAATCTGATCCTCTACAATATATGCATTGCATGAGAGTAGGATATCACTTGTTTTTGGAACATAGAATCTATATCCTTTGCTTTCAATAGCATAACCAATAAAGACAACGTTAATGATTTTTACATCAAGCTTACCATGTTCCTTCTTCTCAATGTAAACATAAGCTTGCGAACCGAAAACTTTGAAGTAAATCACATTGGTTTTAATCCCATAATAAGCTTCATAAGATATGATAATCTTTAAAGCTTTTGTGGAAAAACTATTTAGAATGTGATTAGTTGTATGTACTGCATTAAACCAAAATTTAGGAAAATATTTTTGGATGATATAATACTATGCATCATCTCTACAAGTATCTTATTCTTTCTCTTTGCAACACCATTCTGTTTTGATATATAAGCAATAGTGAGATGATGATTGTCTTCAAGAAAAGACTTAAAGTGTTTTGACATGTACTCTCCTTCTCTATCACTTCTCAAAGTCTGAATTTTTGATTGACTTTCATTTTCAACCATAGCTAATAACTTCTTGAAAGTAGGAAAGATCGTTGACTTTGTTGTAAGACCATAAATCCATGAATATCTTGAAAAATTATCAATGAAAGTAACGAAATACTTGAAACCTTGAATGGAATCCATTCTCATAGGACCATTCATATATGAATGTATGTCCTTATAGCCGTGATGTATCCATGCTTCTTGAAAGGAAGTTTGTGTGAAGTTTTCCTTCAAGACATCCTTCACATGATCCTGATAACCTAGCAAAGCAAAAATAGGCAAACTCCATCATTCCATGATCTTTGATGTGCTTGAGAGCTGTGTAACTCATATGACCCAATCTAGCATGCCATAACTTCATATTCTCCTTTGGTATAGAAGATCTAGCAACATTAGCATGACAAAACATGCCACTTTTGTTTTCACCTTGAAGTAGACAGTGCTCCTCATCAGGTGAGAGGATCTGACATGAATCTTTCTTTGAAACAACTTTAAGACCATCTGACAAGAAACTAGAAATAGAGAGCAAATTCTTCTTCATTTTCGGAACATAATGAACATTAGAAATTATGAAATTTCCACTTGCTCTTGACTTAAGGTTTAATTCTCCAACACCTACAACATCCAAATCATGACCATTTGCAATGTTCAGTCTTCTACTTGAAGAGTTGGTCAGAGAAGAAATACCTTTCTGCAACCTGTCATATGGTTAGTAGCTCCAGAATCAATAATTCAAGGATTATCAGAGATTGCATTTAATGTTGCCTTATCAAAAGATAATTCTTGTATACTAATACATGCATAAGATTCTTCCTTAGAAGACTTAGGTTTTGAATCATCTTCAGTATTATTACTTGATGCTTTCTTCTTCTCATTATAAATCCTCTTTTTGCAATCTGCTATGAAATGACCTGGCTTCTTACAGTAATGACAAATTCCTTTCTTTGAAGTACAAAAGCACGATATGAAGATGGAAGTGAGTTTAGAAGTGCATTTATCATCCCTTCATGTGAAATATTGAATCCAACATTTAGTAACTGATCTCGTAAGTCTTTGAGCTTCAAAGTGTGTGATTGAATGGATTCATCAACTTTCATCCTTGTGTTGGCTAGTTATCTGCTTAGATAAGCTTTCCTAGCATGATTCCTGCTCTAATAGAGATTCTTCAACTCTAACCAAGCTTGACGAGAGGTTTTGCATGACCGGATTTGGGTATAATATGCCTCTTGACTTCCATCCCTTGAATCCCATCTGTATTGCGTGTGCATCCCTTGAATAGCAATGAGTGAAAGTGCTTGTGCATCCCTTGAATCCCATCTGTATTGCTCTTCTATAGGAAGTAATCTAGTAGTATCAGGGACTCCAGATGATGAAAGAGCTTTATCTTTCTTCACTAACCTCTTGTTGAGCAGAAGTTGGAAGAGAAGGACTTCTAGAAGATGAAGCAACATCTTCTCCTACTTGTCTTGACCTTGGATAAGTGCCATTGACTATATTCTACGAGTCTTTTGATACTAACAAATTCATCATCATTAAGCTCCACATTGAATAGTTAGACATTCCTTCAAGCTTGTCTTCATTCTTAAGTCTATAGTCACTCATCTTGTTAAGGGTCTATGTCAATTATGCTTTGATACCGAATGTTGGAAGTGGGGTGGGCCTCAATAACAATAATCATAAGTTAACAGGATCTTCTAACAGATGAACCTTAGCATAAACACCTTAAGACTCAAAAATAGATGAGTGAGAGATAGAGAGTATAAACAAGATTTTCCAAGTGTAATGGTAAGCTAGAATGCTTACCTACATTATCTTAATATTAATGTCAAATTACAATTCATGTAGATGATGCAAAACAAAATGTATGCTTAAATTGGATAGAAAATCTGAATCTAGGCAGAATTTTGAGAACTAGATACAAGAGTTTATGTGTAAAGTGCCTAAGAGGTATGTGGAAAGTGTGTGTGTGAGAATCGAGTGAATATGAACAATTTAGAACTATTTTACAACAAACCCTAATTTTGAAATTAGGGTCTCAAAAACCCTAAGTCAGAAATTGATGACCTATGAAGGGAAAAACTGAATATAGACTTTCTACTCACAATAAATTAGCAAGAAGCTGATGATTGGCTGCCAAAATCTCATCCAATGCTTTTCCAAAGGTAGAGGATACCTTCACTTCTAAGAGCCTTATGATAGCCAAAAGTTTGAGGTCTAGAGTAGGATAATCTACCTTAGCACCATGGAGTGTTCTTCATATGAAGGCTCTTTTATATATTATAGCCAGGGAAATATTTAGGGGCGAATATTAGCCCAAAGGCGAATTTATAGACATTTGAAACTTTTTTTGCTATATTAAGTGAAATCTAAAAATATAAAAATAGCCCAACTAGATACAATCCTAACTCTAGGTTACGGTGCATTTTCGCCAAGAATACGATTTCCCTTGGTTCGTTCTGAGCTTCATTTCGCCAAGGTCTATACTCATGTGATGAGTCCTTTGTGCTCACATTCGCCATGCGGCTTTCCTATTTCTTTTGGTTGGATGACAAGGTAGAGGATTGGAGCAAAGTCGAGGTCGTCTGATGACTTGCTGCGTTTGTGGGAGTTAGCTTTTTGTCAAATGACGGGGTACGGGTCGAGGTCGAGGGAGCCAAGCATAGGTAAGTACTTAGAAATCTGAGAGAGAGAGAGAGAGAGAGAGAGAGAGAGAGAGAGAGAGAGAGAGAGAGAGAGAGAGAGAGAGAGAGAGAGAGAGAGAGAGAGATCTTGCGATGAGAGAGAGAGAGAGAGAGATCTTGCGATGAGAGAGAGAGAGAGATCTTGCGATGAGAGAGAGAGAGAGAGAGAGAGAGAGAGAGAGAGAGAGAGAGAGAGAGAGAGAGAGAGAGGAGAGAGAGAGAGAGAGAGAGAGAGAGAGAGAGAGAGAGAGAGAGAGAGAGAGAGAGAGAGAGAGAGAGAGAGAGAGAGAGAGAGAGAGAGAGAGAGAGAGAGAGAGAGAGAGAGAGAGAGAGAGAGAGAGAGAGAGAGAGAGAGAGAGAGAGAGAAGTTGCACTACGAGCACAAAAAAGTCTCAAAAAGCTTGCGATGTTCCGAATGCCTATGGAGAGGTGGAAATCATATGGAAAATCAAATAACTCATGAACAGTGATTTCTGAAAACTTTACCATGAGAGATTAAGGAGAACGCCTTCGTCTTCATTCGAAACAGAAAAGTTAATTACTTCAAGGCATGCGCATAAATTTTTTGAACAAGTACATGAAGAAATTCTCAAAAGTTTCAGAAGTATTTTGTTTTTACCAATGTATACGGAGAGGTGGAAACCTTATGGAAAATCAAAATCTTGCATTGTTTCTCCATGCACAGATCGCCTCACATCTTTGCGCATAACTGATGAACTTGGAAATCAATCCCATCCATGTGATGTAATACTTCAAACATAAACACTCATTCTATGGAGTTTATGATTTTGAGAAAACTCTATATGGCATGGAAAACTCTATATGATTTTGAGAAAACTCTATATGACATGGACATCTGAATGTGAAGGGATACCTCCTGCTTCATTGTAAATAGGGAAGAGGTCCTTCCTTGACCCCTGTACATTGTGATTGGAATGGTGATGTCAAGTTCTTTCTGTCATCTCTCTATTCTGGTTGTAAAATTTTGTTCTCGGAAATTAAATCGTGTATATATGCAATACTTACTGCTTTTTTCACATTTTCAAACTTGAAGGATAAAATAAAGGCTTGCAATATGTGCGTATGACATTGTGTGCTGAAACATAGCACAAACTTTTCAAATGGCATTTTTTTTGGGCTTGCGTGTAACGTGTGATGTGTTCTTAGTTTTTTTACAGATCATTTTGAAGAACTTTATACTGTTTGGTTTAAGATGTAGTTGTTTCATTACCATGAAGTTGTAGATTTGTGCTCAAAATTTGGTTCTCATTTATCTATAAAGCTTTGAATGTTTACTCTTTTAGTACCATGCCATAATGAGCAGCTGTATGGTGAATTATGGATAGAGTGCTCCTCACAAAGAGGGCAACACTCATCTGTTAGAAGGTTCAAAATGGAGTAAGGGATTATGCCTCTGTTACATTAGAACAAGACCAAGTATCACTTCCTACAGATGAGAAGGAGAGCATATGCTTCCTGTCTGAAGTTTATGATGGCATGATCTAGAATCGGAAGTGTTTGCTGTTGTCAATGCTTTATTGAGGAGCATGTTTGACTGATGCTGATAGTATAGCAGACATACTTCTATGAGTTATTATGATCAAATAGCAAATCCGCATGTATGAAGTGTGAGAGAGGGCGTGGTCATATGAGGTTGACATGGGTGGATCAAGAGGATGCAGAAGGTGCTATTGTCGAGGAGTTTAGTACGCGAGTAGATTATCGGCCTTGTAGTGAAAGTTACAGGGAGTACTTTGATTGTGCATGATGTTACACATAGCACTTTAGTTTCAGGAGAATGTTTTCCATGTGGGATAAACACAGACGAACGAGTTGCTGGAAATGTTGTGATGATTGTGAATCTATTCAACTATGTATTCTTTTCCATCACATGCTTATGCCCATTTGCAGGGTTATTGTACGATGGATTTGATTGGATAAGTTATTTCTCCTATGTATATGTTAATGATCTATTGTCATTGAAGATGATTTGGTTGTGCCCAGTTGAATGAACATGCTGTTCTTTGGTGCATGGGTGTATATTAATTGCTTTATCTATATGTTGGTGTTATCTAGATCTTGTTTCAGAAAATTGTTAGGCTACGACTAGTTTGGCATCCTTATGAGTTGCTGCATACTCTTCAAATTTATACTAAGGTTTTAAATGTGATCATAGGGTGTTCAAACACAAGAAAAATGATGATATGGGAAGTCATTATATTCATTTGATAAGATAAACTATGATGAAAATGCATAGATCTTTGGGGAATGTGTTTGCCTCAGGAGGACATCAGTCCCCATAGTTAAATTTTCTTTCTCTGGAGAGTCTACTTTTTCTTTCGCTTGCCTTGTCCTTTGTTCTCTCTCTCTCTCTCATATATTTGTACTTTTTTCTTGTAGATTTACATAGGGAGTAGGTCTTTATTGACATATAGTACTCACAATCTGTTTCTTCTTTTCTCCTTATGATGTTTTTTTGGTTTGCACGTATTCACAACATGTTAGAATAAAAATTGAAGTTTGTGAAGTACCAACGTTCCAGTATAATTTTTTCGATATTGGCCTCAATCTATGAGATATATCAGTGTGAAAAAATGCTTGAGTATTGATGAATTTATATATTTTCACTCGGTTATGAACATGAAAGGATGTTATGCTATCTGGTCGGCTTATATACATTTTTCAGCAAGATTTAGGGAGAGTTTAAATAATGATGTCTTTTGAAGGAATGCTATTAACTTAACTTAACACGCATTTGACTTCTTAACATGCATTTAAATAACGATGTCTTCTTACAAGTATGAAGAGCTCTTCTGCTAGCGTTTGAGAAGACAAAAATTGGCGCAGAAGATTCATAATATTTTGTATTTGTTCCATAAAGTTATTTTGAGTTATGAACATGCTCTTGCTATGAAAATGTTAAAACTTGTGATGGTCAGGATTTTACCATTCGATATGGCAATGGGACTTTGAGGAGGGTTCTAATGTTGACTAAAATAAATTCTGTTCTTTAGGTATGGAAGTTGTCATTTTTTGGTGATGTTTTAGTAACAAGCTAACTCTGGATGGATGATGGGACTATTGTGAAGATAAGTCCAGGGGAAGTTTGGGGTGGTTCATATACCTTCAGTCTTAGATCTTTACAATGTTGATGAGCTCCTGCATGGCGCTTGCATAAGATTTGGATGAAGAGGTGGGCTTCGTAGTTCTGCAACCCATATGTTTTGAATCTATCTTTAATGATGTTGAACTGCATAATGAGTAGTGATGTTAGCTATTAATGAATTGCCTTGGAGAACCCTGTTTGACATATCAAGGAAGAAATACATGCTTTTCTTAAGGAGGAACATGAGGGTTGCCTTGTTTATATGGCTTCAATGTGTTGTGAGTTTTTCATGCATGTTGTCTTAAGTCATTTTAGAGCAGGATTCTGTTTCGACACTCTCCAATTTTTTTTCAACTTAGGATGTAGGAAATGTAGACTTTTATATGCTAATAATGAAATATGCGGGTGAATGTGTAGGTGTGTATGTGCAAGTGTGCAAGTGTGTAGGTTTTCATATATGCATTGTGATTCTGCTACTTTGTGTTGAATAATTTGGAGGCCTAATTGGTATAGGAAATGTTGTGGTGGTGTTGCTTACTCAAATGGATGATGCATAAATTGTATCTTGTGAGGTCATCTCCAAAAGGTGTATCTTTCATTGGTCAAAGCTCTAGAACATAGTGGATTATCATCACTACACAAAGTACGGGACCACTTCTAGTATGTAGGAGAGCTAAGAGAGCTTTTCCATTTGTACAATTTACCATGTGCAAACTGTAAAGCAAGAGAAGCAATATAGTTTTTGTTGTGCTTGATGTGTGGATATGAACATATTTATTATTCAAATCTGGATCATAATGTGTGACTATCTTGTACAGTGCTTGAACCAAATATTTTTATTTACATGTGTCCATATATGATGACGATGATTGGGTACTCAAGGGTAGTATTATTTGTGCTGATTCTTGTGGCATCCGATTCAATCAATTGAGTGTTATTCAAGGTTCAACAATTTACACCTAATATGTTATTTTTTGTGTATCACTTCCTCTACATCATACATGAACATGTTGAATTCCCATCTCACATTCATACAACAAGTTATTGGCTAATTGTTTTCCTTTTTATTGGGTGTAGATAGGAAAAGTAATAATAACGGAGTCATTAGAAAAGACCATCAGTGATGCCTTGAAGCATAAGAAATGTTTAAGATGATTGGCTTTCCAAATTTTTTCTATGAATGTATATTGACTTTGAAAACTCTCCTTTAAATGTAAACCATCGATGTGATTTCCAAGTTGACTTGGTTGCTGGTAAAATTGGAAGTGTGATAACTCTATGCAGGCCTAGTCTTCACAAACTTTTTGAAGCAAAAAGGATCATAAAGGAAGCTAAATAAATCCAATCCTATGTTCATAGAAATCCTATGATATGTACTTTATTTTTTACTTTTATTTTTTAAACTAAGCTTGTGCGCATCCAAAGAATATTCCTTTTTTAATGTGTTGTTTTGAAATCTTCATAATAAGGACGTAGATCTTGATCATGGTGATTGATGATTGTTATGTTGGGATGTTGTCTGAAGAAGTTACCTTTGAAATTCGAAAATATGCTATATATGTGTTGTACCCATCCACTGTAAAGTACTTAGTTGAATATGTTGCATTCATCAATGTTTGGGGTATCTTCTGCTATCTAGCTTTGTGTTAGCAAGAGCCTACTAAAAAATCAAAGTAGTACAATATGCTCTCTAATTTACCTTGTGCTTTTGCATTCCAATATGTATGTACTATATAACCTTGCAAGGAGATTCCTGATATGCATTAATTTAGAATCCGAAAATTTGTTCTAACATGTGAGGTAAGTGCATTAGTTGTGAGCAAGTGGCTGAGTGTGCAAGGCAATAAGCATGTTACCAGCCATGATTGAATGAGTGGTTGTAAATGTGAGAGTGAAGGAAGTCGGTGCAAGTGTGTGAGTGACTACATTTTGGCGCAGGTGTGAGTGCAAGGTTGTGAGGCTATGAAAATCAGTCTCTGATATAGTGGTTGTGAGTGGAAAAGTCATCAACAGTGAGTGAAAGTATGAGAGAAATCAGAATGTGTACAAGGAGATTAAAAGATAACGAGAATGTGAGCTTATTCTCTATGAGGGCCACAATGCGAGCTAAGTGCATGATTTGTGTATATGAGTTGCGTGAGTTTGTTTGACTTGGCGTGAGGGATAGCAAGGGAGTGCCATTGAGTGTATCTATAAATGATTGAGAGTGAGGATTTGTGTGTGTGAGTGAGAGAAAGCGAGAGGTAGTGTTTAATAGTGTGGGAGGTAATGAGTGACACTAAGTGTAAGTGTGTGGTAGTGTGATTGTGAGTTGTGAGATGAGAGTGAATTAGCTCAAGCTAGGAGTTTTGAGAAACGTTTTGATGATGGTAGAATGACATCTAACTTTACTACAAACTTTTGTTGTTACATTATTTACTATTTTTTATATTACGAAGATTCGCCTAAATTTCTATAGTTCAATTGGAAGTTTTCATAAAACATTCGCCAGCTGTTATATATTTATAAGATGGTCTACTTATAGAATTTAGCCCATATTTATATACGTTCAAGTTAAGGATGTGATCTTATTTTTTTCCTTGATTATAGCCTATGTGATTAGTTGATGGGTCCCATTCATGAATTCAAAGTTTTATACAAGATATACAAGAAGCATGAGTAAAATTATCCTTGATGCCTTAAATGCTTCTTGTCCATGATGATCACATTCATGTTCATTTTTCTTTTTAGGAATCTCCATCAAAGGATGAAAGCTCTTTGCTTATATTTGTATGAATTGATGGTTCCATTTGATGATTCTCAAGAATCTTCATAATTTTCTAACATTCTTTGAAATAGACTCATTGACCTTCTTAGCAAATGGTGATCATGATCATGCTTGGAAAACCATACGTTCCAAATATTAAATATAGATTGGAAGGAATACATACTCTTATTCACACACAATTCATTTCCCCTTAGCATATTAAGTTCTCTATTGACATGTTTTTCATGTTATTGCTCTTATTTTGAGTACCTGAAGTGGTGAATGGAGATAAGGGCAAAATCATTGAGATAAGACTCAACATATCTTCCATGTCGAATGTTTCAAGTACATTGTCTAAACTAAATGTTATGATTTTAAACTCAATGGTGAACATACCTTTTATTGAACACATTCTTTAGGATGAACTCCTCATAGATTGTGATTTCAACTATACTATTAAGTATTGCTAATGATAGACCAAATTACTTCACAAATTCTTGAGATAGGTAAATTATTATTTATAATGACCACATCTAGGGCTATGCAATAAGTGTAAATATATAAAGTTTCATGATTCCTCTCTTATAGTAATAGAAGTTTATACTTGGAATTGGCTTTTTCAATGGTGTTAGGATGAAGATTGAGAAGGTTTTTGCATCTAGGCGGATCACTCCTTTGACCAAAATAAATGATTTATTGGTTTAAGTTGGGGGGGGGGGGGGGGGGGGGAGGAGGGAGGGGGGCATTTGTATTCTTGGTTTGTGTAATGTGCGTTTTCTGCATACTCTATAGCCTTTGTGCGGAGTACTATGTGTCACATTTTGAACTCATTTTTCTACTTTAAGGGTATCATCTATGAGCTCTCGAGAAGGAGATTCGACCATCATGCCTCAGACCTCAACGATCAAGGAAGACAGAGGTTCCTGGTACTCTGTGGGAGGTCACCCATCCCAGTACTATTTCTCTCAGAGCTCGCTTAATCGATAATCTCTTGCCACTAAGCTACACTCTTGTGGTGTTTGAAGAAGGGGAAATACTAAGGTTAACATTACCTTGAGCATGTTTTCTGCCCTAAAAGCTTCATTCTTTGCTTTCAAAGCTTGTTTTTAAGCATTTTTGGGATGATTCTTGGAGCAATTTTGGAGCACTTTCGTGCATAATTCTCTTTACACATGTTCAAGAACATCAAGAAGAGTGCTCTATGTACTTCCTCGACAACAAATATTCACCTTTTGGGGATGTGTTTTCAACCACACTAGTAAATCTACAGGTTTCTTTAAAGGTTTAGTTATAGTGGGAGCAACCATCGCAAGTCTATGCAGGTTTTTCGACCCTATAGAACAGAGTTGACAAACACTTGCAGGTTTTGTTGGCTAGTGTTTGGGCTATGAATAGCCTTTTTAGTGCCATTTTACTGCATATATTGAGCACATACACAATATGTATGATTCTGTGGATATTGCTTATGTACGCCCATGTAGTCATTGATATAGTGGTTATGTTTGTTGCATAAAGCCTTTTACGTTTGATAAAGAGCGTTGTGGTGAGATTTTCTTAATTGGGAGACACCCAGATGTCAGGGTCTCTTCGGTCATGTAGGTGGAAGACTTATCGAGCTTGGCCATAGGAGATGTATGCTAGTTGTCCATAGCTTCTTGCTAAGCCTAGTTGGCTTCTTTTGGGTAACTGATTATATGCGGAAGAGTAAGTGTTTCACTATGTACGTTTCCAATTAGATTAAAGATGTGCTGATTCAGAGGAGATAATGGAAGCCCGTAAATAGAATCTCAAAGAAGCATGTTGATGTGGATGATGATGATTGGGATGAGTTGGATGAAGTGGCTAGGTCTATCATTTGATTACACCTAGCAGATAATGTTTACTTTACAATATTAAATTGTCAAAGTGAAGAGGAGCTTTGGAAGAAGTTATGCAATACATATGAAAAAGAAACGACATCAAATAAAGTGTATCTGATGAAAAAGTTATATGACCTTCGCATGAAGGACAAAAATAATGTTGCTACTCATCTAAATGAGTTTGATGCTATATTCTCCCAGTTACAAGCTCGAAAAATGGATATGGATAATGACATGAAAACAATCTTGTTCTTATGCACCTTGCCATCATCACGGGATACATTTTGCATAGCTATTAACAATAGTGCATCTGGTGGTGAACTAGTCTATGATGACATATGTGGAGCACTTTTGAGTGAGGAGATTCATAGAAAATCTAGCACTCAGAGTGG
>CM035425.1:1212500-1240000 GCA_020310875.1 Ceratopteris richardii | reverse complement strand
CACATACATGCACATTTTATACATACACACACATACATGCACATTTTTACACACACATACACATGCATGCCGTTACACACGTATAATGAATACACATAGACACGTACACATACTCACATACACGTAAACATACTCACATACACATACACATGCATAATGATATGTACACACACATAGACTCATATAATCAGATTTACATGCATATATACATATACACATGCATATATACACACACTCAACACATGCATATGCACATATAGATACACATACATACACAACACATGCATACACATAAATAAATAAATAAATCAATAAATCAATAAATAAATCCTATTTCAAAATTCCTAAATTGAAAACACTAACTTTGATATTAGGGTTTTAAAACCCTTAATTTAAAAACTCTAATTCAACCTTTTAGCCATATGTTTGAAGTATATGTACACATTGCATCTATTCCTCCGAAGTCCTACTAGAGAGATGTCTCTCCTCCCAACCTTATGCCTCTATATATAGCTACTCGAATCAACGAGGATCATAATATATATAAAGATATATACACATCATGTAGATACACATACATAAATATTAAATGGAGTAGATATATTATGCATCACACATACATGCATAAATGCACACATAAATATATATATACATGCATACATATTTACATGTACACATTTACACATAGACATATATACATATATACATGTACACATCACATATACATACCTACATGCACACATAAACATATATATACATGCATACATATTTACATGTACATATTTACACATAGACACATATACATATACACATGTATACAATTATAAACACTTGCATATATTACATGAATACATGAATATTTTACATAAATGCATATGCATATATACACATATGCATACTAACACATGTATACATATATCACACACATGCAAACACATACATATACATGAAATACATATATATGCATACTAACATATGTATACATATAATACACATGAATACACACACATATGCATACATACATGATAAAAAATTGCTCCTCGAAGATAAAGCTATATATAAAATAATTAGGCATACCCCCGAGCTTCATGTTCTAACTTAAAAGATCATGATTTCATCTCTCTAGTAGGATTCATCGTTATTCAAATTCATAAGAAAATCTATTATCTGATATCCATTCAGAAGCTTCAAGTTATTGATCGATAACTAGAGTAGAATTTACTATCTAATCTGCTCAGATGTTTTCATTATCGCCATCATTTTGGTAAGACATCAATATAGTCTCATCTTCATTATCCTTATTGATTTCATTTATTTCTTCTATTGTTAAATCTATGTTCTCATGAATCACATCATCTATTGATGGAGTTAATATCTATTTCTGGTAATTCCTCTTCCTCATCAGTAGAATCAGCATGTAGAGAATTATCCTCTTCATAAAAAAGATTAGTATCATTATCACGTATAATGATTCTAATTCAATTAGTAAATAGAAACTAATATACATATATGAAAAAAATAAAATATTATTTTCATTATTATCGAGATTACGTCTATATCTTTTGTTTTTTCGCCTTTTACTTCGGAGATTTTGAAGTTCCTCGTACTTGCTATGGAATGCTTGCATGCATTCGCTATTATATGCTACAAAAGTAGAAACATCATTTTTTCTTGAAATGTAAATAAGAATGGAACTCCCTTACCTGATAATACCTCATCTGTTATTTTTGAAGAAGTCCCGTTGGTCCATGCACGTGGAGCTTCTTCATGAACGCTTTCAAGGTACTCACTAATGTAATACATGCACTCTTCAAGCATCCAACCCTTTGCCATGGATCCTTCTGGTTTCGCTCTTTGTCGCACATAACCTTTTAATATTCCCATAAATCGGTCGACCCAAAACATCCATCGAGTGTTGACAACACCTGCAATCTCTATTTCATCTACAAGATGGATTAATAAATGAACCTAAATCTCCATGGCCACACATCACACCTAGGCCAAATGGGCCATAATGGTTTTGTAGCTACATTTGTAAGTATATGTGTTACTGTGAGTATATTTTTTATTTTAGTTAAAATGCAAGCAACTAATTTTTTTTATTTGT
The DNA here is from genome assembly GCA_020310875.1 of Ceratopteris richardii. Lineage (NCBI taxonomy): Eukaryota > Viridiplantae > Streptophyta > Polypodiopsida > Polypodiales > Pteridaceae > Ceratopteris > Ceratopteris richardii. The sequence goes on along the minus strand of CM035425.1, from coordinate 1,237,893 downwards.
TTCAATGCAGTGGAAGGATTATGGCCGATATCCTACAAAACATGAGATCGAGTATGCTACACATTTTGGATATCGGCGTTTGAGCGAGTATATGCGAGATCATCCCGATGCCTTTGTGAGTATTATTAAATTTTATATAATTATTTTATTTTTATGAATGGTTTGATTGTTTTATTTATTTATGTTTGTTATGAATGGTTTAATTGTTTTATTTATTTATGTTTGCTATTTATTTATTATGGAGAGAGAGAGATATATATATGAGGTGGAGAGACAGACACAAGAGGGATGATCTCGATCGTCACAGGGTGATCATGACGATGAGCATGAGGGTTATCAGGATGATCATGATACTGCTGCTGATGATGATGATCATGATCATGATCATGATGATGATGATTAGGATTTTAGTTGATTATGACATTGGATTATATGTATTTATATATATATATATATATATATATATATATATATATATATATATATATATATATTATCTATATATTTTTCATTTCAGTTATGTTTGGAATTGTGTGTATGGTATTAAGTAATGAAGAGTTTTGTTCTATTGATTGTTATTATTGTTTATATTAAGCATGCGTTTTAATACTTTAATTATATAATTCATTCATATGTATGTACCTAAGTGTATATGTATGTGTGTGTATATGTATGTATGTGCATGTGTATGTGTGTGTATATGTATGTATGTGCATGTGCATGTGTAAGTGTATATGTGTGTATGAGTATGTGCATGTGCATGTGTATGTGTGTGTATATGTATGTGCATGTATATGTGTAACTCTATGTGTATATGTGTGTATGCGCATGTATATGTGTATATGTAGGTATGTGCATGTGTGTGTGTGCATGTGTATATGTGTTTTAATACTTTAATTATATAATTCATTCATATGTGTGTACCTAAGTGTATATGTATGTGTGTGTATATGTATGTATGTATGTGCATGTGTATGTGTGTGTATATGTATGTATGTGCATGTGCATGCGTAAGTGTATATGTGTGTATGAGTATGTGCATGTGCATGTGTATGTGTGTGTGTATATGTATGTGCATGTATATGTGTAACTCTATGTGTATATGTGTGTATATATGTGCATGTATATGTGTATATGTAGGTATGTGCATGTGTGTGTGCATGTGTATATGTGTTTTAATACTTTAATTATATAATTCATTCATATGTGTGTACCTAAGTGTATATGTATGTGTGTGTATATGTATGTATGTGCATGTGTATGTGTGTGTATATGTATGTATGTGCATGTGCATGTGTAAGTGTATATATGTGTATGAGTATGTGCATGTGCATGTGTATGTGTGTGTATATGTATGTGCATGTATATGTGTAACTCTATGTGTATATGTGTGTATGTGCATGTATATGTGTATATGTAGGTATGTGCATGTGTGTGTGCATGTGTATATGTGTTTTAATGCTTTAATTATATAATTCATTCATATGTGTGTACCTAAGTGTATATGTATGTGTGTGTATATATATGTATGTGCATGTGTATGTGTGTGTATATATATGTATGTGCATGTGCATGTGCATGTGCATGTGTAAGTGTCTATGTGTGTATGAGTATGTGCATGTGCATGTGTATGTGTGTGTATATGTATGTGCATATATATGTGTAACTCTATGTGTATATGTATGTATGTGCATGTATATGTGTATATGTAGGTATGTGCATGTGTGTGTGCATGTGTATATGTGTGTGTACGTATGTGCATATATATGTGTATAATGTATGTATATGCATGTGTATATGTATGAAACATGCATGTGTATGTGGATGCATTTCCATTTGCATCCATGTGCATGCATGTGAATGTGCATGCATGTGGATGTGCATATACATGTATTTGCGTATATGTTAATGTGTATATATATATATATATATATATATATATATATATATATATATATATATATATATATATATATATATATATATATATATATATATATATATATATATATATATATATATATATATATATATATATATATATATATATATATATATATATATATATATATGCAATAATGCATGCATGTAAGTCTTTTTATGTGGTTGTAGAAATGTTTGTGCATATGCATGTGTATATATGTGTGTGTATGTGCATGTGTATATGTGTATATGTGTGAAAGTGCATCTTCATCATGTATAAGTGTATAAGTGCATACCAATAAGTGTGAGTATGCTATCTAATGAAAATAACACAATTCAAATGATATACAAAGAATAGAAATTGTACTTACAATAGTTAGCCATACTTTTTGCTTGGTTAGCTTCTTGAATAACCTGCAATAAAGAGAGAAAGGAGAGAGAGAGAGAGAGAGAGAGAGAGAGAGAGAATTCAAAGAGAGAAAGATGTAGAAAGAGAGAAATAGAGACAAACGGAGACAATAAGAGAGAGCTTAGGCAAAACAACAATTTTGCATATACTTGCTTCAGCTCGTAAGCGCAACACAATTACAAACGTTGGAAAGCTCTTCGATCAGATGCATGAAAATGCCGATCGAAGAGCCTCCAACGTTTTAATTTTTTTCTATCAACAGACCGTCGTGTAAGCGATGCTATGAGCGACATGTTTTAGCATCGCTTATGCGATGCAAATAAGCGTCGCTTATGCGACGCAAATAAGCGTCGCTTATGCGATGCTATTTAAAACCGTCGTGTTAGCGACGCTCCATGCGAGCGTCACAGACGCTCATTACGATGTATTTTGCAATTTCATAGCAACGAAATTGTGTCGCCTTAACCGTCGCTATACGCCCGTTTTCCTTGTAGTGTTGCAAAGGGAAGCAAAGTTGGCTCACTTTATCCTCTATTTGTATCATAGAAAGAACACTCATTAGATATTACTGAACAACCTATGGCTTGTATTTGGCATGGCCATTCGGGCCATATATCTCATAGTGGAATGGAAAATATTTCTCATCTATAGACTTAGCTGTGTTATCTTTCTCTCATTTTTCATTTTGTGAGCATTATCAATATCGAAAGAAAACTAGGAATATGCATAAAGCACACATTGAGTCTTCAATTCAGCCTTTAGATCTTGTTCATACAGATATGTGTGGTCCTATGCCCACAAGGTCATTAGGTGGTTCTCTTTACTTTGTCACGTTTATAGATGATGCTTCAATTGAGAAAATGGCTTGCTTCAATTGAGACTAAAAAAGGAACTAAGCTTAAGGCTTTACATTTAGATAATGGGGGTGAGTATACCTCACATGAATTCAACCTTTTCTATTAGATTAGAGGAATTCATAGAGATTTTACAACTCCTTATATCCCAATACAGAATGGTGTAGCTGAAAGGATGAATATAACTATTCAAGATAGAGTAGTTTCTATGTTGCATCATGCAAACCTTTCACAAGGCTTTTGGTCAGAAGCAGTATTGACTGCAGTTCACATGATTTACCTTTCACCTAGTACTTCCAAATGTCTGAAAGTGGCACAAGAGTTATGAATAGAGAAGCCACCATATTATGATCATCTTCGAGTTTTTGGGTGTAAAGCATATGTTCATATACCCAAGAATCTTATACAAATGCTGGACCATAAGTCAAAGAAATGCATTTTTCTTGGATATGGTGGAGAAGGACAATTTGGATATCATTCATGGGATCATGAAACACGTTTAGTGATCAGAAGTAGTGATGCCATTTTCAATGATTCTAAGATGCATAAACAAACCACTAAGGAGGTTGAAGTGAGAAGAGTGGTGTTTGAGGATAGTAGTCCTCCAGTAAGCATGCATAAAAATGTTGCACATAGGGATGTTCAAGAGAATGTTCGATCAGATCAATTTGCAAATGTTCCTTTTCAATAACCATTGAGACACTCTGCACGTGTCTCACATCCACTTGATTTGTTCTAGGTTTTGATTTATTATGGTAATAGATGTTGGTGAGGCTTCTTGCTAAAAAGAGACTATGCAGACAAAGGATCATGTCAAGTGGGAGCATGCCATGAAGAGTGAGTTGGATTTTATTCACAAGAATGGTCCTTGGGATTTAGTAAATTTACCAAAGGGCAAGAAAGCTTTACCATGTAAATGGGTATATGAGCCAAAATTCACATCATATGGTGTTTCCCCAAAGTATAAAGCACCACTTGTTGCAAAGGGTTTTAAGCAACAACGTGGTGTTGATTTCGAGAAATCTTCTTCCTAGTGGTGAAGATGACTACCCTACAAATGTTGTTTGGATTCATTGTAATGGAGTACTTAGAACTAGTCCAAATGGATGTGAAAATTTCTTTATTGAATGGAGATCTTACATATGAGATCTATATGGAACAACTAGAGGTTTATGTAGTTCCTAGCAAGGAAAGTTTAGTTCGTAAGCTGAAGAAGAGCTTATATGTACTTAAACAATCCACTACACAATGGTACCAAAAGTTTGATGCTTTTATGAAGTCTCAAGGCTACTCTTGAAGAAATGAGGATCATTGTCTCTACACAAAGAGATGCTCATATGTGAGCTTGATATGCTTGATACTTCATGTCGATGATATTTTTATTGTTGGGAAGTCCTCTTATGGCTTGTCAATTCTAAAAAAGAAGTTGAGTCAGAAATTTGATATTGGTTTGAAGATGATTGTAGGAAAATCAAAATTCCCTATGACCTAGAGGAAGACTTTCCAAGCTTATCAAAAAGGAATGAGCATACACTTGAAGCATCAAGTGATTTTGATGATCACCAAAAGACTCCAAGGAGAGAAATCAATTCTTGGAACTCTCAGGGTAAAGCCAAATAAAAACACTTTTATGAAGGATGAATATCTAAGGAGGTATACATGGCTAAACCTCCTGGTTTTGAAGATTAATCATGTCCTAAAAATGCATGCAGGTTAAGAAGAGCTTTTTATGGGTTGAATTGAGCCCTTAGGCCTTTAAATTGCAGGCTTTTCACTTACCTACATGAGAAGGTATTCAATGTGAACAAGGTAGATCCTTCCCTCTTCATTAAGAGGAACCAATCAACTGTTATATACCTATGTGTATATGTTGATGACATAATAATTACAGGTAATGATGTAGAGGGAATCAAAAAGATGAAACTCCAAATAAAACAAGAATTCAAAATTAGTGATCTTGGTCTACTTACATACTTCCTAGGTTTAGAAGTGGTATATATAGAAAGAGGTATGTTTCTTATTCAGAGGAACTATATCAAAGATATGCTTGTCAAATGCGAAATGGTTCACATTATTCTGAAACCTCTAGTGAGTCAGAGGAAGAAATTCCTATGGCTTCAGAGGACATGCAAAATATCGTGCCAATGATTGGCATGATGTCAATCATTGAGGGTGAATATCGGACATCTTTAGAATATGTGAACACCAACCAGAATGAAATACCTATCTACTTAGATGGTCTAAACCGATCAGTGGCCAGACTGAAGAAAGCTTCAGAGGCTTACATAGTGCCTAGGCTAGCAGTCAAGTATACCGGAGGATTTTATATGGATAAAAGGGACATCCAGTATGTGGTTACAGAGCATCCGGAAAACATTAATGAACTTGGGGAGAAAAAAATGCTCATAACCCTAATCGTGATGGAAATGAAGAGCAAGTGACCACACCTAGAGGGAGATCTACTGTTGTTAGGGTTTGGAGAGGAGACTTGATTCCCCAAGATGACTCCTTAATGGACGTGTATTTGATCAATGGAATGGAGCATCTCCTTAGAGCCCACTCTTCAATATGGGAAGCAGCCCCCAATCCAGTCACTATCTATGAGTTACAAGATCCGGACTTCCCCACCATCATTACATATTTGGACAAGAATCAGAGAAGGTATTGGCCCCTAACAGATTCAAAAAGAGCCGAGTTGAGATATCAGAATATTCCAGTGTTTCCCCCTAGGGATCAAGCCACTACTTCACAAAACCCACATGGAACCTCTCAGAATAATTCATTTCAGCAGTCAGGACAAACCCAACAAACACAAATCCCGGTCAGACCACATGTGCAATTTGCAATGCCTGCAAATAACCCTAATTACCGGCCTCAACCGCCTATTGACCCAAGACATGGAATTCCTACCCCAGTCAGACCACCTGTAGCAAGAGGACCTGGTATACCTATAGGGAGACCCATTTTCCCTGTGATGCCTAGACCGCCTGAAGCAGGAAGAAGATTAAGGCCAATTCAAGTGGCCAAATGCATGAGAAATCACTATGATGGCTCTAGTGAACCTTACAATCATATAGCGGAATTCAAACAAGTAATCAGAGCAGAACAAGTGGAAGATTTTTTGATCCAATATGAATCTTTTGGTCTAACTCTGACAGACACAGCTTTAGCTTGGTTCCAACCATTAGATCCTAATAATTTTCAAAACATGGAACAAGTCTATCAAGAAATGATTGAGGAATTCACTAAGTCTGGAATAAAAAACAACTCGTCATCATTGATCCATAGCTTTAAGCAAGCTCCTACAGAATCAGTGAGATTGGCAGCAAGAAGATTCAAGCAGTATGTGGACAGATGCCTAGTGGAAGAGAGACCTACCCAAAATAAAATGGTGTCATTATTTTTGGAAGGATTATTGAATGGATCATTAAGATCTCTGGTGTATGTAAAGAGAGTTCAAACTTTGCAAGAATGCATGAAAGAATGTATTGACCTAGAGGACAATCTAGCGGAGGATTTGAAAATACCTCAAGGTAGTATCAAAAGTGAAGATTCAGCTAGCAGCACATCAAACCCTAAGAACAATGTAGAGGAAATAGCTGACTTGGTAGAAAAAAAGTTGAATGTTCAAGGACAGAGGAACTACCCCAATAACCCTATGCGAGTACCCATGCTTAGGAGATGTATGCATTGTGGAGGAGATCATCCTTCTCATTTGTGTACTAGGGGAGCAGTCCCACAACCTGCTTATGCGTACAATAGACCACCCGTTCCAAGACCTTTGCAATATTGTAGCATAGAACAAAAATACACAAATCATAGCTCAAAAAATTGTCCTTACAATAGGCAATCAAGACCCATGCAACCTGTCATGAGACCTTACGGATACCCTCAGAGAGATCAAGGAGGTGAAGCCTTTAGATATCCCACATATCAGCAGCAGGCTCCTGTACCACAACCATATGCTTATCAAGGATACACTCAACCACAACCAGTACTAGGACAACAACCACCCCCTCCTCAGAATGTTGTCCCAGTGAAGGTGGCTCGTCCTGAAGAAAACCTAGAGAGAGCAATAGTACCAGCCACACCTTTGATTAATATTAAATCATATGACTCATCTTATGACTCTAGTCAAGGAGGCTATCCCTCTTATGAGAGCTCTATGATAGAATATGGACAAACGTACGACCCATATGCTTATGATTTGGACCACAAGATAACTCTTATGGATATGAGCAGGATTATGTGCCAATGATGTACACCGCCCCTAGGGCACCCATACCCCCCCGACCTATGAACAGACCGTCTGTACCGAGAGGACCATGTTATAGATGCGGAGGTGATCACTATATTAGAGAGTGTACATTGCCAAACCCACCACCACCACAGCGAGTCTGGGAAGGATATTGTAGTGATTGTGGTAAGGAACACCTTTTCAGAGATTGCCCCAAGAACCCCAACAAGGTTACATCCAATGTGCAAATCAATGTGATAGAAGTAATCGAATCATCAGGGAGCGATAAGGAATACACTGTGCTACTGTAAACAATAACTAGAGCCAAAGCTAGAGAGACCCCAGACAAAACTGAGGAAAACAATAAAAGCCATAGAGAGGTGAACACACCCACACCTGAGAGAGTTGAAGACTCAGAAGAGCCTGAGAAAAGTGTTGTAAGAAAAAGGACACAAAGATGGAAGAACCTTAGAGATAGGATAAAAGAAAAGAAGTTATTGCAAAATAAGGAAATTGAGAAGAGCGAACAAAATCCAAAAGAGAAACAAGAAGAGGAAGAGAAAAGCGGAAAGAAAAGTCTAAAAAAGAAGAGGTAGGATCAGTTTTAGCAGATCCCATGCTTGAAGAATTAGCCATGTGGATTCAGGCGTACAAGGCACGAATAAGAGCTGGACCTACCATAGAACAACATGAAAGAGAATATCCTAGAGGTGACCTAGAGAAAGAGAGGTTGGAGATCTGCAAAAAATTAATAGAAGTTGCTCAAACAGACCTTAGAAAAACCTGCGTTGCCATTACCCAATACCCCATTTTTCCAAAAGAGAATTCCAAGAATGTGTCATTACTAATGATCACGAGAAACCCGAAGCAGGTAAGACACATAATAGAAATTATGGTGAGGATAAAAGGGAAGGTTCCATTGTTCCCGAAGTAGAAGGGGAATGGCCTAAAGATTTGTGGGCAAGAGTCCAAGAAGACAGATGGAAGAGAGTGGAAGGAATAGACCCACCCTTTGAGGAGCTAGAAGCCGAAGGAGAAATTGAGGACTCCGTACCTGAACTGAATTCAGAAGAAATAATACCAATTGATCCAAGTAACGAAGAAAATGATAGTGTAAAGGTTTTGCCAAATTACACAGGAGAGTACGAATGTAACTCGGAGCTATATTGTATTCCCTCAATGAGAAAAAAAGAACTGAACCCATCAGTCCAAACATCGGATATCATACAACACCTTAGAAAAGTAAAAATCCCTTGTACTCTGACATTGGAAGAACTGTTAAAGGTCAAAACACATTTGAAGGAGAAACTGACCAGTCAATTGGAGAACAAGACAAAAGAAAAAGAGGTATCTGATGAAATAAATACAGTAAAGATCCCAGTCGATAAGGTTGGAGATTTTAGTGAGGGAGATGAAGGAAACACTTGCCTTCCAATTACTTATAGGGGTTACACCACTAAAGCCATTTTAGATACAGGAGCTGGAGTAGGAATAGCAACTAAAGAAATTTGGGAGAAATGGGGAAAACCAAGATACAAATGGGAGATGGACATACTGAACGACCCTTGGGATTATTGGAACGAGTAGTTTTTATCACTTGCGGAGTCAAATTCGAGCACACCTTAGCAATTTGTCAATTTGAAAGACCTAGCAATTATGAAATGATACTTGGAAGACCTTTCATGAGACAACTAAAGGTAGTGCAAGATTGGGGAAAAGACATTGTATACCTATAGCATGAAGGAACCACCACAAGAATAAATCTCCACACATACACATATCAAGATGTTCCCCCCTTACAATGGAATCAGATTCATAAGGAGGAAGATAATCAATCGATTCATAGTATGGGTTCAAGTGACCAATCATGGATGAACGAAGACACTCATCTATGGATATGCCAAACTGCAAAAAAGGAAGAGGATAGGAGAAAGGGATGGCAGCAAAGGCAAGGAGTAGCTAGGTCTGTACAAGATCCAGCTTACATGCCTCAAGTCTTTTTGGATGAAGAGTTTGAACCTCACGGTTGGATGGAGATTTTAGCGATCCTTGATGTATGTGTGAACAAAGAAGTAATAACTATGAATGAATGTATTGATGAGGAAGGATATGACGTTAGTCTATATGTGGTAGTCCTTCAGGAGGCTGAAGAAGGAGAAGTCATAGAAAAGGAATGGAAGGAAGACTATGAGAGCATTGAAATGGAGCAAGAACACATGGAAACAAAAAATGAAACTCAAGAAATAAGTGTCAGAGCTAATGAAGTAAATCAAGAACCAACACAGGAAGAGGAGCTTGGATTCGAAAAAGCAAAAATTGATGAAAAAAACAAGCCTCAAGACCAATTTGAAGTGCCTACACACTTCAAAAAATATGCAGTAGAAGAGAGAAGAATTGCTATTCAAATGCCAAAACGAGAAGCACAGCCGGGAATAGCATACGAAAACAAAGAGCAAACCAAGAAGATAGTAGTAACGTTAGAAGGAGAGGAGCGATGTACTTTCATAGGACAGGATGTCTTAATGGAGGAAGAACAAGAGTTAATTCGCCTCATAAGGGAATATCGGGATGTCTTTGCCTGGACCTATAAGGACTTGAAAGGAGTAGATCCATCTATATGTGCTCATAGAATCCCCATGACATCCGAAGCCAATTCTTCTAAACAAAGACCGTATACATACAATGATGTGTACTCAGCAAAGATAAAGGAAGAGATAGATAAGTTGTTAGATGCTGGATTCATTTACGAGATCGAACACACGGAATGGGTATCACCTTTGGTGGTTGTACCGAAAAAGAATGGGAAGTTAAGGGTATGCATAAATCTGAAAAAAGTGAATGCCGCCACCATAAGAGACAGTTATCCATTATCCATCACGGATCATCTTTTGGAGAGAGTGGCAGGGAAGGAAATGTATAGTTTTTTGGACGGTTTTTCAGGATATAATCAGGTAGCCATTGCTCCAGAAGACCAACATAAAACAGCCTTTGCATCTGAGTGGGGAGTATACGCCTTTAGGGTTATGCCTTTCGGCCTAACTAATGCCCTAGCCACCTTCCAGAGATTGATGTGCCATGTATTCAAAGAGTTCTTGAGAAAGAGTATGGAGGTATATGTGGATGATTTATGTACTTATTCAGTTGTACGATCAGAGCACATCCCTGAAGTAGAAAAGATCTTTGCCAAATGTCGACAATATCGAGTATGCCTCAACCCAGAAAAATGTGTCTTCATGGTTCGCCAAGGAAAAATATTGGGACATATTGTCTCCAAAAATGGAATCTCAACAGATGAAGACAAAATCAAAGTAATTCTGGATTTACCGAGACCAAAGACTGCTAAGGAAGTCCAAGCATTTATGGGACATTGTGGTTACTACCGAAGATTCATACATATGTATGCCGTAATTGCTAGACCTCTTTATGCATTATTGATACAGTTTAACTGGACCGAAGAATGTGAAAAAGCCTTTAATGAACTAAAGAGTCGATTGAGTTCAGCACCAATCCTTCGAGTACCCAATTGGAATAAGCCATTTCACATTCATGTGGATGCATCCAAGTTTGCCATTGGTTGCATCTTAGCTCAACCTGCAGACACAGGAAAGCTAGACCACCCTATAGCCTATGCCAGTAGACAATTAAATCAAGCAGAGCATAATTATACCACAACCGAGAGAGAAGGCCTAGGGATGGTGTACGCAGTAAAGAAGTTTCGACACCACTTATTGGCAAACAAATTCAAATTCTTCATTGATCATCAAGCCCTACTGTACTTAGTCAATAAGCCTTGTAATACAGGACGACTAGTATGATGGTTTCTATTGTTGATGGAATTTGATTTTGAAGTAGTAGTCAAGAAAGGAAATACCCACATAAGAGCGGATCACCTATCAAGAATGACACATGGGGAGCCACCCATAGGAGTACCCGATGATCTGCCAGATACGTACCTTTTTAATCTCGAAGTATGTCCCCAATGGGCAGAAAAGTTGATCCCTATACTCACACATGGACCTAAAGATGGGATCACACCAAACCAAACTCAGGACCTTTGGAAGACTAAAAACCTTCATATCATTGCAGGAAGTTTGTATCACCAAGATTCAAGTGGATTACTAATGAGATGCGTTGAAGAGGAGGAACAAGAAATGTGGCTTCAGAAAACACATGTAAATCAATGGAAAACTCATTTGAATGCAAAAGGGACATGGCAAACACTAAGGAGATTGGTCATATATTGGCCAACCATGCAGAGGGATGCACATAACTATGTATCAGCCTGCCCAACCTGTCAAGAACGGAATCCAGAAGAGAATTCCACTCTATGCTACTCCACTGTAGCACCAAGATGGAGCATGCCTCTGGTGAAGTTCTTAAAGACCCAACAGTACCCAGAAGGAGCCACTCTAGCAAGAAAACGAGCACTTGTGGAACAAAGTAAGGACTATGCGCTTATTGGAAAACAACTCTTTAAACGAGGAAGAGATAATCATTTGCGAATGTGCATTCATGAAGATGAGTATCTTGTTGTGTTAGAGATGGCCCATACAGGAGCTGCAGGAGGACATTTCTCTGCAGATAAGACAACAAAAATGATTCTCTTTGCTGGAATGTGGTGGCCAACTCTATATCAAGATGCCGCAACATATGTGCAACGATGTGATACTTGTCAATGAACTAAATATCCAATTAGAAGGGATGAGATGCCACTGAAACCCATGATGAGTGCCAGAGCTTTTACGAAATGGGGAATAGACTTCATAGGACCTATTAGCCCACCAGCTATAGGATCCCATGCCGAATACATTATTGTAGTCACCGATTACTTGACCAAATGGGTTGAAGCCAAAGCAACCAGGAAAAATGACGCAAGAACTATGACCAAGTTTCTTTTCGAGAACGTGTTCACTAGATTTGGATTGCCGATAGAAATTGTGAGTGATAGAGGCACGCATTTTGTGAATGAAGTAATAGAAGCCTTATTAAATGAATTTTTAGTGATTCATAAGAAATCAGCCCCTTATCACCCACAAGCCAATGGACAAACTGAAAGCTCAAATAAAATCTTGTGTACTGTTCTCACAAAAATTGTTAACACTGGAAGATCTGACTCGGATAAACAATTACATCACGCTTTATGGGCATTTAGAGTAGCCTACAAAACAGCCATAGGCACTACTCCGTTTAACTTAGTGTATGGACAGAATGCTATTTTACCAATTGATTTCTTAATACCCACTCTCAAAGTAGCAACAACTTATGAGTGAACTGGACATGAACTCTCAGCTCAATTGGATCAAACAGAGAAGCTTCATGAAACTAGGTTACAGGCAGTAGCAGGGATTTATGCTGCTAAAAGGCGACAAAATCTAGAACCATTGACTGAAGAAACAATGTCACGATTAATCAAGGGCAAGAATAGACGCATCAAGGAGGAAAGGATACGGGAGGAAGCGCGACAGGAAGCACTAGAACGAATTAAGAAACGGAAAGAGTGGATGAGAGAGAGAGATGAGAGATATCGACTAGGAGAAGAACTCATCCCAATGGCTAATTTTAGAGCCAATGAAAACCTAGGTCAACAGAGAACACAACCATATTTGAATTTGGGAGCAGGTAAAACGGAGTACCACTTAGTGGATGCTCTCATTGACACAGGAGCCACCATAAGCTGTATCAAGTATTCATTGTCACAAACACTCAAAGAGGAATTACGTCCATCAAAGGCACAACTGATTGGAATAGGAGGAAAAATCACCAAGTGTATAGGAGAGATTACCTTACCTCTACACTTAGGAAACAACACTATGGAACAAAAACTCTTAGTATGTCACGATCAAGACTTATTGGAAGACATAGTGCTAGGTCAAGACTGGATATACAAATATGAGGTGACTATTCAATTGGCTTTAGGATACATCTCAGCCAAGATAGGACATCGTGAAGTATTCAGTTTGCTAGACGAACGACCAATCAAAGCCGCAAGCATAGAGCCAAAACTTCACTCTAATGAACACAGTGATGAATGCATGTTCACTAGCACTATGGAAACCCCTTCATCAAGTGTTTCATGTGAGGACACACCGAATTCTGCTTGCAAACCGTCTTCTAATCTAGCAAGTCACCAGAGTACCATTCAATCTGGAACCAACCTCAGTGAAGCACCATGCACAAGAGAGACTAGTTCTCAGGATCATCACAAGTCTGTACCTATTGGAATATACCCCATTCCTCACACTAGACAAGCTTGGATAAGGAAGGATCGAGTAGCTGCATATCTTATACAACGGAAACATCGTCGACATTAGAACAATCCAGCGAAGAAGCAGACAAATGATGTTGGACGCCGAGATCAACAACAAATTGTTAGAATATGGGTTCCGAAGAAGGTAATAGCCGCCCAGTCGGACCGCACACAAATATGGATTCCCAAGTCATGTACTCAAAGGACAATCATTAAAAAGGAAGAACCAATGAACAAGGAAAATCAGTATGATATAAAGGCAAAGCGACAGAAGCTAAACTGCTACAGGACAACGATGGAGTCTACATACAATTCACATGTCATTCCAAGATTCAAAAAGCAGACAAAGCAGAAGCAACAAATGAACAACATCACAATCACCAGGAAGGTTGGGAACACGATTCCTCCCAACAGAATAAAGCAGATTTGGATGCCGAAAGACAAAGCGAGCTGTATACATCTACCAAATAATTCGAGTTGCACGCATTTGGAGTTATTAGGACCCAAAGTATGCATGATAGGGCCACATTACAAGGCCAAGCATTCGGCACATCTTTCTTCTATTTCAGGATAGTTGAGCATATTGTCCTCTTGGGAAATAGGAGAGCACTTGTACATAATTTAAAGAAAATTACTAAAAAATTTAATAAATGCTTCGGCTATGAACTCATTTTTCTGTTTTTCTTTTGAACAAAAACATAAAAATATATAAAAATTATGAAAAATCCCAGGTATCACCTTTCTCACACCCACGGGGAAGGGACTACACCAATCACTCGAAGCAATGTTCATCTTATGAAAGACAATTGAAGGAGGATTTCTGATACTACCTTGCCACTAATTCATACTCTATACTAAGTGCAGATGGCATCCACTAATTCCGAAGCGACTCAAGAGGAAGAGGTTCAACTTCTTCCACAAGAATCTATAACAAAAGCAAGAGGCCATTGGTTTTTGGATGACCAACCGGTGTTGGACCTCATTTTTATGGCCACAATCAAGATTATGGATAGGGATCACTACTTCCCTATTATGTCACAAGACTTCAAGACTATCATACAAGGATTACCGCGCATAGTGGATGTATGGACACAAGCAGGAATAGAGGCATTTCTGAAACTGCCTATTTATTTGCCAGACTTTCAAAGATGCACGCAAGTGATGAACACACTGCAGCCTGTAGTGACAAAGATATCAGTTCCTGAAGCAAGGGTACTGGACAAAGTGGGTACCTGGAAAACCATACAATTCACTCATGAGATAATTAACAAAGCTTCCAGATGGAATCAAGAAGGGATCACCAATGTTAAGGAAGAATGTCATGATCCAAAAAAGAGATCCTTTTTGGATATTAACAGAATAGATATTGAAGATGTTGTTCGCTTAGTGCACCAGCATTTTTGTTTCCCAAGCATGCATAGATACACGGCACCTCAAAATATCGTCGTACAACTACTCTCGCATGCTATGAGGCAAGTCGGCAATAAAGTGAATCTGACTCCTTATGTCCAAGACAGACTATTTGATGGCAGCTCTGCTTTGACCTTACTTATCTATGAGGCACTTGATATGAAAAATTGTCTGCGTGAAATGCCAACCTCAGCAGAGTTAGCCAAATATGCCAAATCCGCTACGGTTCCCAAGAAAAAGAAAGCAACTGTCGCTGTTGAAGAAGCAGGAACTAGTTCTCAGAAACCTATGAGAGGAACTAAACGTCTAAGAGAGGAAGAAGCCCAGGCTATACCCCAATCAAAGCGGACACATACTTTACCAAAGATTCCTGTAGTCCAAATGCCAATCACCAAGAGAGATCTCTCCGCTACCCTAGAAGAGACACATCAGTACATGCAAGGGCAGGTAAATCTAAATGTTCAAGGTCATCATTACAAACAAGCAAGTCAAGAGAAACAACAACGGAGTAAAGAAAAGACCCCAGAACAAACCGCTAGATACAAAGAACTGGGCTTAGAGGATTCAAGCTCCAATGAAGAATCTAGTCCTGAAAAAGACACTTTGGACATTGACATACGGACAGAGACTCACGAGGAAGAATGGACGGAGCTTAATCAAATCGAAGTCACGCCAGACAACCAACAAGAAAAGGCAAGGAACGAAGAAGAACACACTGAACCAGAGCATGTAATTCAATTAAATGATAAGTCAAATATTAGTATCAAGGAAGCTCTAATATCGAATAAAGAAGTACGACCACCTATCAAGGAAGAAATACAAACTCCAGAGAATGCGGATTCAAACATACACACAAATCAACAGCAGATCGTGATCAAGGTGCCAGATGATACACCTCACGGCAAAATTGACCACATGGAGGCTGAGCCAAGGATCCAACTCCATATTAGGCAGCCCCATGACAGTACGTTACACGTGGCAGAGGGAAAAGATGTCACCACAGGCGAAGAACCTAGCATACCTACCACATGGCTAAATGTAGATGTTACTCAGTTGAAGCCAGTGGTCAAGAAAATGATCCAAACGGCCATGGATACACAACAATAGATGATGGATATTGATGCAGACTACGACAAAGCCATGAGGGAAAAGAGTCAGTTTCAAATTATGAGTGAATAATTGTCAGCACAACTCCCAAAAAGAGATAGCAGCCAAAAGCACGGAATTACTAGAGGTAAAAACGCAATGTAACACATTGATGACCCAGCATCACCAACTCCAGGCAAAATTCGCAAACCTACAAAGGGTACATGAAGCCAGCGAGGCCGACAAAGAGAGAATGAAAGTTAGAAGCACCTTGCTCGAGACACAATTAAAGATGTACATGGAAGAAAATGACAGTTTACAAAATAGAAATAAAGAACTCATGAAGTCATTGCTATACGATCAACCTCTCGAAAAACAAGAAACAATAGATGTTGATCAGAGAGAGTTAAGAGATCAGATTGCAAAATATACAGAATTGCTACAACAAGAACAAGCATTAAGAACCAAATGGGAGCAGAAGTACATTCAAGACACCACCGAGCTCCAAAAACAATTGAATATGGCCAATGGTAAACTTGCCTCGAGTTATAGTGAGAACATGGATTAGGTAGCCGAAATTGGCAATGAACTGCTTGTAGCCAAAGAAGCACTCAGGGCAACAATGCAAGAATTAAAAGAAAAGACTAAGCGCATAGAACAATTAGAGACCAAAGTAAAAGAGAAAGCACCCATCGGGACACCAGTAGAGCCAGCAAAGGAAAATCCTACTAACGAGGTATAGGTACGTCCTCTATCTCCCCCGAATTATAATTCTCCAATACACGAGCAGATGGCGGACATACATGATGATCATCCAATGCCATATACTGCAGAAATAAGTCAGAAGGAACGGGCACTAGTGGTGTCCCGATTGACAGAAAATTTTGAGAATGAAGTGATCAAGGTCATGAAAGAAGCAAAGATCAAGGGTAAAGACTTGGAAAAGATCATGAAGCCTTTCCACATCCCGTACGGATTATTGAAAGAGAAAACAAGACAATATATAAAGAAGATTACAAAGACAAGTCTAGACGAGCAGCTAAACTTTAAACATAACACATTCACTTACACTCAAGAAGAATTTGAAGTTGCACAACCTGTTTGGAGAAACATCCTACACTACGGGTCCATTGGCAAGCAGGACCATATTTCCTATAGGTAAACCCTTCATTTTGTCCTATACCACGTCGAAGAGAAACCAGGGAATTTTTGGAAATGCAAAAGAACGGTGCCATAAATAACCAGTGGCTGAATTACCCACTACTTCCAAGTCCACCACATAATTATCTACCTACGGAAGATTATATGGTCAAGACCATCGAATTTTGGCTGCAAAATTATGCAACAGTACCCGATTTAACTGTAAAGATGACAAATAAAATACTCAGTATGATACTTACAGTATTGAAGGTTTTCAAACATGCGGCCTACACATTTTTGAATTTCATTGGTATTAATCAAGGAACGGACATACTCATTTTTGATCTGTCTGTTATGCCTAGCCGACTTACAATAATGGCGTATTATTCCAGGCTCATGTTCTTGCCAAGTACATATATGCAAACATTCGAGGAAGCATTTTTTACAGGATTTTTTGAGATAGATTTCGAAATCTTTTTAAAGATGTCATCTAATTTGAATGCAAGATTAGTGGCCTATGAACTTAGCTTCTTCGCTGATCATAGACAACCACCTAATGATGGTGTGAAGGCAGAATAGTGGAAACAGCTAATGATACATGAAGCCAATTTGCTTAATGACACAGAGCAAAAAATATATAGAACATACGCCTGTCGCTTGTCAAAGCCTGTCGGGGACGACAGAGTCCAAGAGGGGGGTAGTGTTCAGGGAGAGTCAAGCAAAAAGAAGAAAAGAAGAAGACAACAAAAGAAGCTTCACTAAAAAGGTAATATCTGAAGACATATCTCTGCAAGAAGCCCCGCACGGGTGCAACACCCATCTCTGCACAGAGCTCCGCAGGGGCACAGATAAAAGAAAAAGCACGTAGGTGGAAGGAGGAACCAGGGCCAACAAGTATCCATGAAGAAGTGCAAGAAGAGATCCAGGGGTTCCATACCCACATGAGGGTGCTTCAACCTCTTGACCAACAGAAGGTTCAGATCAAGGCTGAAGAGCTACATCCTCATATGTCTACAAATGGCGTGCGTGGCAACCCGAATTAACAGGTTTAAGTAATACAGCAGGGTCCGCTGTGTGCAACCAAGACAAATCAGAGGACCATTAAAACGTAATGCCAGTCTAACCAATAGGCAGAACTGACCGAAAAATGCTTGCGGATAACAAACTGAAGACAAGAAGTAAAGCCTCTCAAGGGACGATAGAGATGAAGAGGGGGCGAGTGTTGCAGAGCTAAAGAGAACACAAGGCAGAGAAAAAGACGGGCCCCAAAATTTTTCCGATTTGGACACTCTATTTTTGTATTATAACCATTCTTGTAACATATTTTCCAATGTAAATGCACTAGAGGAGTCCTCTAGATGCATCCCCACAGAAGATTAGTAGCTTACCCATGTAAATTAGTAGGAAATTAGTCCTTTAGTGAATAAAGTGCCGGTCTCTTGAGTGAAAGGACCATTTTTAGGGCACAAGTATATAAGTCAATTTGTGACTCTTTGTAAGGACTTTTTGCCATTGTGAGAAGCAAGAGCACAGAAATTCGAATTTGTGTCTTCTCTTTCTCTGAATCATCTTCTTTGTGAGCTTGTATGCATGTGTGTTGCTTGGAAAGAGTGTTAGGAAGTGTTGTCTATCCATGAAAGTGTTTGTTTGCTGTTGTTAAGGTGTGTGCGAAGTGTAGGAAGTGCTGAAGTATAGG
Organism: Ceratopteris richardii; assembly: GCA_020310875.1. Lineage (NCBI taxonomy): Eukaryota > Viridiplantae > Streptophyta > Polypodiopsida > Polypodiales > Pteridaceae > Ceratopteris > Ceratopteris richardii. The sequence goes on along the minus strand of CM035425.1, from coordinate 1,218,891 downwards.
AAGGTTTTCCTGCAACTCAGTATTTTTCTCATAACTTGAAGTAGGAGTGTCAAAATTGAATGAAACTGCTGCCATTGGATGCGTCTTCTCGAGAGCTTCGAAACGCATATACTATTCACTATATTTGGAGTTTGGAGCTGAGAGAAAAGCTCAATTTACTGTTGGCTGTTGTTCCAACTATCGTGACACCATAACTGACAGTTGAAGCTTGTTTGGATCAGTCTTTACCTTGTTTGCACTCTTTGAGTAGTTCATTTGCGTTGATCATCATTTTAATGCATGTCTTCATACACTCAGCTAGGTTTGTATACTCATCGGATTGATAATTAAAGCGTGAATCCCCACTATATGCACTTGAGGGGGATTGAGGTATAGTCTCTTTCTCCACAAGTCCCTAAGTTGGTTCTTAGGTCAACACCCAGGCACATGCATTGATAGCTTTGTCTATCAAACGTGCTATTATTCCTCACATTCACTCTTGCAAAACAGCTAAGGATGCTTGGGATACACTTACCACATTGTACCAAGCTAGGAATGAGGCTCGTGTTGCTTACCTCTGAAAACGGTTGGAGAGTGAGCACATGAATGAAGGTGATTCTATGGACAGTTTCCTAATGAAGATCAAAGACTTAAAGGAACAATTGATTTCTGCTGATGAGGTTATACCAGATAGCTCACTTGTGCAGACCGTTCTGAATGGTCTTCCTGATTCATATCAAAGTTTTGCTTCTACTCTTCAGTTGATGATGAAAGGCAATCCAAATGCCTTATCATTTGAGGAGTTAGTCTCTGTTCTGTTGCAAGAAAATCAGTCCAGGCAGAATAGGTCCATTATGTGAGTTGTAGATCAAGCGTTCCTGGCTAGTCAGAAGGGCAAAGGAAAATGGAGCTCTTCAACTAGTAAACAGAAATCTGCTAATTCTACATATTCGAAGAAGGAAGATAAAGATGAGAAGAAATCAGAAAAGTAGAAATTGTTTTGTAAGTACTGTAAAGGGAATGATCATATCATAAAGAACTGTCCAAAACTGGCTGCTAAAGAGGCTGGAATGGTTGTTGCAGAGGCCTCTACACCAAAAATAGAGTCTGCTAATCTTGTGTAGGAAGAAGAATGGGCGTTTACTATTGTCTGCATTTTTGACCCATCTTCTCATGAGCAGTGCATGTCTGCAGTAGACTCAAGTGTTTGGTATTTTGACAGTGGGGCGACCAAACATATTACCTCGCAGCGCAGTTTCTTCTCTGCACTCGAGCCTGCCCCTACAGGGAATACTATTATGTGCGCCAACAACTCCTCTTATCCTGTTATGGGAGTTGGTAAGATCATTTTGATTACTGTTGATGGTAGTTCTTTCACTTTGTGAGATGCTTTATTTGTGGCGGGGATCAAGAAGAACCTGTTATCAGTTTCTGCATTAGCCAAGATTGGATTGGTTGTGAAACTTGCTGATGACAAGTGTACGGTTCATGATCGGTCAAATGGCGATGTGATTTTTGCTTTTGGCATTTTATGTTGTGGGTTGTATAAGCTCATAGACTATGAAAGATCTGTAAATGATTTGGCATGTGTAGTAAATGATTCTCAGGCTATGTCAGATGCAAAGCTTTGGCATGCACGCTTTGTTCATCTGAACTTTGCTAGTTTGCTACACTTGCATAAATCTGAAACGGTGTCCTCTTTGCCCAAACTTGAGGCACCTCGAAAACATGTTTGTGAAGGCTATATTTTGGGCAAAATACAACATTCGTCCTTTCCAAAAGATGGTTCGGTTCGGGCTACTCAGAAATTGCAGCCTGTACATAGTGATGTCTGTGGTCCTATGCAAACACCTTCTTTTGGGAATTATCTTTACTTCGTGACTTTCATCGATGATTTTTCTAGGCATGCATGGGTATATCCATTGAAGGCAAAGTCCGAAGTGCTCATGTGCTTCAAACAGTTTTTGGTTTTGGCTGAAAATCTATCAGCATGTAAAATGGGCACCCTCCGTTCTGATCGAGGGGAGGAATATATGTCTTCTGATTTTAATGCATTTTTGGCTGAACATGGGATAAAACACCAGTGTACAGTGCCGTATACACCTCAACAGAATGGAGTTGCTGAACAAAAAAACAAGTCACTCATGGAGATGGCGAGGTGTATGATCAAGAGTCAGGCTTTACCACATAGTTTCTGGCTTAAGGCTGTCATGTGTGCAGCATATGTACTAAACAGGTGTCCCACTAAAGCACTGCAGTCTATCACTCCATATGAGGCTTGGCATGACCGCAAGCCATCTGTTGCTCATCTGCGTGTTTTTGGTTGTTTGGCATATGCATTAGTGCCTGAACAACATCGCAGAAAATTGGATGATAAAGCAGTAAAATGTATTTTTGTTGGGTACAGTTCTGAAAGTAAAGGCTATCGTTTGTATCATCCACAGACTAAACGCATTCTGGTTAGCCGTGATGTTGTTTTTATGGAAGATGCTATTCAGCCATTGCTTTCATGTACTAAGGAGACATCTGTTAGCTCCAAAGACATGTATGATACTTTGCTGCCTCTTTTTACAGGTGGACAGTCTAGTGCTGGTCCTAATGAGGCAACTTCTCAGCCTTTGCAGGTTTCATGTGATGATGCAAATAATTCCACTTCTGATGCAGATGTACATGATGCACTTATTGATGAAAGAGCTGTTAAAAATCAAGCTTCATGTTAGAGTATGATCAATGTCTACCCCTCATGATTGTATGCACATTTTGTAAGGCCCCCTTTATGAGGAGAAGCCAAGCGTGCATTACCCAATTGATGGGAATCCCAACTTGAATGTTGGATGAAGGTCATATTGGACCATGTAAGATATTATAAGGAAAGGGAGTTACCAGGGTCCCCAATTGTGGGGTCCGAGGCAGCGGTGAGCAGCCCCGGCTGGGGGGTCCAAGGGGGCCAGCGGGCCCCCTGGCTGGGGGGTCCCAGGGGGCCAGCGGGCCCCCTGGTGGGGGTGCGGGGGCAGCGCCCCCGGCGCGACGGTAAAGGGAATATTCCATGGAATATTCCCTGTCAGAGTCAGAAATCATTTTTATTTGTTAGGTCGGTTCAACCAGTCTAAGCCGTGTATGGCAATTACGCGGGCGGTGGCCGCCCACGCTCTATCGCCCATGTATAGCCGTCCATGGCAGGCCACCCATGATCCTATATATACATGACTTCTGCACTACCTAAGATTTTGAGTTGAGCCAGCATACCTCTACCTTGTATCTCCCTATCTAGAGTTGTCTAGATCACCATTTAAGCTCTACCTTGAGAGCGCACGGGTGGACAACGCCATCATCTTTGTACTTGCTGCTAGTAGAAAATTGTTGAGATTCTCCTATATCTGTTATCTTCTCTGCTATTGCTCCTGTGTTATATTGCGTAACTATTGTCTTACATGGTATCAGAGCTGTAAGGTTCGAATAGCTTGAGAAGTATCATTATTTTAGCCTACTAGCAGGCTAGAATATCAGTAGATTATTCGAGTGATTACATGATGGCTTCATCGTCGAACACTAGTCTTGGTGCTTCACCTAATGTTAATGCTGCACCTATTCGAATTCGTCCACCTGCATTCACTGAAGGGAAGCTGGATGGAACCAACTATACACTCTGGAAGTTCAAAATTTCTGCAATTTTGGACTCCTATGAATTACTTGACACTGTCATGGGACCGATGGGATTGGATCCAGAGCCTATACCAGTTGAAGATCCAGCAAATTCAAGATTGATGATTCAGCCAAATCCAGATCTTCTACGAGCTTGGAAGAGGCGGAATGCTGATGCATTATGTGCGATTGTCACTAGTGTAAGTGATTCTATGCTTACTTTAGTTCAACATACTACTAAAGCACATGAGGCTTGGGGCATATTGGCTCGACAATATGAGACCAAGAACCACACTAGGATACAGAATTTAGAAAATCAGTTGGCAAATGAAAAGCATTCTGATTCTGAAAAGGCTGAAGATTTTATCAAACGGATAAAGCATCTTCAAGATCAATTGGCTGCAGTTGGTGTTGTTATAACACCAGAAGAGCTAGCTCGAAGATCTGTACGTGTTCTTCCAGCAAAGTATGATGGATTAGTAACAGCCCTTAACACTCAGGTAAGGCCAACTCCTCTTACATTTGAAGAGTTTTGTGCCATGCTTTTAGAAGAAGAGATGCGGCTGAAGAATCGGCAAAGTACAACTGATGCTGCATTCTCAGCAAATGCAAAAGGTAAAGGCTCTTCAGAGGGATCAAAGAAGAAGCCAAAGAAGAAAAAGTTCACAGGAAGTTGCTTCTATTGTGAAAAGAAAGGCCATGCCATCAAGGATTGCAGAAAGAAGCAAGCTGATGAACGGAATGGGACTGTAAAATCATCATGGAAGAACAAAGAGTCTGCAAACAACACAGAGCTGGAACTTTGGGTAGCTATTGAAGAGGTATGTTCATCTTCTCAAGCTCGTGTTGATGAGCCATGGATTTTAGATAGTGGAGCTTCTCGCCATATGACTAGTAAAAAGGATTGGTATAGTTCCCTAGTGCCTCTGCGGGAATCCATCAATGTAGTGGTGGGAAACGACTCCAAGTGTCCAGCTGAAGGAACTGGAACCATCTCTTTTATCACTTCTCCAGGTGTTGAGAAAAAGTTATCCGATGTTCTCTATGTACCTACACTCAAAAGAAATTTGTTGTCAGTTTCTGCAATAACAGATCGTGGACTCGAAGTTCACTTCAATAAGAGTGGTGCGGAAATCATGGATTCATCAGGTAATGTTGTAGGTAAAGGCACACGACGGGATAACTTGTATGAGTTAAGTGCTTTAACTACTACAGAAGATAAAGATGTAAGCAGGTTATGGCACCAACGATTTGGGCATCTCGGATTTGCAGTTTTGAAGGAGATGCAACGAACAGGGATGGTTGCTCATTTGCCTGCATTTTCAGAGTTGCAGGAACCTTGTGAAGCTTGTATGATGGGCAAGCAACAACGAAAGGCATTTCCAAGAGAGACCAGCAATCGATCTCAAGCTCCTCTAGAGTTGGTACATGCTGATCTCTGCGGTAAAATGTCTACACCTGCTTTAGGAGGATCTTTCTACTTCTTGCTGTTAGTCGACGATTATAGTAGAAAGATGTGGGTTTATTTCATTCGAGAGAAGGCTGATGCTTTTGAAAAATTTAAAGCGTGGCATAAGTATGTAGAAAGTGAATCAGGAAGGAAACTGAAGAAATTTAGAACAGATAGAGGAGGTGAATTCTTGTCAACAGAATTCAACAATTACTGTAAGGAGCATGGTGTGAAAAGGCAACTTACCACAGCTCATACACCTCAACAAAATGGCGTTGTTGAGCGCAGGAACAGGACAGTAGTTGAAATGGCTCGTTGTATGTTAAAGGCTCAAGACATGCCTGATTCATTCTGGGCAGAAGCAGTCAATACAGCAGTCTACATCCTCAATCGAAGCTACACAAAAGCTCTGAAGGGGATGACTCCTCAAGAAGCATATTCTGGTAAAAAGCCTTCAGTTTTGCATTTCAGAATTTTTGGTTGTTTCTGTTATGCACATATTCCTGATTCAACAAGATCAAAGTTGGATTCAAAAAGCAAAAAGTGTGTCTTCCTAGGATATAGTGAAGAGTCTAAAGCATACAGGTTATGGGATCCTGAGGCAAGGAAGATTTTTGTCAGCCGAGATGTGGTGTTTGATGAACGACCACACTTAGTAGAAGATAAAGGTAAATCTACTATCTCATCAAACGGAGAAATATCTCACCTTGTGCCTATCAAAAGACAGGTTAAAGTTGAGGAGGAGGAAACATCTGATGGAGAAATTTCCTCAATAAAAAGCCAACCAATTGTAGCTGCACAGCGTAAGCCACTACCGAAGTGGGCACAACAGCTCTTTGATGATCACAATCCACATGTAGATGCACCAGAATCATCATCGGATGGATTACGAAGATCAAAGAGAATAGAGGAGCAAAGAAGAGCCTCAGAACACATTGTTAACATGGCTCTAATGGCAGATATCATGGGTTCGATAAAGGAACCTACCACCATTGAAGAAGCCATTGATGATCCAGATTGGAGAGCGGCAATGCAGTCTGAGTATGATAGTATACTCAAAAATGATACATGGGATCTAGTCGACTTGCCGCCAAAGAAGAAGGTAATAGGTACTAAATGGATTTGGAAAGCTAAGTATAAAGCTGATGGAACATTAGAAAAGTATAAGGCACGATTAGTTGCACAGGGTTTTTCACAGATTGAAGGATTTGATGCTCAAGAAACTTTTGCACCAACAGCATGCATGACAACTATTCGGACGGTACTTGCAGTAGCTGCACAAAAGTCTTGGCCTATTTTCCAGATGGATGTCAAATCTGC
>CM035425.1:972500-1207500 GCA_020310875.1 Ceratopteris richardii | reverse complement strand
CTATCAAGTAAGGTTCAACAAAGGTGGATGCTTTGTGGAGAACCCTAAGCAAGGTTACAAGGTCATAGCAAGAGGAAAGAAGCAAGGGAGACTCTTCACTTTGGAGGTAAATTCTCATTCTACTCAACATGTCTACTTCACATATGGAAACAAGAGGATTTTGGAGTTGGACTTGTGGCACAAGAGGATAGGTCACATCAACATACAAAGAATGAAGGAAATGCAATTCAAGAGGCTGGTTGAAGGTCTTCCCAACTTCCAAGGACAAGGTATGAAGCATTTATGTGAATCTTGTCAACTAGGGAAGCAAGCGAGACTTCCATTCAAGAAGAGTGGCTACATAAGCCAACATCCATTGGAGTTGATACATACAGATGTGTGGGGGCCAACGAAAGAGCAATCCATTGGAGATAACAAGTACTTTGTCACTTTTATAGATGATTGCACAAGGATGGTTTGGGTTTATTTCATCAAAAACAAATCAGATGTGTTTACATGTTTCAAAGCATTCAAGGCAATGGTAGAGAAGGAAACAGGTACATATATCAAGAAGCTAAGGTCCGATGGAGGGGGAGAATATTTCTCAAATGAGTTTTCTGATTTTTTAATGGATCAAGGCATCAAGAGGCAAGTAACATGCAGGTACACACCCCAACAAAATGGAGTAGCAGAGAGAAAGAATAGATACATTGCCGAGATCGCTAGAGCAATGCTTAATGAGATGAATGTACCTAACATGTTTTGGAGTGATGCAGCAAATACCGCCGTGTATCTAATGAATAGGGCTCCTACCTCAGGGATCCATGGCTTGACACCATATCAAGCCTATTATGGTAAGAAACCTGATCTTTCCCACTTGAAGATATTTGGATGTACTTGTTATGTACATGTGCCAAGTGAATTGAGGCACAAGCTACAACCAAAGGCAGAAAAGTGTGTGTTTCTAGGATATTCAAATGATCATAAAGGTTACAGGTGCTTCAACCCAAACACAAAGGACTTGAGGATATCAAGGGATGTAGCATTTGATGAGCTACTCCCTTGGTATAAGAAGTATGATTGTATGCAGGACTATGAAGAAGAAAAGCATGGACATGATGAAGAACAAATCGACCTAGAGCTAAGCGGCCCAAGGTGTTCCATCAATGAAGATAGTTCAAGCATGAACTCACCATGGAGGGGGAGATCTTCATCAAGCTATGAAGCACAATCAATCAACAAAGGCAAAGCAACATTGGTGGAGTTGGATGAAGAAGGTAATGAAGTTGAAGATGATGAAGGACACATGATGGAGAAAGAAGCCACGTCAAAGAAAGAGATCAAGTTCCCAAGGCAAAGGAGGTTTATTCCTCCAAAAGGTGAAGAAAGGAAGTCTTCTAGAGTTAAGTATCCAACTCAAAGGTTTACTTATGATTCATACATGGCAACACATTATGCATATATGAACAAAGTAGTAGAAGATCATGAGCCCGATTGCTATGAAGATGCAAGCAGGTACACCGAATGGAAAGAGGCAATGCAAGAAGAGATCGACGCACTTGAGGAAAATCAAACATGGACTCTAGTGCCCAAGAAGGAGAACATGAAGGTAATAGGTAATAAGTGGGTGTATAAAGTAAAGAGGAATTCAGATGGATCTATTTCTAGGTTCAACGCAAGTTTGGTGGCCAAGGGTTTTGCACAAACCTATGGAGTGGACTTTGAAGAGACATTCAGCCCCGTGGCAAAGATGAGCACCATTAGGACACTCATTGCAATGGCTGCTAGCAAAGGATGGAAGCTCTTCCAATTGGATATCAAGAATGCCTTTCTCAATGGAGACTTGGAAGAAGAGGTATACATGGAGCAACCACTAGGTTTTGTTCATAAAGAGTTTCCACATCATGTTTGTAGGTTGAAGAAGGCACTTTATGGCCTAAAGCAAGCTCCAAGGGCTTGGAACCAAAGATTGGTGGACTATTTGATCAAATGTGGTTACAATCAATGCAAGGCGAATCCATCTCTCTTCATCAAACAAAGAGGAGAACTTGTGGTCTACATGTGTGTGTATGTAGATGATCTTATCATTACAGGTAATGATACAAAGGGCATTGAGGAGATCAAGGCAAAGCTTGGAAAGGAGTTTAGGATCTCTGATCTTGGAGATCTTAGGTATTTTCTTGGCATTGAAGTTGTATACAAAGAAGAAGGTATTATGCTCATACAAAGGAAGTATATTCTAGACCTACTTGAGAGGTTTGGGATGCTACATTGCAAGCCTATTTCAAATCCCATGGAAGTTAATGTAAAGCTAAGCTCCATTGATGGAGAGCCATTAGAGGATGTAACTTTGTATCGATCTATTGTAGGCTCTTTCAATTATGCCACAATAACCAGGCCCGACATAGCATATGGAGTTGGAGTGTTATCACACACCTCTCACTATAAAAGGAGCATGTATCCCGACTTCTTTTGGGCCATCTTCTTGGAGTTTTAGCTCATGTAAAGTGAGCACTAAGTGCTGGAGTTGTGATAAGAAAGCCCCTTGCTTAAGCAACCCCCTTGCTTGCTTGTTTGTTTTCTTTTAGTAGGCATATCTATGTGTGTGCGCAGGCAGTGTTGCAACTCTCTACCCCTAAGTTGTTAGCATTGGTTCTCCCTCATATGGTATCCATTTGATGTAATTCTTGTCTCATTGGATAGCTATAAGAGTCTATTTTATGCTTACCAATTCTCTAGAGCATTCTCTGAGTAAGCTAGGAGCAACATTCATTTTAGTGAAGTTGTGTGATTGATATCTCTCTCTTTGTGTAGGCTCTGTTGGAAATATTTTGCTCTCTGTTGTAAGGGCTGGTTCTCCTTCTCTATGTATCCATTTGCTATGATTTTGGTGTCATTGGGTAGCTATTAGAGTGCTCTAAAGTTGACTCAAGTTTGAGATTCATTCTCTGTATAATCTCTGAGAAAAGTTTGCTGGAGTGAAGTGAGGTCTCTGCTTGACTAGCAGTTGTGAGCATTCAACTAGCTCATGTTGTAGACATTGTTTCTCTTTGTGTAAGCATCCATTTCAAGTGAAATTTGTTTTGTTGGAAAGCCCTTGGTGTCTACTACAGGTCTACAAAAGCTCACTAGAGTTCTCTGCATAAGCTCTGAGTAAGAGCATTTTTGGTGTGCAGAGGTCAAAGAAGGATACCTGTGGAGGTCATTCGCGCTTCATCGTTGCTTAGGGGTTGAGATACTTCCCCCATCAAGAGCTGATATTGACCAAGCAAGAACTATGCCAAAATGGCTGGTGCAGACCTTGCGTGACAACAAATTAGATGCACCTCTCTCATATCGTACTCATTCAGGCTCTCATAGTGCCTCTTTTGCATCAGATTTCTATGCTATGGCTGCATCTAGTCTCTATGATGAGAATGAGCCTGTTTCGTTTGATGAAGCATAAAATTCAAAAAATTGGATGGCTGCTATGCAATCTAAATATGATGCTATAATGAAGAATGGTACTTCGTCTTTATGTGATTTGCCTCCTGGCAAGAAGGCCATTGGCACTAAGTGGGTATACAAGCTGAAGCGTAAACCGGATGGTACAGTTGATAGGTATAAGGCTAGGCTTGTTGCAAAGGGTTATGCACAAGAAAGAGGCATTGATTTTGATGAAACCTTTGCACCTACATGCCGTATGACTACTGTTCGGAGCATCTGTGCACTTGCAGCTCATCATGGTTGGAATGTACATCAGTTGGACATTAAAACTGCATTTTTGAATGGTGACTTGCATGAAGAAGTGTATGTTTTTCAGCCGTGGCTTTGTGCAGAAAGGGCATGAAAACCAGGTGTGCAGGTTGAAGAAGGCATTATATGGTTTAAAGCAAGCACCATATGCTTTGTATGAGAAGATACATGCCTATCTGATTGCACATGGTTTTGAGAATAGTCCAACTGAAAGCACCTTATATGTTAAGCGTGCTAATGATGTGCTTTTGATCATTGTTGTCTATGTTGATGACATGCTGCTCACTGGTCCTATTGAGAAGCATATTGCTGATTTTAAGGCTGATTTGCATGCCTCATTTGAGATGTCTGATTTGGGGCATTTGCATCACTATTTGGGCGTTCAGTTTATGCAAGTTGATGGTGGAATGGCTTTGTGTCAAACGAAATATATTGACACATTATTGCAATGTTTTGGCCTTGAAGAATGTAAGCCTGTTGCCGCTCCTATGGAGACAGGTTTACGATTGAGTCTTCATGATGCTGGAGATGCATTTGATGTTTTTCTCTATCAGCAGGCTGTTGGATGCTTGATTTACTTATGCATTACTCGGCCAGATATTCAGTCTGCTGTCTCACAGATGAGTAGGTTTATGCATTGACGACGAGTCAAGCATTGGCAGGCAGTTAAGCGCATCTTTTTCTATTTGAGTGGTAATCGGCTACTTGGGTTGTTTTATCCCAAGGGGGGATCACTACCGCCAGATTTGCATGCTTTTTCTGACTCCGATTGGGTTGGTTGCTATGACACTCATGTGTCCACTAGTGGCTTTTGCTTCATGCTTGGTAGCTCATGTATATTTTGGTTGAGCAAGAAGCAGCCTACTGTGTCCACTTCTAGTTGTGAGGCTGAGTATAGGGCAGCTTTCACAGCGACTGTTTGGTGTGTGTGGCTCAGACGCCTTATGGCTGATTTGGGTGTTGGTCAGACTTCTACCACCACCATCTTCACTGACAGTCAGAGTGCATTGGCAGTTGCGAGGAACCCTGTGTTCCATGCTCGCACTAAGCACATTGAGGTGCATTATCACTATGTCAGGGAGAGGTTCTCTGCTGGGGAGATCAGCTACAACTACAGTAGTCGATTATCCAAAACGGGGGGCCGAGAGAGAGAGAAAAAACAAGAAGATAAGGTATTGCTCTCCTTCTGCCCGCTTTTTTTCTCCCCCTTTGAAGATGCGCTCGTCAGGCCTGCCACCCCAACGGACCTGCCCCCTTTTCTCGTTCTCTCGTCAGAGCCACTCCTCTTCGTCAGAGAAACGGATCCGCCCCACCTTCCTTCTGGCAAAAAAAACAAAAAAAAGGGCTTGGCCTGGCAATGATTGCGACTATTGTTGCAATCACGAAAACTGGCCAATACAATGGTCCAGGTATTGATCTGTAAAAGGCTTGGGAGACATCGGAAGGATTTCTGGATAGATATGCAGCCTGACCCACATATGATGCAAGCAAACATGGAAAAAACGTAGATTCCAAAAGCAATCCGAACTGCAAAAGCTGTTATGCTGAGCAGCACACCTCCCAATGATATCCAGCTCCTCTTCTTGTTTCTCTCCACATAGCGAACCACATACATAGGATTGAGGACTGCCTTAAGCACCCTATAGTCATGTCTGATTATATTGTAGACTCCTATCCCACCGATGGAGAAAAGCCATAGACAGACTGCAGGGGCAAAGAGCCATGCGACTTTGTTTGTACCAAACCGCTGCACACTAAAGAGAGCGGCTAAGATAATACATGTTATTGCCACCACCCAATCATTATGGACATGTGCTTTCTTCAGCTCAAGCCTACCAACAGATGAAAGAACTGAGATTGTAGGTGTAAAAATGCCGTCCCCAATAAGCATAGCAATACCCAAAAGAACTAGCAATAGAAGAAGTCTTTGAGCATAATAGCTCTCTTCTATCCATCTTTTTGCTTTGCTTGCAAGTGGTTTTGCATCAATATGATATTGATGGTAGGTGGTTAATGCCTGATCTGTTGGATGCAAATTAGGGATGGTGTTCATCTTGACATGGCGGCATATCAATGAGTAGAGTGCAAAAGAACCTCCTTCCCCATTGTCATTTGCTCGCATAACAATGATTGTATACTTCAAGAGGGGTATCAAGAATAGTGCATAAGTAATAAGAGAAAGAGCTCCCATAAGATCCTCCTGATCAACATATCCATCTGGAAAAAATACTGTGAAAGACATATAATGGAGATGTTCCAAGATCTCCATATACTATCCCAAGGCTTTGGAAAGCGAATTTCAGTGTAATAAGGGCTGATATGTCGTTTCTTGCAGTTAGAAGGCTTGTAATGCGCCCTGCCTTAGCATCCAAGGGTTCATCTAGCTGTAAGTGTGAGTTATCGACATGGAAAAGGTTTCCAGAAGATCCCAACATGACAATGCTGTAATCACTACTAATTTGAGGTAGGACTCGAGAGACCTTAATTAAAATCAAGGATGGCAAATGATGCACATAGTCGACAGGGTATTCACACTGGTATTGCTTAGATTAATATCAGACCATCACCATGAATATATTTCGTATACATCAAGTGCTAAGTGCTCTCTGCGCAGTTGCAGTATTCAATGTAACACTGTTTTGGAGATCCATGTTCATGTTACAATATTCCCTTTGGAAAGCCTTGTCTTTCAGTATCCGCATGAATTGCTTGCCCATTAATGACGTCTCCTACTGTTGCACAAGCTGTTAAAGTATAAATATAAGTGACACGATTGGGATGAATGCCCTTTGTTCGCATTTCACTATAACACTCAAGTGCGTTTTCACTTTCTCCATGGTCAGCATTATCCTGCTCTCTGTTTACAGCTTCAGCATATAGAAATTTGCCTTTCTGCAATTCCCTTTGTTGAATGGCTTCCTTGAGCAAAACAAGGACAGCGGCAACTTCTTGAAAAACATCAGTCCTCCTACCCAATATTAACTGATATTGGGTTGACCAATAGTAATATCAAGTTTCCAGTTCATTTTGATCATGATGTCGTCATGTAGTTGCAAATACCTCCCTTCAAACATTTGATCACTTTTCAAGTACCTGTAATCAAACATCTTCTTCGGCCAAATAGCAACACATTAGTGCATAAAAATCAACCATTTTGTGAGCTAACATACTCCCCTCTTCTTATTTGCGAAGTCGTCCTCGACGAGCCACTATTGCTGCAATGAATTCCAAACAATCATGAACTTGTCAATGTTCAATTAGTTCACATACCTTTCCATCGAGCCGCCATTTCCACTGAACCTGCACTCATCGAAGCTATTAGTGCTCAAAAATCACTCATAAATACATTCAAATTAGTCACTTCCAAAGTGATCCAAGAACCTGCGCATATATGCAATTCCATTTCAGCCATGCAATTTGCCCATACATTCCATTATGAAAATGGTCTCAACCAAAATAACACATGCACACCTTTCCATGTTTTACACATGCAACTACCATTGCGGAAAACAGAAAAGGAAATACCGAAATAAACAACAACATCTGAAATAAATCCAATCGGAGATGCAAAAATACCCAAAATGCATACCCCATTATTGCATCTACTATTCGCTATGTACAATCATTCCATGACTAGACACTTCCGAAGAATTACCATCGTCGTCCTACAAAAGCCATCGAGACTCGAGTGGAAGTGAAGACATACATCAGAACCCTGGAGTGTCCCACATACTAGAAAAACCCTCAGATAGAGCACACAAGTTATAAAGCACTACCGTTGCATTACCTCGCTAAAGCCTCATCCATAAATACATATAGAGTCTCCGTGCCTTCAAGAATGTTGATCCAAAGTGAGTTGATCTGTCGCAAGCCAACACATACCAATCACACAAGCAAATAACATTCCCTTCCAGGCGATCATCGCCCTCTCCTCTCTTTCTCTCCCCCTCAGGAGTGGGGAATAACTTCATATGAAAATTTTATTTTAATCACACGTTGGCCTACATTGACACTGGATGCGATTCGTGGACCTGACCACCCGATCAGGTTGATTCCACCCATCTACCAACGCAATGCAGTGCACAACACACAAACACAACATGATCACACATACATAGATCAGCTAGCCCATAACGAAGCTGGATGCGGCTCATGGTCGTGACTACCCAACCACGATGGCTCCACCCACCTACCAACCCGTTATGGCGCGTAGCTAAGACACAGACATATACATCCCAAGCCTATGGCGAAACTAGCTGCGGCTCGTGGTCCTAACCACCCGGCGAGGATAAATCCACCCACCTACTAGTCCACCATAGCGCATTGGTACGATCACACAACACATTTTCTTTTTCTTTTCTGTTTTTTTTTCGTTTTCCTTTTCATAGTAAATTAGTTCACCCAGGTCCTGAGAATTAGGGAGAGGAAGAAAGGGACTTTTCCCACTGTTCCCTACATGCAAAACAGATACACACTAGCCTTTGACAGATCAACCACCTCTTCACCTCATTCTCTCAATTACAGACACTACATATGTATTCATCGATTCAACTTTTCACTTGGTAACTACAACCAGCTATGCCTTAGTCCCTCCTGTACCTATCCTTAGACGATCTGGAATGTGGGTCTCTGGGATGTCTCATGTAGCCTCACATCGTACTCGCATCCCGACAACTTCCCTAGGGCGAGTCAGGCTCAACTTCAGGAGCTCCGTCATCACTCCCTATCGTTAGCACATCTGCCCAAGCCCATGTGATATCATTTACCTCATTAGGCAATTCCATCGTGCTGTCGTAGTAGAAGTACCGATCCTTGGCATATCCGGCCCAACTAAGTAGATACGCTTCGAATTTGGGAAATGGAAAGTCAATGTCCATACCTTGATTCCAAAAGCGTACAAGCCAGTGTGCCCCTCCACGTCATAGTTTCTTTGCAAGCTCTCAACTGATATCTCCGTACTTTCTAATGCTTGATCTGAAAAATATACGACAAGGTCGAACAGAGCGCTCTGGTATACTTGATCAGCCATTAGTTGCCTAGTCCTTAGTGATCCTACATAGTAGCACACTTGGTTTACCAGTTTCTGCAATTCCAACAAACAAAAGGTAAATTGAATGAACAAGTAGAGAAAGGCCTTCTCGTTTCGTTCTCGTATCCAACCACACATCTCTCGTGAGAACACCCAAATCACACAAAAAAGTGCCATCATCCAACGGCTCACTCGAAGTCCTATCCATGCACATTCACCTATCGATCCTTGTACGTTCGGCTTGCTATCCTGACATTTAATCCAATCAAACCTCCTTCGAATAACTCTGGCATGCTCGGCATGGGCCAATCCTAACTCCTTTAGGCCATCGCCAGTCCTGCACGTATTCTTTGCATGAAGCACTTTACTCTCTGTACTCTTTTCTGGTGCAATTCCTAATGCATGTTTTTTCTCCAATCCTTCATGTATGAAAATCCTCTCTTTACCAACACCTTGGTTCTCCTTATCTCTTGCTTTCAAGAGGTTCTCCTTTCGATCAACTAATTCCTTGCTAGAACTGTCGTGATCCACACACCACTTTTCTCTCCCGGATCTACCTTTGCCCTCGTGCCCCCCCTTGCATGTACCCTTGCTCATGGCATTATGTACTCTCCTGGTGCTAGACGATAGCTGACTTTCTTGGTTCCTTGTCAACTTTTGATGATATCCTCGATCATGAGTTCTAAAAGAACATTTTCTATTTTTCGAAGAGTATTCCCTCCTTGCATGAGGATCCACCACTTGGCTCATTTTCTTCTCCTTCTCCACCGGGTCGATGTGCATTGTATAGCACTCAGCCTCGCCTGTACTTGCCAACCATCTTAGTAGTTCCTGATCGGAATCGTCGTTATAGAGCAATGGATTTTGATACTCTCCCATCTTCGTGTCTTGATTCTTAAAGAGCTGCAAGTTGAACCCGTCTTGAAGCAGATTCTTGTAGGTGTCCGTGTTCAAAGAAAACCTAGCTCGTGCACTCTCGTGCCTTGCTTTCTCCTTTTCTTTCTTTTCCATCTCATTAACTATTATTGTCTTCTTCTTATTGCTCGAGGGTGGGGATACTTGTATTTGAATCCGATCAGACTTTGGCCCTATCGAAATAAAACCTGTGCGCCAGTCATGCACACATTCGGCTTGCACCAACCATGGCCGTCCAAGTAGGATCGAGAAGGTAGCCTCTGAGGTCCTTGGTCTTACTATCAGATAATCAACCTTAAACTCTAGACCACCCACAACTGTACTTACATTCTTCAAAAGACCCGCAGGCTTCACTTGTGTTTGATCCGCCATTCTCAAGGACATCGGCGTCTCTTCCATGTGGTTGAGGCCCAAAGCTTTCATCATGAACTCAGTCATCAGGTTGACTGCGGCTCCACTGTCTAACTGAGCACCAGGGACTGCATATCCTTTAATTTCGACCGTCACAGCTCGAGCGTTCGAATCAATTTGCGTCGTAATACTTTGAATGATCCCTTGGACATCCTTGTCTTGTCTCTTTTTATCTCGAGCTTTCCTCGGCTTCTTAATATATTCGTCATAGAATTGTTTCCGATAAGCAGGTGAACATTTTAGCAATGTGGCAATGTCCAGCGTGACTTCAGTGTCAGCGAGCAACTTTACGATATCCACTCCTGCCGAACTTTGTCTTTCCTTTCTAATCTTAGGAGCTTTCAATCTTTCAGGGAATGGTGCTATGCCCGGCACAAACTCCTTGGTTACTGGTGGAAGGATCTCAATCTCTTCCCCATCCTCAAGCTCTTGCTGCTCAACAAATCCTCCAACTTGGTTTTCTACCTCTTCGTGTTCAGCTATCCTCTCTTGACTCCCTTCTTCACCTTCGCCTCCTGGATTCTTCTTCGAGTACTCTTGAGTCCTTGTGACTACTGCCACAGTTGGATCTTTGTGTGGTTTCTTGGCCTCGTAAGCATCCACAAAGTGCATCGACGAGCTAGAGCCTTCTTGAGGGTTCGGTGTCTTGAACACTACTCCGATCGTAGGAACGTGCTCTTGAGCTCTCAATGTGGAATGCATCTGAGTATCAACATAGTTCGAGGACCCTACTAGTCCTTTTTCCTTGCCGGCGGCAGCTCTTCGTTTTGGACAATCCTCATCAAAGTGGCCCTCCCCACTACAGTACCTACATAATGGAGTATAATCAATTGGCTTCTTTTCGTTTGGACATCTAGATTGGGTATGGCCAAAGCCATGGCATCTCCAGCACTGGATTGGACCATCTCTTCTTTGATCACGCGTGGCTCCTCTTGGATAGTCTCCTCCTTGACCCTGAGCACCATATCCATAAGTCGGTGTGTTTTCCCAACGAGATGTGAGTGGTACACTTTGAGCGGGCAATCCCGTGTAAGGTCTTTCTCTTGTATCTCCTGATTTCATGGTCCTTTCTTCATAGGCTCTCTTGTTGTAACATCGGTCCTCTGTGTGATTTGTTCTTCCACAAAAAGTACAACGCATCCTAGGTGGCGATCTATCTGTGAATACTCTCGAGACTGTGGGGCATTCTGAAGCCAAATGGCCGTAACCATGACACTTTCCACACCATGTATTTGATCGAAACACTTGATTCGGGTTTGTAGTTACCTCTGGTTTTACTGTGTATGTCTCCTGAGTTATTGTGGCAGCTTTTATAGCTTGTGTGACCAACTCCAATATTCGTTCTTCAGTTAGCGCAGGCTTTACCTCGCCTGGCGTGCTAGTGGCAGCTACAAAAGCTGGGGTCGTCAATGCGGGACTTCCTTGGCCAGGATCTTTCATCGGTATGTTTCCTGGGCCTCCCATAGGCTCGTATAAGAGCTCCATCTTCCTTTGTTGGCATAATTGTACTTCCTCCCAAAGCCTCGCTTGCTCTTTAGCATCCATTAAAGTTGCCAGTCTTGTCAGGCTGATGTGCTGCTGTGCCGTAGGATCTCGCAATCCTGAAATGAATCTACGTTTCAATGTCTCATCATTCGGGGCATTCACGCCCATCTTTCTTACTAATGTTTCCATTCTCTGAATATAGTTGTCGATGCTCTCATTGACTCCTTGTCGCAAATAATCCATTTGTTGGGCCAATCTATCTTGGAAGCCTTTTCGTCGAAACTTTGCCAAGAAGGCTTCCTTGAGCACTTGATAAGTTCCACGCTCTTGTGGTGTCAAATTCCCATACCAATTGGCTGCCTCATCATGGAGAATAGCCCGAAAAATTTGCAACCTTTGGTCCTGGTCAACTACATCATTGGCCTCACAGGTGACCTCAAACAACTGGATAAAGCTATCCGGATCTTCGTCCCAAGTACCCGAAAACTTGGTGAAGTCCCCCAAGTGAATTGAAATCCGCTGAGCCATTTCGAGCAGAGGTGTGATGTCAATATCACTTCGATCCCAAAAATTTAGCACACGTGGCTTCAGGATCCCTCCTTCAAACTTCCGTACTTGACTCGCGACTCTCCTACGGGAGTACACGGTTCTGACTGATTTCTTCGAGCCAATCGAGGTCCACTCACCTGGCGGTTCCCACCTTCTCCTTTCTCTTTCAAGGGCTCTTCTCTGAGCGCGTTCCTCTCTTTGAGTTTGTGTTGCTCCTGACGATGAGCTCCCCTCGCTCATGTACTAGATCGTGGGGTCCGCAAGCTCAGCCAACCTGTGGCGCCAGGCGAACCTATGGCACTCTCTTATAGAGACGTACCAAGCTAATTCCCGGCAGACGCACCAAATGAATCGGCTCTTAAGCCCACGGAAAAAATGATTTTACAAGACTTTATTTGTTTCAAATCCCTCGCAATCGGTCCACTTGGATTACCTAGAGCCCACAATTATCTCACAATGGATTCTTCTTATGTCTATGCACTAGCTCATATGCTTCCCGACAAACGCACCAAAATGCTTAGTCTCTTATGTCCACAAGAAAATACCTACCCCTGATGATACTTGCTCAAAAATTCTGATGTTAGATCAAATTTTAGTGGCCCAAGTAGCCAACCTCACTCCAATGTGTCCTTGGAGGAGACGGAAAAAATACATGCACAAAACACACACACATGCACTTGTACGCACACACTAGCACATTCTTTCCCGTGCCCAAAAATGATTATTATCTTCCTCACTCTTTTTCTCACAATGAGAGTTACCCAAACTCTTAATAGTGTGAAATGTAACACATACTCAATGGTACTTGGGTTTGTTATTTGCATCTGCTTAAGTCCTTTTCTCAAAAAAAATTGTGTTTCATACATTCTCGAGTTCCACACTGAAGGTGGAGCAGGTTTTTTATGTTGAATTCATCATAACTAACCTTAAATCTTCTTTAGCATAATAATGATGCCATCCCGTGCATGATAACAATATCGGAAGCTAATATCGTCATGTCCTCTTAGAATTCATGCCTTGAGTGGGGTATGGAAACCACTGTAGATGGAAGCACTCTGATCTATCTACTATATTGTCAACCGAATACCTATTGAGGTTCCAAACCATTCATATGTGCGTTCATCCTGGAGGTTTATGGGATAGATTGGACTTGCGGACAACTAACTCCTTTGAAGTGCAATGGGAGGACTTTGGCCATGTATTTCCACGTTATTTCCAAACTAAACAGCTAATGAGACCATGGATGGTTTATAGGCGTATTCAATTCCGTTATTAACCCTTCCGTTGAGATGTACAAATCTTTTGAAATAGCTACAGAATTCATTTTGGAACAAAATAGACAAAGCAAACTCTTGTTACTGTAAGCATTCAGTTGTGGAACCACCGATTGCGAGCTGAGACTAATGCAATAAAATACTCATGATATCAGATCCCTTAACTCTATGCAATGGTAATCCCAGCCAATGGAAGTCCAACAATAAATAGTACAATTCCTTTTTCAGTTGTTGTTTCGGACACACAACAGGAGATCATGTATACAAGAAATAATGCTGCATATTCCCATCCTCGCAAGAAAACGTTAACAAGCATGCCATAAAACCCCACTTTCACTGCCAATAGTAGTTGGGTTATGTATTAAAACACACACATAGACATGTACACTCATACACACTCGCACACGCACCCCCCCTCATACATACAACCACACCACTTACAATGGTCCTTCGTTTCTGTCACATGGAGTATCCTATATGAATAGTATTTAGAGGTATGACCCTCCTCTTATTCATATAGAGTATGATGCTCACATGAGTGCCAAGTGGCACTCATGAGAGGAACCTTGACCATGACCCATTTTGGGTGAAGAGAGAGAGAGGGTAATGATCGAACCACTACGCGGCTGGGCGGCAACTCTTTGATCGATCTCCGTGCTTCTTCCTCGAACTCTGTGCAAGATCCTCACAAAAATGAGGGGAATCCTTGGAGGAATTTGAACGCGACCCAACACTGGTATCAGAGCAGGTTCGCACGCACAACGAGGCATCAACAGGCGCAGTCAGAAGACTCACGGACGGAGCCGTTTGCGCGCACAGCCTACGAGGAGCCTCTCCAACTCACGGACGGAGCCGTCAAAGCTCATCGACGAGGCGCGCAAGCTCACAGCCCACGAGGAGCCTCTCTCCTCATCCCCTCCTCTTGGATGAGAGAGTGAATGGCATAGCTTTCTTCTTATACTCCGAAATTGTAGCTGAGCATGCACATGTGGGATAAGTGACGACGACGACGACTGCTGTGGAGAAGTTTTTCGAAAAAACTCTAAGGTCCATTTAATCTATGAAAATTTGTGGTTTTTTTTCAAAGTTGGAAGGGCAAATGTGATGTCATGGATCAAGATCTTGATCAAATGAGGATGCACATATGTAATACGGGCTGTGGAGAAGGGTTTTGGGTCTTGGGTTTTCATTGAAAAGCTTTAGTCCTTCAGTTTGAAGCTCTTCAAAGTTTCTACTTCAAGAGGGTTACCTTTTCACTTCCCACCGGTGACATACCTCACTTCTCCGGACCATATCTTCTTCATACCATATTGGATTTTCAAAATCTTGGTCACGTTTCGAAGCTACGCTTTCAAGCTTCGCTCAGAGACCATCGGTGTTGGATTTGGAAGAGATTTGCCCTACCAAAATCTCTCTGCAGCGCTTCAGCAGGAACTAGGCGGCCACTTCCGGGCCTAGTTTTCCTTCTTCCGGACTCCAAATCCAATTTTTTCACTTGGGATTGTCTCAAATTTTTGAAGTGCAGGTGCTGGACAACACTTTGTGGACTGGCGAGGATTGGAAAATTTCTGAAATTGTTCAGTTGCATTCAGTTTGCCCGTTTGAGGCTTTTCCTACGCACTTTTGGTGTTATTTTGGATGGTTTATGGTGTCTAGAACCTCCCCGGACCAAGCGGACATTTCCAATTTTCTTTTGGGACTGGCGAGGACTTAAAATCAGCGGCTTGAAGCATCAAGGACCACCTGGATTTAGCTTCCGCAACACTACTTTGTATCAGGGAAGTGCTCTTGTGTTATATCTCTCTTCTTCTTGCATATTTTAACTCTACTTCCATTCATTTTCATACTCTCTAGTTAGCAAACGGGGGAAGGGTACTTAAACATGGAAAATAAAGGCAAACAAGTAGTTGAGACCACTTCTCCACCTAGAGAGCAACTAGAGGATCAGGATGCTAGGATGGAAGAAGTAGAGTTAGGACAAGAAATAGAAGAGAATATAGAAGAAAAAGAGCCTTCACAGCAAGAGTACACTTATGAAGAGCTTATAGATGAATTTGTCACTCGTGACCAATTCATTGACTTGAAAGAGCAAACCCTCAAGTTAGAGAAAGATTTGGGTAGCATTACATCTCTTATACAGCAACTTAAGTCTCAAATGATCTCTCTTGAGACTAGTGTCACTTCTTTCCTAGCTAGGAAGGAAAGAGAGACTCCTACCATTCCTCTAGAGATTACTAGAAAAGAGACTTCTCTTCCTAGTAATTATAAAGGAGAGAGCTCTAGGGAAGCTCCCCTCCTGAAAGACTTAAAGCCACCAACCTTCACGGGGGATGACCGAGACAGGAATAAGGATGCAATCTACACTTTCTTACAAAAGTGGCAAGATTTGCATCAATTGAAGGGCACCCCACCTGAGTACCGTGTGCTAGAGGCGAGTCTCTCCCTCGGCCCGCGTGCTTATAAGTGGTGGATGAGTCTTAAGGAGGCGAACTCTATCCCTAGTGACTGGACTCACTTTGAGACTCTTTTCCTAAAAGAGTTTCTGCCTGAAAATGAAGAGGAGAGGAATTGGGATGAGTGGGATAGGATTACTCAAAGAGGCAGGCCTCTTTCAGTTTATCTATCTCACTATAGAGAGATCACTTTGAAGCTTAAGGGTCTAGATGATTTTCAGAAGACCAGAGGGTTTGTTAGGGGCTTGGATAAAGCCATAAAGAGGGAAGTCAGGAGGAATGCGCCTAAGACGTTTGAGGAGGCGATCAAGTATGCACAGATATATGAGGACCATAACCGTCCTCAGTATACTCCTATGGAGACGGATCAGCCCCTTAAACCTCTTAGCACCACTAAATTTAAGAAAAAGTTGCCTTTTGGGAAAAACAAGGTTTTTATTAAAAAACAAAGATCACAAGGGCCTAAGTTATCCACAGACCAGTTTGAGAAGGCCAAAAGAGAGAACCTGTGTTTTAGGTGCCTATCCCCTAGCCACTCACAGTGGAACTGTCCACTCAAGAAGGGGGAAGAAAAGAAGAAAGGACCAGAGTCTAGTACGGCTCCTGAAAAGGGCAAAAAGGCGGTCCACCTGGTGCAGACCCTTCCCATTCATGGCAGCTCTAGCTGCAAGGGAGTGGAGGTGATGCACGAGGATATAGAGCACACGTGTTGTTTGACTCAGTCATTGTGGTCACCGCAGTTTGGACCACATGACTTGGTCATGCTACATGGTAGTGTATACGGGACCAGGGTGCGAGTCATGATAGATGACTCTGCCACTCATAACTTCATAAACTATGCTTTGGTCAAGAAATTGAAGATTCCCCAACAGCCTAGTGCACATAAATACATTGTATCTATGATGCAAGGGCAAGATAAAAGAATATGGGATACTATGGTATCCAATTTGGAAGTCAAGATGCAGGATTATACAGATCATATGGACTTCCAAATTATGAACATGGAGAGGACAGATCTAGTCTTAGGAAGAGAGTGGCTATGGGGGTTGGGAAATACACTTAAACGCAGTTATCAAAATAACACACTCGAGTTTGAAAAGAATGGAAGTAAAGTTTATATTCAGGGAGAGAGAGATGTACCTAGTGCACCTCTCATCTCATCATTAGAGTTGTATAGTCTCTGTTGTTCACAGCATGTACAGGATATGTTTTTATTGTATAGTCATGATATGGAGCATTGTATAGACAGCTCATCTGATGTATATTTTCATGCTTTGAATGTAAATATGAACAGGACTTTCTACTATTCTTTTTTGCAAGAGTGTGTAGTTAAAAGTTTTAAGGATCTTATGTTTGAATTTAGAGATGTTTTTCCCACTGACTTACCTAGAGGGCTACCACCTGAGAGAGGGGACATTGACCATGCCATAGAAGTTGTTACTAACACTAACCCTATTTGTAGACCACCTTATAGGCTTAGTGTTTCTCAGCATGAGGAGGTTGAGAAGCAATTGCAGGATTATTTAGATAAAGGCTTCATCAAACCTAGTAACTCACCATGGGCATCGCCAATGCTCCTAGTTAAAAAGAAGGATGGCTCTATGAGACTATGTATAGATTATAGAGCACTTAATAAGGTAACTATCAAAAATAGATTTCCAATGCCTAGGTTGGAAGATCTATTTGATCAGTTACATCAAGCTAGGTATTTTACCAAGCTTGACCTCAGATCAGGATATCATCAGATCAGGATTAGGGCAGAGGATGTCCCTAAGACTGCTTTTAGGACTAGATATGGGCACTATGAGTTTTTGGTGATGCCTTTTGGTCTCACCAATGCTCCTGCCACTTTCATGAAACTCATGAATAGTGTTTTACGGCCTTATCTAGGACACTTTGTAGTAGACTTTTTAGATGACATTCTGATCTATAGTGCATCAGAACAGGAACACTTGGAACACTTGAGAAAAGTATTTCAAGTGCTAAAGGAAAATTCGCTCTTTGCTAAGGAGTCAAAGTGTGAATTTTTCAAGACAGAGGTTAAATACCTTGGGCATATAGTCTCCCAAGATGGAAGCCAGATGGATCCTGAAAAAGTAAGGGCTATTATGGAATGGCCACATCCACGGAACTTGGAGGAGCTGCAGATCTTCCTAGGTTTATCAGGTTTCTATCGAAGATTCATTAAGAACTATGCCAAAATTGCTGTCCCGATGACGGAACAGCTTAAAGGGAAAGGGAAAGCCTTTCACTGGGGAGACGAACAGAAGCAAAGTATGGAAAAGTTGAAGGTAGCAATTGCTACAGCTCCACTTTTACATATAGCAGATCCCAATAAACCATTTGTGGTTGAAACTGACGCGAGTGATTTTGCTATAGGAGCGGTTTTAGTACAGGATGGTCGACCATTAGCTTTTGAGAGCAAGAAACTAGAACCGGCTCAAAAGAATTACTCCGTCTATGAGAAGGAGTTGTATGCAATAGTCCATGCTTTGAAGAAGTGGCGTCATTATTTATATGGTGCCAAAGTTATGATAGTGTTTGATCAAGAGAGCATTAAGTGGCTCTCTAATCAAACAAACCTTAAAGGTCGTAAGGCCCGATGGGCAGAGACCCTTCAAGAGTTTGATTATGAGCTTAGGTATAGGAAGGGAAAGTTTAATGTAGTGGCTGATTCACTTAGCCGCATGCCTATGCTCAATGGACTGAGTTTTACTCAGATCACTAGCGAGCTACTTGAGTCTATTAGAGGGAAATGTAGGCTTGATCCTGCATATTCCGAGATTTGGGAAGCCATAGAGAATGGGGATCGTAATATACGGGTTTCCAATGAGGATGGAGTATCGACGGGTACTCAAGAAGGATTCAAGTGGAAGAATTACAGTGTCCATGATGGATATCTGTTATATAAAGGTAAGGTGTGTGTCCCTAGAGATATTGAGATGAGACGGCATATTTTATATGAGTGTCATGACACACCTAGTGCGGGACACCCAGGAGTTAACAAGACTTATGATCTTGTTAAGAGGCAGTTTTATTGGCCTGGACTTCATAAGGACGTCCTAGAGTATGTGCTTAAGTGCAATAAATGCCAGGTCAACAAAGCTGAGAGATTGAGGATTGGAGGACTACTCCACCCATTGGATATTCCTAATGGGAAGTGGGAGAGTATCTCCATGGACTTTATAGTCGGATTACCTAAGACACAGAGAGGGCACGACTCGGTCTGGGTAATTGTGGATAGGTTAACCAAAATGGCTAGGTTTATTCCGACACATACTACAGTGAAGACACCTGAGTTGGCTAGACTCTTTGTTGAGAACCTATACCGGTTATATGGTCTTCCTTTAGACATAGTTTCTGATCGGGATAGGAAGTTCACTAGCCACTTTTGGAGAGCGGTCTTCAAAAGGTTGGATACAAAGCTTAGCATGAGTACGGCCGAGCATCCACAGTCGGATGGGCAAACAGAAAGGGTTAACCAAATCCTAGAGGATATGCTTCGAGCATATGTGAATGAAAGGCAAACTAATTGGGAGGAGTACTTACCTATAGTAGAGTTTGCATATAATAGTGCTAAGCACTCTTCCACTGGGCATAGTCCATTTATGCTTATGTATGGGTTTCAGCCAAGAGCTCCTTATGCAGTAGGCTTGCAGAATGAAAAAGTTCAAGCTGCAAAGGACTTCTTGGAAGAAATGAATGATATGCTTAGGCTTGCTAAGGACAGCATTAGGAAAGCTCAGGATAGGGCTAGAGCCTATGCTGACCCTCAAAGAAGAGATATCAACTTTGAGGTAGGAGAGCAAGTCTATCTTAAAGTTCCATCTAGGTCTGAAACCATGAAGACGGGACCTTGTCCAAAATTATCTCCTAGGTATTGTGGACCTTTCCAAATACTTAAGAGAATAGGAAAGATGGCTTACCAGCTCCAACTTCCAGAGAATAGTCAAATCCATCCAGTTTTTCATGTTAGCCGGCTTAAGAAAAGGCTGGGTGAATCTGACAACCTCATTCCAGATAGTGAGGTAGTAGAGCCTATTTCTGTTCAATCTATTCCACATGAGCCAGAGAGCATACTACGCACTCGAGAGAAACGGACGAGGAGTCACTTGTATAAAGAGTGTCTAGTAAAGTGGAAAGATAGTTCAGAAGATAGTGCCACATGGGAGCGGGTTAGCACCCTTCAGAGACGGTTTCCCAGTTTTAGTTTACCTTCCCAAGAGTTTTCTTAAGGGGAAGGATATGGGGAAACAACACGGAGACAGGACCATGTATTTTTATACATGGGGATATAGTGGGAGTGGTGGTTCTATTATTTCTCTCTTTCTTTTAGACCTTCCAATACCATTTTGAGGACAAAATGGAAGTAAGGGGAAGGAAATGTCACATGGAGTATCCTATATGAATAGTATTTAGAGGTATGACCCTCCTCTTATTCATATAGAGTATGATGCTCACATGAGTGCCAAGTGGCACTCATGAGAGGAACCTTGACCATGACCCATTTTGGGTGAAGAGAGAGAGAGGGTAATGATCGAACCACTACGCGGCTGGGCGGCAACTCTTTGATCGATCTCCGTGCTTCTTCCTCGAACTCTGTGCAAGATCCTCACAAAAATGAGGGGAATCCTTGGAGGAATTTGAACGCGACCCAACAGTTTCCCTTCCTATCAATTACCTGTCATGCCTTTTAGCTCAGTGCTAACAACAAGAAAGGGAATGAATACCAGTACGTGTTGGTTCACAGATTATGTAAGACCAATTAATCAATTCATAAATTCAACTCTACATGCATATATCAGGGGCGGAGATAGATCCCTTCATAAGGTACGTGAATCGCCATGCTCTTCAATACCTCTCGCACATTTTAATCGTTGACTACTGAGTGCAGCAATGTGCATAACATATTCCAATCACGTCGATCAAGGAAAAAAAAACTGCTTCAAATCATTTCTTACAGTCAACAGTCCAAATACGCATGAGATCTCCTAACACTTGATGTGATACGCAAGTGAAATATCACCAGTATGATGAAAAACAAAGAATCCTGAGGTTGAATCTTTCGAATTTTGTCACACACATGAGCTCGCATTGCAATTGTAAAATAAACTTACCTCTCCATCGCTGTTGAAAGTTACTTTTCATATGCATCACAGTATTTGGCACTAGCTCTGCGAAGATGGTTGTGAACTCGAGATTTATCTCTGAGAAGATGGTTTCAAGGTCACCGATGCTTGATCATGGAAGTTCCTTCACTGCAGCCTCTTTAATTTTGCATCGCCTCTGCTTCGGTCCTTTGAACTCAGAAGATGCGTTGCTTGGTTGTTGCGCCCAGCATGTACTATAGCTATGTACTCCCTCCCTGAGGACTAAAACACCACGCGTAGCAGTGATTAGCCGATTTGTTGTAATCTCCGACAGCACAGGATGGATGACCAAACTTGCTCCGATGCCACATGTTATTGTTGTAGTGGGTGAAGTGCATTGGTGCTAATGAGCGAAAAAGGGATGCGTTAGCTATGGTCACAGACAACTACAGTAGTCGATTATCCAAAACGGGGGGCCGAGAGAGAGAGAAAAAACAAGAAGATAAGGTATTGCTCTCCTTCTGCCCGCTTTTTTTCTCCCCCTTTGAAGATGCGCTCGTCAGGCCTGCCACCCCAACGGACCTGCCCCCTTTTCTCGTTCTCTCGTCAGAGCCACTCCTCGTCGTCAGAGAAACGGATCCGCCCCACCTTCCTTCTGGCAAAAAAAACGAAAAAAAGGGCTTGGCCTGGCAATGATTGCGACTATTGTTGCAATCACGAAAACTGGCCAATACAATGGTCCAGGTATTGATCTGTAAAAGGCTTGGGAGACATCGGAAGGATTTCTGGATAGATATGCAGCCTGACCCACATATGATGCAAGCAAACATGGAAAAAACGTAGATTCCAAAAGCAATCCGAACTGCAAAAGCTGTTATGCTGAGCAGCACACCTCCCAATGATATCCAGCTCCTCTTCTTGTTTCTCTCCACATAGCGAACCACATACATAGGATTGAGGACTGCCTTAAGCACCCTATAGTCATGTCTGATTATATTGTAGACTCCTATCCCACCGATGGAGAAAAGCCATAGACAGACTGCAGGGGCAAAGAGCCATGCGACTTTGTTTGTACCAAACCGCTGCACACTAAAGAGAGCGGCTAAGATAATACATGCTATTGCCACCACCCAATCATTATGGACATGTGCTTTCTTCAGCTCAAGCCTACCAACAGATGAAAGAACTGAGATTGCAGGTGTAAAAATGCCGTCCCCAATAAGCATAGCAATACCCAAAAGAACTAGCAATAGAAGAAGTCTTTGAGCATAATAGCTCTCTTCTATCCATCTTTTTGCTTTGCTTGCAAGTGGTTTTGCATCAATATGATATCGATGGTAGGTGGTTAATGCCTGATCTGTTGGATGCAAATTAGGGATGGTGTTCATCTTGACATGGCGGCATATCAATGAGTAGAGTGCAAAAGAACCTCCTTCCCCATTGTCATTTGCTCGCATAACAATGATTGTATACTTCAAGAGGGGTATCAAGAATAGTGCATAAGTAATAAGAGAAAGAGCTCCCATAAGATCCTCCTGATCAACATATCCATCTGGAAAAAATACTGTGAAAGACATATAATGGAGATGTTCCAAGATCTCCATATACTATCCCAAGGCTTTGGAAAGCGAATTTCAGTGTAATAAGGGCTGATATGGCCTTTCTTGCAGTTAGAAGGCTTGTAATGCGCCCTGCCTCAGCATCCAAGGGTTCATCTAGCTGTAAGTGTGAGTTATCGACATGGAAAAGGTTTCCAGAAGATCCCAACATGACAATGCTGTAATCACTACTAATTTGAGGTAGGACTCGAGAGACCTTAATTAAAATCAAGGATGGCAAATGATGCACATAGTCGACAGGGTATTCACACTGGTATTGCTTAGATTAATATCAGACCATCACCATGAATATATTTCGTATACATCAAGTGCTAAGTGCTCTCTGCGCAGTTGCAGTATTCAATGTAACACTGTTTTGGAGATCCATGTTCATGTTACAATATTCCCTTTGGAAAGCCTTGTCTTTCAGTATCCGCATGAATTGCTTGCCCATTAATGACGTCTCCTACTGTTGCACAAGCTGTTAAAGTATAAATATAAGTGACACGATTGGGATGAATGCCCTTTGTTCGCATTTCACTATAACACTCAAGTGCGTTTTCACTTTCTCCATGGTCAGCATTATCCTGCTCTCTGTTTACAGCTTCAGCATATAGAAATTTGCCTTTCTGCAATTCCCTTTGTTGAATGGCTTCCTTGAGCAAAACAAGGACAGCGGCAACTTCTTGAAAAACATCAGTCCTCCTACCCAATATTAACTGATATTGGGTTGACCAACAGTAATATCAAGTTTCCAGTTCATTTTGATCATGATGTCGTCATGTAGTTGCAAATACCTCCCTTCAAACATTTGATCACTTTTCAAGTACCTGTAATCAAACATCTTCTTCGGCCAAATAGCAACACATTAGTGCATAAAAATCAACCATTTTGTGAGCTAACATACACCCATGTTTCCTTGCTCCAAGTCACCTAAATCCGCTTTTGAGATTACATTCCCAAATTCATCTGTCCTATCCGGGTGACTGGTGACTACATATATTGTCCCTTCCTTGTCTAGGTATGCTCCGTTTTCAAACTTGATAGCTGGGTGCTCTAGTCCTATGGATTGGTCAGGGTTTTTAATCTGGATCACGGTTCTTCCTAGGCCGTCCTCATAGATGCTAGCACCTAATCGGTTGGTCCTAAGGTATTCCAATTGCGTCTTGTAGGGGCCTTCCACCCTATACAGATATGGCACACCTGAACTTCCCGTAGGTCGGTCCAAGCCTTGAGACATCTCTGATTCACTGGTCTCAGAGCTAGGGTAGTATGAGTGGTGGCTCAACTGCTGGGCCCAAGACCTAACAGTGTGGTTGACACTAGCCTCTGAAGACCTAAGACTTTATCTATCTCTCCCTAGATGTTGCCCTTATCTAAGGTTCATAAGCCTAATTGAATAGCCCAAATTTGCCCAAGTACAACCTCGTTGCTGAGTTCTTTTGTATCAGTTACTTGATTCTTTTTAGTGGTTACCGTGTTTATGCTCTTGTCAGAAATCACGTCGACAGGAATATTTGAGTTAATTTTCGCACTGTAAGTTGATCGTTCCACGTTAGATTCTTTCCTTGAAGGTTATCGCATCACGAAGAGATTATGTTTAATCTTGAACTTGAGTGCATAGGTAGTCTTCAACTTGATTGATGCCTATCGTTGCCCTGACTTACTCATAGCACTAGTCGTTCTTAGCCTAAGCTAGGAATTAATAGAGGGTGTTGAGGATTTTCCAACCTTGAGTTTCTTTCTTTGTGTTGTTGCCCTGGTGTGTCCAGGACGCGTGTTCCCAAGCTTGCACTTACTCTTGCTTAGAATGCCCTCAAGTGCTCTTACTGGACCTGTAAAAGTCCCACGGTTAGCTCAAGACTTAGATTCAAATGACAGAACTAAGCACTTTCATTCATGTTACTTAGATACCAATTAGCCTTTTGTCTTTATGGAAAACAATTCTAGGGATTCCCTGATTTTTGTTCCCCATGGGTATGGTCAACTTCAAAATACCCTATCTAGTACTTCCCAGGAGCTTTCCAACAAAACAAGAATCACAGCAAACAGATTTCGTATGAGAAAGTTATGTCAGTTCAGGGTTCTGGTGATAAAACAGGGTTCAAACAGGCTGACAGATCACAGGATTTTTCTCAAAAACACATGTGTAGGGACCTCACAAATCACTAATTACTAGACCAACATGTCCAAAAACTATCCCCAAAACTTGGAATAAAAAACCCTAATTTTTTGGTTGAAAAGCCTGTCAATCGCGATCGACAGGTCTGCCAATCGCGATTGACAGAGGTGTCCGTCGGGGCCTGTCGGTCACGATCGACACGTCAGTCGCGATTGATAGTGTCAATCGCGATTGACAGAGTCGGTCGTGAGCCCTGTCAATCGCGATCGATGGTGTCAATCGCGATCGACACTTTTTCCGGGTTTTTCGCCGTGATTTCAGTCAATCGGGGTTGTGTCCATCGCGATGGACACGTGGCTATGAGAGAAAGTCAATCAATCGTTGAAATTCAGTCGGTCGTGATCGACGGTGTCAATCGCGACTGACAGCGGTGTCGGTCGTGGCTGTCGATCGCGATCGACGGTGTCAATCGCGATTGACAGGGTCCTACGTGGCAGTCAGTCGGTCGTGGGGTCTGTCGGTCGCGATTGACAGGGTCTGTCGATCGTGGCTGTCGATCGCGGCCGATGGTGTCGGTCGCGATTGACAGAGAAACACGGAATTTTTTAACTGTTTTTAGTGATTTAGCCGGCGACACAGAGACAGTTTCGTGACATTTCGTACCTGCGCGGAGTGCTGGAGATGATGATGCTGTCAGTACCTGCAAGAAATCTCTAGAAACAAGCAAAAACAACGCACACAATATCGCTCTCTCGCTCTCTCTCACAAGTGGAATGAGGGAAATGAGGTGGAGAAGGTGGTATAATCCAAAACTGAAAATTTCCGTGATGATGGAGATGGAGGTGGGAGGTGGTGATGATGATGGTGAGGTAAGAAAGAGAAAAATAAGAAAAGTAAAGAGATTACCTACAACGCCAACGTCTCAAATCTACGTCTTACCATCACACGCTCGTCCTCAAAGCTCGATCCCCGGCAACGGCGCCAAAATTTGGTGTAGCTCAGTGATTGATAAGCTTCTAAGCCCAAGGAAAGGATGCAGAAATACACTTGTGAGCTGCTCCAAAACACTCGAGATTGGCCTATTAGTGCTACTCTAAGCCCAAAATCAGACTCCAATATCCTAGTAGAGTAGGATGAAAACCCAATACCCACTACCAAGGTTGACCCCTGCAAGCACACTCTTCTTCTTGCACACACGTCTTACCTACTTCTTCTCCTTCTTCCCTACTTCTCTATTTCCCGCACTTACTCCCTTTCCCTTCACCTTTCTCTTTCTTGATCGCTTTCACTCCTTACACCATGTACACGTTTACACATACGTATGCTCACACTCCTCTTTTTACCCCCTTTTTTTCTCATGCACTCATATACCCAACATAAATCGCCCTCTTTTTTAACATCTTCAAAGGTGCAGAACGATTTGTTAGAATCAAAGCAAAATAACTCTCTGCAAACGTGTATTCAAAACTTTTTCGCTACTACTCAAATCATGCAGAGAAATGGAACCAATGTTGAGAGGCTTTTAGATAAAGGAAAATGATACCATTTGCGTACTAAATGTGCAAGTCAAGGCTAATTCTAGGAAACCAACCCGAAGAACGTCAAGCTTCTTGTCACAGAACAATGAGCGGAATTGTGCCTGAAACAAAATTTGCATGGTTATCTCCATTGGCGCTTTGTAGAGCTTCTTCATTTCCCCATTTTACAAGGGTCTTGGCACACAGACAGGAGCTGAGAATTGAAGTGCAACGTGACTAATTCCCGACAGCGCTCGAAGAACCTCACTATTTAGCCCACGAATACCCACTTCAGCATAGATTCCTCAATGCATATGATCCACCTCTGTGATGACCTGAACTTTGGCCCCAACAGAACTTTAAATCCGTGCTTCCTTCGCCACAATAGTCATCTATGTAATTAGTTCTTCATGTCTTGAAAGTAACACTTGTGAGATTTCTCGAAATGTCAATCGATTGTTGATGATAGAAGGGGGGAAAAACTTCTGGAGTACATGCACAGGAGGCAGCTGCTTGAAATGGGCGCACAGCCTTAACTTTCGTAATTTCCGCGAATCTCTGTCAAGGTCCAATGGCCAATCCACCCAATTTTCACATACACTTACATCATGTTGAAGATCAACGAAGAAAGGGCATCTTGCCACATGCGATCACCCCACTCTTCATCATTGCAAACTGCTAACTGAGTATGTTCTAAAATAATTCTCCTTTCCTCCTTGTCCTGCACAGCATTTGTAACTATCTTCAAGACTTCCACGACCAGGTATTCTGATACAACTGCCAGTAGTCTGTTCTACTCTTGAATGTTTTGTCTCCCGTACTAATCAGAACAGATGCATTTCCTTTTTTATTTGTTTCTGCCCATCAGCGTTTAATGATGCACCTCCTTCCAACATCGGCTCTTCTCCCCCGAGAGACCCCATAGTATGTCTCTATGTCCTCATATAATCAGCTCGCATCATTCCACTTCCTTTTTTTCCTCCTTCTATTTTCTCCATACGACCCTTCCTTCAAATCTGTACAAGCCCAAATCTTGATGATCTGTCCCCTTTCCCGAATAGCCCTGCCTCCACTTTTTCCTCGCTGCTCCTTCGCTACTATCTGCGTGAATTTCCTTCTCAAAATATTTCGATTCCAGAGCTCCCTTCCACCTGCCAGCATCGAAATTACAAAACAAACTTCTTCTTCTATCTTTTAGCCGCCGTGTGCAGAGAAGCAAACTCTCTAGGACTGCCTCCGTAACCACCTCCCCTCTGTTCTGCACCGAAAAAAACGCCAAAGCGCTTCCCCTTTTCAGCTTCAAAAGCAGCCTTCCCTTCAACTCCCATGTGTTCTCCCCGAGGGATACCCTCTATCCTCTTGAAAGAAAACTGCCCGCTGGATGCCTTCTGTGCCACACCCTTATCTCCCATCGGCGCTCCTCTTCTACCCCTTTTCGGTTTCTCTTGTCAGAGGAAAAAACGGACCTGCTGTTGGAAGCAGCCAGAGGCACAGACGACACGGAAGCATGTAACAACGGAGCAGGAAGCTAGTGGAATCTTTTTTCAAAGAATTATGTTTTCAAATACTTTCCAAAAACCTCCAACAGTGATTTTTATCACTATTGTAACATATGTAACATAGAAAACCCCATTTTGTAATCCATAGCTCCATTTTGTGCAAGCCGAGGAGTCCTCGAGCTTGAGGAGCTTAGGTAGAACAAGCGTATCAATTTTCGTTATTTTTAGACATCGTTTACCCTTCCAAATAGCATCTAGGACCTAATTTTTAACTATGCCGGTCACTAGATGTGAAACCGGTCAAAACTAGTCTAGAAACTATAAAAAGAGCTAGAGAGCTCATTTTTGAGGTTAGCTTGTTTGAGGTTAGAGTTCTTTTGAGCTTTTAATAGTGTTCTTGAGTAATAGAGTTGATTTCTCACCTTCCATTGTGTATTGCTTGTCTCTTCGTAGTGTGTGTGTATGTGTGTGTGCATTTCTATGCTTCTCACCTTCACTCTCACTTCATCTCACATTCACGATCTTCATATCACTCCTATCTCTTCCGCGGATTGACATTAAGGAGGTGGAGCTTCTTAACGTGGTTCTCACCATTGTGCTAGAGCAACACCAAATTTGGCGCCGTTGCCGGGGATCGAGTCTAGGACGAATGTGTGATGGTAAGAGTATAGCAAGAAGTGGCGTTGGAAGGTAAAAATTTCAGTTTTTGTTGTTGTTTTTACTTAGTTTTTAGTGTTTTTCACCTCCCCCACACTCCATCTTCATCACTGCATCATCATCTTCATCTCCAAAAAAATCAGAAAATTCACCATATCCACCCATTCTCCTCATTTCCCTTCATTTGTGCATGCAAGAGAGTGAGAGAGAGATTTTGTGCTTGTGTGTACTTTTGCTTTCTTGAGTTTTCTTGCAGGTACAGAGCTCCAGTGCATCAGGAAAGCTTGGAAAAGGTAAAATTTTTAGTTTCTGTCAGAAATTTCCGACTGTGTCAGACCATCGCGATGGTCTGCGAAGTTCGGAATTCGAGGTAGGCGACCACACAGGCATGTAGGCGACCCTTGCGCATCTACGAATCCACAGCTGCATCTCAAAAAATCATACTTTGGTGGACCATCACGACGGTCTCAGACCATCGCGATTGTGTCACACCATCGCGATAGGCTCACGCCATCGCGACGGCTCGGTCGGACCATCGCGACGGTTCATTTGGACATCGCGACGGTTCGCGGACCATCGCGACTGTTCGGTTGACCCCACACCATCGCGATTGGCTCACGCCATCGCGCCGACGGTGCCACGTGGCAGTTGGACCATCGCGACGGCTCGCACCTCACACCATCGCGACAACCCGAAATTTTGGACCATAGCGATTGGCTCACGCCATCGCGCCTAGACCATCGCGATTGGCTCAAGCCATCGCATCTGTGACCATCGCGACGGTTCACTTTGGACCATCGCGATTGTTCACGTTGACCGTTGACTGACGCCATCGCGATTGTCCGCCTGATCGAGCCATCGCGATTGTCCTTTTTCACGCCATCGCGACGGTTCACTTTCACGCCATCGCGATTGTCCACTTTCACGCCATCGTGACGGTTCACTTTCACGCCATCGCGATTGTCCACTTTCACGCCATCGCGACCGTGCACTTCAGACCATCGCGATTGTTCACCCTCACGCCATCGCGACGGTCCCAGACCATCGCGATTGTCTCACACCATCGCGATTGTGCACCCCCATCGCAAATTTTAGGGTTTCATTTTTTGGCCAATTTTGAAGCTATTTTTGGAAAATTTTTGGGTGATTAGACTCATAGGAGGCCCCTTAGCTCATATTTGGAGAAAAACCTGTTTGTCAGTTTTTACCCCCCAGGGCCTGAACAGTCATAACTTTTTCATCCGAAGTCCGTTTTTTGAGCTTAATAGCTCGTTAGAAAGCTCTATTTTTAGATAAGCTATTTTGAGGTTGACCTAGTTTGGGACTAGAAAGCTAGGGGGCAAACATTGAAAAGTTGGGCAAAAGGGAAGGGACTTAAAAGGTGTATATACTCAAGTGCTTGATCATCCAACTGTGAATTGGTCTAATATTGAATTTTTCCAGGTCTAGCAAGGGCAATCAAAGGCAACCAAGGCAAGGTTAGTGAAGGACATAAAGCTTGGGAAGCGCGGCTTCTTGGGCATCAGAGCAACCAGAAAAGCTGACTCGAGGTTGGAAGATTACTCAACCCCCTCAGTCAATTCTTAGCTTAGGATAAACGTTAGCATTGTGGATTTTAGACGATAGGAACGCCTCAAGTTCAAGAGAGTTAAATTTATCAAGTTCAAGACTAAAATAAAGGTGTGTGACACGAAAACCTAAAGGAAAGAACATAAGTCTGACGGAATGAGAACTCAAAGTACCACGGAAAGTCGAATTCCTGACGCATACATAAGGACAAGAATCTAAAGAAATCTAAAAAGAATCAAGAAAGTAATAACAAAGAATCATTGACGATCTGAGCGTGTACTGAGTGTGCAAGGAACAAAATTAATGAACCTTAGATCGGGCAAACATATAGGTAAGTCAGACCGGCGAAGCCTTAGATCATCAGAGGCAAGTGTAAGAACTACTGCACGATCGTGGGCTCAACAATTGAACACTAGTTATCCCTACGAGAGCTCAGATACTAGTGATTCAGAAATGGCGTTTAGCACAGAAAAACCAGAAGGAGGGTCGAATGTAGCCTATTTAGAAAAGCCAGAAGGACCCTATAGAACACAACTAGAGTTTCTCCGAACCAACCGATTAGGTGCTCGCATCTATGAGGATGGTTTGCGAAGGCAAGTGGTGCAAATGCACAACCCCGATCAACCCATTGGATTGGAACGTCCAGTGGTGAAATTTGAGAGAGACGCGTACATAGACAAGGAATGAACGATGTACATATTAAGTACGCAGCCAAACAATACCAACGAGTTTGGCGTGATTCAACCAGAGACGGAAACAAAATCTCAAGGAAAAGAACCATTAGAAGAGCCTAGAACACCTAGAGGGAAATCTGTACTGACACGAGTACTAATCCCGGAATGGATCCCTCAAGACAACAGAAGCATAGAGTTGTTTGTAAATAAAGAAACTGATGAAGCCTTTTGGAGATACAAGACCGAACTACTTAGTGAGGTAGGTATCATCACTATATACGAGTTCAAGGACCCGGATACACCTGGAAAGGTTGTATACCTGGATGAGACTTCAGAAAGAGTCTTTGTGGTGCCTGACCGCGCTAAAAACACATACACATGGAGAGGTGAATTGGTATTCCCTCCATCTAGGACGAACATGAATACAAGTCAACAAGGGGCAGGAACATCCTCAGCCCATGGAAATCAAAGAGAGGGAAATAAAGAGAGACCGGAAGTAAGCTTTAATCATCCCATGGGGAGAGATAGAACAACCACGGACACTAATAGAGCAGATAGACAAAGACATCAGGGAATACTAGGTGGTAGAGATGATTTTCCTCTACCTAGACCACGCGAACACGCAAGAATATTGAGACCCACACAGTTAGTAAAATCAATGAAGAATTACTTTGATGGGACAGGAGATCCCTATGACCACGTTGCAGAATTCAAGCAAGTACTAAGAGCAGAACAAGTCGAAGACATGTTCACGCAATACAACGCATTTGGGCTAACGTTAAAGAATGCCGCTTTGACTTGGTTCCAACCTTTGCAACAAAGGCAATTTAGAGACATCCATCACTTTTTAGAGTCATTCATCACTGAATTCTCTAAAAGTGGGATTAGACATGACACGTCTTCGTTGATTCATAGCTTTAAACAGACCCCTCAGGAAACAGTAAGACTGGCAGGACGTAGGTTTAGACAATATGTTGAACGATGTCCATTGCAAGAGCTACCCTCACAAGCTAAGCAAGTGTCATTGTTTCTAGATGGCTTGTTGAGTTCTAAACTACGCTCCTACGTGTACCTAAAAGAACCCAGGACGCTAGAGCAATGTGTAAGAATTTGTATAGACATTGAGGACAACTTAGGAGACGACACAAACCCAAATCCACGGCCCCAATTAAGACAACAGAGACCACAGGGCCCTAGAGGACCATGCTTTAGGTGCCAAGGAGATCATTTCATAAAGGATTGTCCACATCCTCCGACAGCAGGACAATCACAGTACTATAACATCCAAGGCTTTTGTGCTGATTGTGGCAAGAAGCACATAATCAAAGATTGTCCTAAGAACCCTGTTAATGCTTCGAATGTGACACCGATCAACGTGATAGGTATTGTAAATAACGCAGATGGATCCAACCCTACATACGTGCCGATCCAAGCTATAACAAGAGCCCAGACGCTCTTACAGAACCAAAAGCTTAATCAAGAGAAAGTAGCCGGAACCAGTGAAGTTGCAGAATCTAGCAGTAAAAAGACAAAATCTTGGAGAGATTCTAGAGAAAGGATAAAGAGAAAATGGAGTAAAAAAATAAGTGAGTTGGAAGGAAGTTTGAAGGAATCTAGAGCCAAAATCCTAGAATTGACTTCACAGGACTTGAATCAAGAGAATCCAGCTCAGAAATCGGGATCAGTTTTAGCGGAACCCATACCAAAAAATCTAGACATGATGTTTCGGGCATATCAGGCTAGATTAAAAGAGGGACCTCAGGTAGCTGAAATGAGCAAAAACTACCCTCGAGCTGATCTAGAAATTGAGAGAAATAAACTTTGCATGAAGATGGTAGAACTAGCACAAGCTTTGTTCGAAGCCTCTAGATATCTTAATTGGAATAACATGGCAAAACCGGAATTGCATTTTCAAGGACTAATGGAGAGGCTAGAATATTTGATTGAAAGCAAAGAGAAAAAGGATCAGCAAAGGAACCCTATTGTCTCAAAGACACAGGAAAGGAATGCACCATCCCTGTCTCAAGTACCCAACACAGAAAGTCAAAACAACCTGTCTTCCATACATAGGTACTCTCATGAATTTTTGAGAGAAATACAAGAAGAGAAGTGGAGAAAGGAACAAGGAACCCATCCTCCTATTCAAGAAATAGACGACTTGCAAGAACAATTTCCCCAAGACATTCCCTCTATATACGATGATGTAGAGGAAGAACAACTGAGTGAACACACAGATTTGGATCTAATTCGTTACAAGAATTACCTCAGTTCACAGGACCTTGGGAAGCAAAGTCTATTAGTATGAGAGCACCCACGATAATAGTGAGGAATGAAGAATCAATAATCCCTAGAAACACGGAAGTGATCAAGAATACCAAAGTACAATGTAACCTCACTCTAGAGGAGTTGTTAAAGGTAAAACCAGAATTGTGGAAACATGTAGCAAATCAATTCCCCGAGCTTGCTACCACTCCCTCACAAATAGGATCACAAAATAAGGTACCAGAAATACCCGTAGAAAAGATTGGAGATGTAAGCGAAGGAGAGGAAGGTAACACGTATCTTCCGATAACCCATCAGGGCTACACCACGAAAGCCATCTTAGATTCAAGAGCCGGAGTAGCCATAGCTACCACCGCTTTATGGAAACGTTGGGGTAAGCCAGCATTAAGACCCACCAGGATGAAGCTACAAATGGCTGATGGACACATAGAAAAACCATTAGGCTTACTAGAAGGAATATCTCTCACCACTTGTGGTGTGGAGTTTGAGCATACCTTTGCCATTTGTGACTTTGCAAAAAATCATGCTTATGAGATGATATTGGGACGACCATTCATGCGTCAGTTGCAAATTGTACAAGATTGGGGAACTAATTCTTTGTACTTGCAACATTTAGGAGTGACTACCAAAGTCAATCTTAAAGACTATTCACATAGAGATGTACCCCCAATACAATGGAATACCATCCATAAGACACCAGTAGAGACAGAATCCGTGCACTCATTAGAATCAGATCCTTCTTGGTTGCATGAGGATACCCATTTATGGATGTGTAAAGTAGCAAAACAAGAGGAAGAAAGGTTAGAAGCCAGGACCTTAGGTCCAGAACAACATCCAAGAACCCTTCAAGACCCAGCTTATGCACCTGTAGTATTCCTAGACGAAGAGTTTGAACCCCATGGTTGGGCAGAAATCCTAGCAACCATGGATGTAGCCATCAATGAGGAACAATGGACAACCCACTGTGACGAGGATGGCTATGACATTTCAGTTTTCACGATAGAGCCAATCATGTGCGATGCAATTTTAGAAGAATGTGAACCTAGCACTGATGCATTTGAGGATGTAAGTGATTTCGATTTAGAATCAATTATCATGGACCCACCCTTTGCATCAGAGGAAGAATATTTTTTCGAAGTAGAGACTCACAATCAGAGACACGAGGAAATTACGAATGACGTGAGAATAGCCACTCAAGTGACTAACAAGAGTGAAGGCAAGAAAAGAAAGAAGAAAGAAACCATGTCAGAAAAAGAAGAATCTTTGTTTGAGGTACCCGAGAACTTCAAGAAATATGAAATCGAAGATAGAAGAATCATGGTACGAATGCCTAATAGAAAAGCGAATGACGGACAAGTATATGATAACCGAGAGAAAACCAAGAAAATAATAGTTGCTATCGAAGGAGAAGAAGAAAAATGTACATACATAGGGCATGATTTGACAACTGAAGAAGAAGAAGAGCTATTTGCCCTATTGCGCGAATATAGAGATGTTTTTGCGTGGAGTTACAAAGATTTGAAAGGAGTAGATCCAGATATATGTTCTCATAGAATCCCTATGACTCCAGATGCAAAACCTACGAAACAGAAACCGTACACGTATAATGATAACTACGCGGCGAAGATTAAAGAGGAGATAGATCGCTTGATAGAAGCAGGATTCATTTACAAAATTGAGCATACCGAATGGGTATCCCCCATTGTGGTTGTGCCCAAGAAGAATGGAAAATTGCGTGTGTGTATTAACCTTAAAAAAGTTAATGCCGCCACGATTAGAGACAGTTATCCTCTTCCTATCACAGAACATCTATTGGAAAGAGTTGCGGGCAAGGAAGTTTACAGCTTTCTTGATGGTTTTTCAGGCTATAATCAAGTAGCCATTGCTCCAAAAGATCAACACAAGACGGCATTTGCCACCGAATGGGGTATATTTGCATTTCGTGTGATGCCATTTGGCTTAACAAATGCACCCGCCACTTTCCAGCGACTCATGTGTCATGTTTTCAAGAAATTCCTACGTAAGAGTTTGGAAGTTTATGTCGATGACTTATGTGCTCATTCAAATGTAAGACAGACCCGTATCCCAGAGTTAAGGCAAATATTTGACAAATGTCGAGAATATCAGGTTTGTTTGAACCCAGAAAAATGCGTTTTCA
Source organism: Ceratopteris richardii (assembly GCA_020310875.1). NCBI lineage: Eukaryota > Viridiplantae > Streptophyta > Polypodiopsida > Polypodiales > Pteridaceae > Ceratopteris > Ceratopteris richardii. The sequence continues at coordinate 1,172,503 of CM035425.1, read as the reverse complement.
TGGTCAGACAAGGCAAAATTCTAGGACACATTGTGCCAAAAAATGGAATTTCTACGGATGAAGAAAAGGTGAAGGTAATTGCAGAATTACCTAGACCAACTAACATCAAAGAGGTACAAGCATTTATGGGCCATTGCGGTTATTATAGGAGATTCATACACATGTATGCAATCATAGCCAAGCCTTTGTACTCTCTTTTAACCAATTTTGAATGGACAGATGAATGTGAAAATTCATTCAATGAACTTAAACGACGCTTGTGCTCAGCACCTATATTGACTACCCCAGATTGGAGTAAGCCATTCCATGTACATGTGGATGCATCCAATTACGCCATAGGATGTGTGTTAGCACAACCCACGAATGAAGGTAACATAGATCTCCCCATAGCTTACGCGAGCAGACAATTGAACGCAGCAGAAAGAAATTACACCACGACGGAACGAGAAGGATTAGGGATGATCTACGCAGTAAAGAAGTTTAGGCACTACTTGTTGGCCAACAAATTCAAGTTCTTTACAGATCATCAAGCCCTATTGTACTTAGTCAACAAGCCATGTAACACAGGACGACTGATACGTTGGTTTCTATTACTCATGGAATATGATTTTGAAGTAGTAGTCAGGAAAGGAAAGACACATCTTAGAGCTGACCACCTTTCGAGATTAACCTCAGGAGAAGCTCCTCAAGGAATAGCGGATGATCTACCAGATGCATACTTGTTTAATCTTGAGATAGCACCAGAATGGGCTAAGCCTATAGTCCCTATTCTCACATATGGACCCAAGAATCCTAGGATAAAGATCAAAGAGGGAGAGATTACCAAGTCTCAGAGATACCAAATAATGGCAGGAAGCATATATAAACAGGATAATCAAAAGATTATTGCTTGTTGTGTAGATGAATCAGAACATGCGAATTGGTTGCAATTAGCACACATAGGTGCATTAAAGCAACATCATTCAAAACATCGAACATTACAGACTCTGCATAGATTAGGAGTATATTGGCCTTCGATGGAAGCAGATGTCTACAGGTTGTGTAAGGAATGCAATGTTTGTTGTGAAAGACCACCAGTAGAGCATGCTACATTGTATCACATGTCTCTCACACCAGACTGGAGTGAACAATTAGTGACATACCTGAGGACGAAGACATTCCCTCAAGGAATGACTTTAGCACGACAACGCAGTCTAGAGCAGGAAGCTCACGACTATTCACTTATTGGCGATAACCTATACAAAAGAGGATGAGATGGATATCTAAGACAATGTGTTCATGAAAGCGATTATCTGAACATACTAGAGACTGCACACCAAGGTGTTGCAGGAGGTCATTTTGGACCCGATAGGATAATCAAAGCCATCCTCTTTGCAGGATTATGGTGGCCCACTCTTCACATGGATGCTCATACCTATGTAAAGAGATGTGATGTGTGCCAAAGAACTCAGTTTCCTACTCGCAGAGATGAAATGCCATTGAAACCCATGATGGGCGGACGTGCATTTTCTAAGTGGGGTATAGACTTTGTAGGACCCATTAACCCCCCTGCAAAAGGTACACATGCGGAATACATTATTGTTGCCACGGATTATCTTACGAAATGGGTAGAGGCAAAAGCCACGAAAAAGAATGGTGCACACACAACTGCAAAATTCTTATTTGAGAATGTCTTTACAAGATATGGACTGCCTATAGAGTTAGTGAGCGATCGAGGCACTCACTTTCTAAACCAAGTCATTGAATATTTGTTACAGGATTTTATGGTGATTCACAAGAAATCCGCACCATATCATCCTCGGGCCAATGGTCAAGCTGAAAGCACTAATAAGATCCTTTGTAACGTACTGACGAAACTCGTGAACAACAAACGTTCAGATTGGGACAAACAGCTACACCACGCTGTTTGGGCATATCGAGTGGCCTACAAGACCGTACTCAATGCAACTCCCTTTCAGATGGTTTTTGGTCAGAATGTTGTGCTTCCTTTGGACTTTTTGATACCGACCCTTAAGGTTGCACAAGAACATCAGTGGACCGGCCAGAATTATCAGCGAGAATAATGGACTTGGAACGATTAGGAGAAACCAGGCTAAAGGCAGCAGCAGGAATATATGCAGCGAAGAAGCGACAGAAAGCATATTTTGATGCACATGTGAAAGATAAAGGCTTAAAAGAAGGAGATTTAGTTCTAGTATATACGCTGAAACAACACGCACGTAAGTTAGAAAAGCGAGGTTATGGACCTATGATCATTAACAGACTCTCAACAAGTGGAGCAGTACAGTTAGCCACTTTAGAAGGAGATATAATGCCTAATTACATTAGTGGCTGTAGAGTCAAGATATATCAGGAACCTCTTACTGAGGATATGCTTAGACGACTCACGTTAGCAAAGAAGCGTAAGGAGGAAGAAAATAGAATACGGAGCGGAAGCTCAGGCAGAAGCAATAGAACGCATTAAGCGCATGAAGTTAAGAAGACAAGGACTAGGGAGAGAACATTATAACCATCTGGAAACAACACCCAGATATCCCATGGCCATGTGTCAAGTAAAGTCACGAACTCATCCTAGCATAGTGGACAGGAGACCATTCATTACAGTCAGGTTAGAGAATGACAACCCTTGCCAAGAGCTCAGGGCTTTAATTGACTCAGGTGTTGCGACTAGTGCGATTAGATGGTCCCACTATAAGGATTCAGGAATAGAAATGCGGCCAATTGAGGCATACCTCATAGGCCTAGGAGGCATGGAAACCCCTTGCATGGGTGAGGTGGACCTTCCTATCCTCATTAAGGATGTGACCATGACAGCGAAGCTACTAGTGTGCCATGATGACGACCTGATAGAACCCCTAATCCTTGGCCAAGATTGGCTATACGATCACTCAGTGAACCTAAATCTTAGACAAGGCTCCTTACAGATTGGAACCTTAGAACAGAAGCGAGTGATACCGCTTGACTTCCCTAACGGCATTGCGATTGAGGTTTGTAACCCTAGACCCTATGAAACGCATGCGACGGAAGACCGGAAGATCTTGGGTCAGACCAGTCACGTTACGTCTACACCAACCCACTCGGGCTTGGCTATGGACAGTTGTCAATCAGAAGGACGACAAGAGATCTTCCCTGGGGCTTCCTGCAAACTAGAAGGGGCAGCTACCCAACCGCTAGGGCAGATGAACACAATCAGCGGTCAGGTGGGTTGCATCAGTAGCCAAATGAGCACAACACCCTGCGGTGCTCATCCTTCCAAACTTGCTGCGGACTGGCCTAGATTAAAGATAAAGAACGAATCACTTCCTAATGGGCAGGTCACGCAAGTGTTGGATCTCCCTTCTTTTCCAAAGTAGAGCGTCCAATGGACCTCTCAAACCCAACCTCGAAGGAGTCAACCACAACAGAGGAACCCAGACCGACGACACCACCAGACAAGGCAAAGAAAGCAGCAGTATCAACATCACAGAACAAGTGGCACGAAACAAATATGGGTGCCAAAAGGACAGCAACCACAGGCTATTGGCAACACTACAGACAAGAAAAGGACAAAGTTTCATAAGAAGCAGAGTCAGCATCCAAAGTCCCCTCGATCTTCTTCTACAAGTACAAATACTCGGCAGATTTGGATCGCCAAGAAGTATCTTATCAGTCAACCCACACCCACGCAGATTTGGGTACCCAAGCAATGTGTTATAGCCCAACCCTCTAGCCATGTAATGTATACCCCTCAGAAATCTTTCCATCCCTCAATACCACCAAAACCGATACCACTTTTTGTCCCTCAGCAGAAACACACCACCCACTCAAAGACTCTTAGGAAATGGATATACGTCTTCTTGTACCCCATTATCTAACAATTCTCCCACCCCGTTTAAACTCCACCCTTGTAATAATTCACCCTCAACCAAACCTTGTATAAATTCATACACCCAAACCCCACATCATGCATAATAAAAGCTCATCAAGAAATGTATGCATAATCTGACCATGTAGGTGTCTAGAGACCTGCATTAGCTCTGCAAAAAGATCATTGCATCAATCACTTCACGACACTTGGCTACACGGGTTACACATCGGTTATGGAAAAGGATTGCGGTCTCACCTTAATGGGATCATAATTAATTTCCATGCTAATGTGTTAATCTTTTGTAGCAGATCTTTTCCATTAGCTCATCAGTCATCATGCAAACCGAAGCAGGACCATCAGAAGCTGGCCCCAGTGCACCGATGGCCACTATTGGAGAATTACTAGCGGAATCTTATCCTACGATGCAACCACCAGAGTTTCAAGGTTTTCCAGGACCCATGCCAATCGATGATCCTCCTAGAGGATATACTGAGAAGATTCATCGTAATTCTCATTGGTTTCAAGGCCTAGCAGGACCCTTAGCAGACGCTGATTTCATATTTGAGGCCAATTTGGCATTTGATCTTCGCACATGGACCAAGTGCCAGTTCTTTTCAAGAGAATTTGAAGGACTACAGAATACACAAGATCTAACGCACGTTTGGGCACGAGCGGGATTTACAGAGTATTTTAGCGACCCTCTACCTAAACCCAATTTTTACAGATGTTTTTACTTGGTAACCACCTTAACAGCTTCAGAAAACAAGGATCTACCTGGCACATTCATGTTACCATCCTTGGTAAATGATCCTCCATTCAGAAGGTTTTATTTGTCTAAAGATTTAATTCGCGCAGCTCTGAAAATACATGGAACACACACTCCGACGGAGAGAGAACGGCTAGTCCCAGAGCAGATGAAACGTGGTGACGTAACTAAGTGGGAGGATATTTCAGCCATAACACCTGAGCTCTCTAAGCCATTACGGATATGCATGCAGCACTTTGCTTTCCCAGCTCAGGATCGTTTTACCATGCCTCACAAGAGAATCTGGTTTGGATTGTACTTAGCATGTACTGGACCGCAAACGGTTGATCTAGCCAGCTGGATAATTGATCAGCTCTATTTGGCACAACATAGGTGGGAGCGAAAGAAGGTAATCAATGGATGCTGCACCCTCACCAGGATCATATATATGTGCTTGGCGTATGACTTACCAATTGAGTGTGCCATGACCAGTGAGGAACTGAAAGCATTTAAAGGCACCACTAGGAAGGCTAGAAAGTCTAGCAAAGGCAGAGCCGGAAAGCGGATGAGAGGTACTATCCCGTGCCTACAAGTCCCAGAATCACCCTCGCCACAACCATCTCCAGAGCAGTCACCAACAGCAGCCACTCCCACGGTACCACCAATTCGTATACGGTTATCAAGACCAGTTATGCCGGAGGGCACCACCAGTACTTTTGCACCCCAAGCAGCCACAACCACAAAACCTATCACCACAGCAGCTGAACTTCCCACCACTATTGGTGCGGAAGCTTTCTCTTTTCCAATACCCCATTTACAAGCAGGACAAGCAGAGCCACTGGACCAAACTTTTGATTTTGAGATGCCCGATGCATTCTCCAATGAGTTCCAGTTTTCAGAAGGACAATTGTTTTCTCAAGAATTTGAAAGGCCTAGCTACCCTACCACACCCAGGGATCAGCCACAAGGACAGATCGTGTCTAGCTCTGATGACGAAAGAACAGCAACCGATGACGACGAAGGAGACGACGAAGCTAGCCAAGGAACTCAGGAATCCCAAGAGCATGAGCAGACAGAGGGCCAAGGCCAACAAACAGACACACATGGTGATACAAGTACCCATGAAGATGAAACTTACGAAGCAGTAGCTTACACACTAGCTATCAAGAAGCTGTATAGAACTATGGAAAAAGTTTGGGCACGCAAAAAGCTGACAGAGGAAGAGAGTCAAACAATAATAGAACAAGAACTTGTCACAGGCGGATTCGAAGACGCATACATCAAAGGATTCCGCGAGTTAGTCAAATCAGTAGGCTCCAACGAAGCCCTCAGGTACTTGCAACGAAAGCCACTACCACAGTTTGACCCCCGCAGAGTACGCCTACTTTCTAAGCCCGGCGAATACATTCGTGTACCAACAGGAGCACAGTCTTCAGAACAAGCCAGGGAGGCACGCCTCGTCCCCGAAAGTTCGTTGGCTGTAGAAACCATCTTTGTAGATTCCCCACCCCGCGCTACAGCTGTACAAACCTCAGTAGTCACTGAAGTACCGACCACCCCAACCGCTCCTCTCTCACCGCCCGTCCATCCAGCCTCCCCTCTTCACCCTCCTTCCCCCAGACCAACATCTTCATTCGTCGGTGGTGTTGCAGAAATTGTCTTTACGACCACTAACCCCACAATTCCCGCACCCATTAGCCCTAGTCTACCCCCTCCCACACCCACCTTTCTATCCAACCCATTCCTTCATCAATCTTTTCCATCTTTCCCCACAACTCCAAGACCCCTTTTCCCATTCCCACCGCCATTAACCTTCTCCCCCGTCTCACCTCCCCGACCCACTGTAACCCCTCTTTCCCCTTTCTACCAAGCTGCTCCAGCTAGCCCCCCTGTAAATTACCCCTCAACCTTTGTAAATCCCATATTTACACCAGCACGAGTACCCACGATCACACCCATATTCACGGTCACCGCACTAGACACGTCCACTGACATGGACATCTCACCACCCACCGCACCATCACTCACTTCACTCACAGTACAAACATTTTTAAGCACATCACAATTTTCAACCATCACTACATCATCCACCTTCCCACCCCCATTCCCCATTCCCGTTGCATCTACACCAACTGCATCTTCATTTAGAACCCCATTAATACTATCACCCACTGTAGATAATGCATTTCGACAGATGTTCATGTGTATGACGCAAGTAAGAGATGAGTTCACATCTCTTGGTGATAATTATCAGCAGCTGCAGAGGACAACCAATGACTTACAGTCGCAGCTTAATTTATTGTCTATTGAGAATGCCTCTCTGAACACCCGCTACCAGGAATTACGCGAAGCCTATCACAAATTGGAACTAGAAAGCGAAGAAAAGACCAAGGAAGCAACTACTGACCTGGATAACTTATTAAGAGCCCAGACAGTCCGCAATGCAACGCTAACACGAAACATGGGCTTATTACGAAGACACCTAGCAGCCGCCAAGGAAGAAAATCAGCGCTTACAGGATCAGAACCGAGAAAACTTAGAAGCAGCACTCGACCACCCAGACCAACCACTCAGTCCTAGCAGGTTCAAAGCCATTCCTTCAGACTCGATGAGGATGCTGCTAGACGATCATGTAAGATTGCTAGATGAATACGACCGCATGAATGAGGAGTTACAGAAACTCAAAGAAGATCACAAATTACTCCAGTTACGAGCACCGGCACACCAAGACATACCAGCACCTGTGGACCCCTCTCCTGACCTCCTAGAGGAACTCAACTCATTACGAGGCCAGGTATCACACCTTGAATCAAGGATCGCAGTATATGAAGCACCACCAAGGCCAGATTCCCCACCTGAGCTTCTAGCTGAGGAAGAAACGGTCACCATCCCGGTGGAGGAAACGTTTGAAGAAGCGTACGAGCCACAACCCATCCTAGGCGGACGCGTCACGACCGAAGGTCAGATGACGTACGAACTTCCTACCCCCGTGTGGATGAAGACTATTGAGGAACTTGGAACAACGCACTCAGCTAGAGTAGAGGCACAATTACATGCCATGGCAATGATAGAAGAAAGAATTTTACAATCTCCATTCTTTGCTCATTTGGCCCCGCGACGATACATATCTGGGCATGAGCTACAGTATAAACCGTATTTCATGTTAATGGCCGAATACCAGTTAGCCATTGAGAAAGAGACAGGTAAGAAACCATCGCATGCAACTCAATTCGAGGCGGATGATTTGCCACTAGATGCACAACAAGGACGGATCTATCAACCAGAGTGGCGAAAAGATTTACTACAGCAGTATCCAGAGATGATGATACATGGGTAAAGGCACCTTTGCATTTGAAGTACAATCCGTGTTGGGGACTAGTGCCACGACGCCGCTCCTGGACTGCCTTTGCTATTAAGGTACAAAACAATAAGCAGTGCCAAGACTGGTTGAATTACCCCTATTTTAAGCCACCCATTGAGTTACCAACTGTTGGCTGCATGATGGCTATAATTCGCCACTGGCTCCCTAGATTAAAGCATATGGATGATATAGCGGCGCATATGACTGTCAAAATCTTTGACATGATGCAAATGATTTTTAAAGTCTTCCGACGCGTCAAGGCACCCCATGTCAACACCCCGGGCTTTGAGCATGGCAATTTTGACCTCGTATATGATATGAGTACAACGCCATCGCTACGGGTGTGTTATGCCTGGCACTGCAGAATAAAGTACCTACCAGCGTGCTACAAGCAGACATTCGAAGAGATGTTCACAACCGGCTTCTGGGAATACCATTCAGAGGTATTCATAAGCAAGCCTACACATTTATTACAATTATTTGCCTGTGAACGAATGGTCTATTCCACACACTATCAGCTCTCGCCACCGGAAGAACCGCAACCAATCGACTGGGAGAAACTCGAGGCAGATCTGGCCCGAGGCATTCGTATCTCCGAGCACACCCTCGCTCAAGACCTCCTACAGAACTATTTCCGGCAGACCTCACAACAAGGTTCTATCAGGGACGACAGAAGCGAGAGGGAGGGGGGTGTTGGAAGCAGCCAGAGGCACAGACAACACGGAAGCATGTAACAACGGAGCAGGAAGCTAGTGGAATCTTTTTTCAAAGAATTATGTTTTCAAATACTTTCCAAAAACCTCCAACAGTGATTTTTATCACTATTGTAACATATGTAACATAGAAAACCCCATTTTGTAATCCATAGCTCCATTTTGTGCAAGCCGAGGAGTCCTCGAGCTTGAGGAGCTTAGGTAGAACAAGCGTATCAATTTTCGTTATTTTTAGACATCGTTTACCCTTCCAAATAGCATCTAGGACCTAATTTTTAACTATGCCGGTCACTAGATGTGAAACCGGTCAAAACTAGTCTAGAAACTATAAAAAGAGCTAGAGAGCTCATTTTTGAGGTTAGCTTGTTTGAGGTTAGAGTTCTTTTGAGCTTCTAATAGTGTTCTTGAGTAATAGAGTTGATTTCTCACCTTCCATTGTGTCTTGCTTGTCTCTTCGTAGTGTGTGTGTATGTGTGTGTGCATTTCTATGCTTCTCACCTTCACTCTCACTTCATCTCACATTCACGATCTTCATATCACTCCTATCTCTTCCGCGGATTGACATTAAGGAGGTGGAGCTTCTTAACGTGGTTCTCACCATTGTGCTAGAGCAACACCTGCCCCCTATAATTGAATGCACAATACCACATTTGGCATACATGTCAAGGATTGCATTCCTCAGTTGCGATTTCACATCATACAAATATTCAACAATAAAGACATGAATAATTCTTCCATCATCCAGTGCATCAAGTCCAGCACATGCTTTCAAGATACTCATCAGTGTGACAACATCTGGTATGATGTTCGAATCCTGCATAATTACAAATAAGTGAAACCCATCTTCGAAACAACCTTGATTGCAACACCCTGTGATCATTGCATTCCATATGGTCAGGATTGACTTGTCCTGCACATAGTCAAACTCTTTCCATGCACCAACAAGGTCTCCACATTTTCCATACCCATCGATGATTGAGCTTTGCACAAACTCATCCTTATCGTATCCCATTTCCACTATGAAGGTATGGAGTTGCCTGCAGAGGGCATATGATTGTTGTGCCACTGACAAAGCTTTTAAGGCACCTATGAAAGTCACTTTGTCTGGCGGTTCTCCATTTTGAAGCATACATTGAAAGATATGCATGGCCTTATCCCCATGACCATGTTGGGCATATCCAGCAATCATCGAATTCCATGTCACCAAAGACCGATGGACTATTCAGCCTTCCTTTCATTAGGTCTGGTATGCTTCCACATGCTTCTCATCAATTATCAAATTCATTCTCCAAGTACCTGAAATCAAACGTATTTTCTTGCCAAATAGAACCACATTAGTGCATTAAAACCAACCATTTTCCGAGCCAACATACTCCCCTCTTCTTAATTGCGAAGTCGTCCTCGATGAGCCACTATTGCTGAAATAAAACCCAAACAACCATGAACATGTCAATTTTCAATTGGTTCACATACCTTTTCATCGAGCCGTCACTTCCACTGAACCTGCACTCAACGAAGCTATTAGTGCTCAAAAAATCACTCATGAATACATACAAATCAATCACTTCCAAAATGATCCAAGAACATGCACATATATGCAATTCCATTTCAACCATGCATCAATTTGCTCATACATTCCATTATGAACATAGTCTCAACCAAAATAACACATGCATACCTTTCCATGTTTTACACATGCAACTACCATTGCGGAAAACAGAAAAGAAAATACCAAAATAAACAACAACAACTGAAATGAATCCAACAGGACATGCAAAAATACCCAAAATGCATACCCCATTATTGCATCTACTATTCGCTATGTACAATCATTCCATGACTAGACACTTCCGAAGAATCCCCATCGTCGTCCTACAAAAGCCATCGAAACTCGAGTGCAAGTGAAGACATACATCAGAACCCTAGAGTGTCACACACACTGGAAAATCCTCGGATAAAGCACACAAGTTATAAAGCAAGACCGTTGCATTACCTCGCTAAAGCCTCATCCATAAGTACATATAGAATATCCGTGCCTTCAAGAATGTTGATTCAAAGTGAGCTGATCTGTCGCAAGCCAACACATACCAATCACACAAGAAAATAACGTTCCCTTCCAGGCGATCATCGCCCTCTCCTCTCTCTCTCTCCCCCTCAGGAGTGGGGAATAATTTCATAGGTAAATTTTATTTATATTCACACGTTGGCCTACATTGACACTGGATGCGATTCGTGGACCTGACCGCCCGATCAGGTTGATTCCACCCATCTACCAACGCAATGCAGCGCACAACACACAAACACACAATGATAACACATAACATATATCAGCTATCCCATAACGAAGCTGGATGCGGCTCATGGTCGTGACTACCCAGCCACGATGGCTCCACCTACCTACCAACCCGTTATGGCGCGTAGCTAAGACACAAACATATATATCCCAAGCCTATGGCGAAACTAGCTGCGGCTCGTGGTCCTAACCACCCGGTGAGGATAAATCCACCCACCTACTAGCCCACCATAGCGCATTGGTACGATCACAGTAACACAAAATTTTTCTTTTCTTTTCTTTTCTTTGTTTTTTTTTCATAGTTAATTAGTTCACCCAAGTCCTGAGAATTAGGGAGAGGAAGAAAGGGACTTTCCCACTTTTCCACACATGCATGCAAAACATATACACACTAGCCTTTGACAGATCAACCACCTCTTCACTCCATTCTCTCAATTACAGATACTACATATGTATTCATCGAGTTGACTTTTCACTTGGTAACTACAGCCAGCTATGCCTTAGTCCCTCGTATACCTATCCCTAGGTGTCCTAGAATGTGAGTCTCCAGGATGTCTCATGTAGCCTCACATCGTACTCGTGTCCCGACAACTTCCTTAGGGCGAGTCAGGCTCAACTTCAGGAGCTCCGTCATCACTTCCTATCGTTAGCACATCTGCCCAAGCCCATGTGATATCGTTTTCCTCATTAGGCATTTCCCTCGAAGAATCGAAATAGTAATATCGATCTCCTGCCCATCCTACATGTCGAGTCAGGTATTCCTCAAAACACTCAATGTAAAATGCAACACCCAAACCCTGGTTTATAAAGCATACCAGCCAATGTGCTTCCTCAACATCGTATTCCGTCTCAAAGTCGTCGACATCTATGTCCATGCGGGCGAATGTTTGGTCCGAGAAATATATCCTTAGCTCGTACAAGTAGAGTTGCGTTATTTGATCTGCCATTTTGTTACTTAGCTCCTAACAGTCTCTGCGCAACATAAGAAAAATAATTAGAAGTCCAAAATTCTTGAGCTAGCAAGGAAGAATATTTATGACACACAAATCATAGCTTACGTATGCGCATATATATATATATATATATATATATATATATATATATATATAACTATACATGTATGTACAAGGAGTCTACTTCGTCATTTCGTTTGGATCTCGTCTGGCTTCTCTCGTCTTAATATCACTTGAAATATGGTTTAACTCGAAGCGCGTTAACCTTCACGGGAGCATATTCTTTTCCTAAATCTTGAATTTGCATGGAACCATTGGAATTGAGTTCCACCACCTTAAACGGTCCTGCCCATCTTGTCTGTAACTTCCCCGGGAATTTATAATATTTACTATCATAAACTAGCACCAAATCCCCTTCTTGAATCACATAGGTTTTGAGATTCTTGTCATGCCTCTCCTTACGTCTTCTCTGAATAGCTTCCAGACTTTGTTGTGCAATGAGTCTCTTTTCTTCTAGCTTGACCAGTTGTATGTACCTCTCCTTCAATGACTCTTCTTCTCCCATCCTGGCCTCAATGGCCACTCTTAGTGTCGACACTTCTTTTTCGATGGGGAAGATGGCTTCCTCGCCATATACTAGGGAAAACGGAGTGCTCTTAGTCGTCACTCGGTAGGATGTTCTATACGCCCATAAAGCTTCCAAAAGTCTCTCATCCCAGTCTCGCCTATGCACAGCTACTGTCTTTGTCAGAATCTGTTCAAGGACCTTGTTGGTGACCTCCACTTGTCCATTTGCCCTCGGGTAATATGGAGTGCTTTTCCTATGTTTGATTTTATATAATTCCATTAATTCTTCGATCAATTCATTGACAAAATGTGTTCCTCTATCACTCACTATCTCCAACGGGCATCCGAATCGAGTGATGATTTGTTCGTACAAAAATTTAGCTACATCAACAGCTCGGTCAGTCTTCAGAGCTTTGGCTTCCACCCACTTGGTAACATAGTCAGTGCAGACCAAAATATACCTATTAGATCTTCGTCGTGAGGGAGGATCAATAGGCTCCACAAAATCAATTCCCCACTTCTCAAACGGCTTAAGAGCCAACACCGGCATAAGAGGAGCAGCATGTGCTAATGTGGGTTTGCCCATTCGTTGGCATTTGTCGCATTTCTTACAGTATGTGTGCGAATCTTTGAACAGCGTTGGTCACCAATACCCAGCTAATAAAATCTTTCTTGCCGTCAATTCACCAGCAAAATGCCCACCGCAAGGTTCGTCGTGCAAAGCCCTCAACACTAGATTTGCTTCTTCTTCCTCGAGACACCTCCGATAAATGCTCTCATGAACAAAATATCGATAGAGTTGCCCCCCAATGATGCTATGGTGCTTCGCCAATGTTAACAGTTTTTGCTTCTCTCTCTTGCTTGCTCCTGGCGGATATTTAGTGGTGCATAAGAAGTTCACCAAGTCGGCATACCAAGGTACTTTAGCTTCAACCTGGAATAGATGCCCATCGAGAGCATCTTCGGGCACACCAGAGATTGGCTCCTCATTAACAATTCGAGATAAATGGTCGGCCAATATATGTGCTTTGCCTGGTTTGGTTACCACTGTGAACTGAAATTCTTGGAGAAGTAGCATCCACCTCATCAGTCGCCCTGACAGCTCGGGTTTATTAATGATGTACTTAAGGGCTTCATGATCCACATAAAAAGTGAAATGCTTTCCCATCAAGTAATCCCGATACTTGTTCACCGCAAAGATCATCGAGAGGCATTCCTTCTCCGTAGTCGTGTAGTTCCTCTCAGTGCTATTCAAATTGCGACTTGCATAATAAATAGGGTGGTCCAACTTCTTTTCATCGGCTTGGCATAGCACTGCTCCAACTGCAGTATGAGAAGCGTCGGTATGCACATGGAATTCTTTCGTCCAATCGGGTGCTACCAAGATCGGTGCATTTATCAATCTCTCCTTGATCGAGTCGAATGCAACTTGACACTCTTCAGTCCATTGGTATTGTTGGTCCTTCCTCAAAAGATTCGTCAGTGGTGCCGTTATGGATGCAAAATTTAATATAAAACGTCGATAATAATTCGCATGGCCCAAGAATCCTCTGAGTTGCCGCAAATTTTGAGGAGGTGGAAGTTGTCCAATCTTTTCCACTTTATCCTCGTCAACCGCGATCCCTTTTTCGGAAATAACATGTCCAAAAGCAATCCTCTTCGTACTCCAAATGTGCACTTTTCAGGATTTAATGCGATGCCTTTTTCAATGCTTCTTCTTAAAATTGCTTCGATCCTCTCCATCATGTTTTCATCGTCGCCTCTGATCGCGAAGTCATCGAGAAATATCTCCATCCAATCCTGCAAGTAGTCTTGATATGCAGCTATCATTGCTCTCTGGAATGTGGCCGGTGCATTGCATAATCCAAATGGCATCACACGATATGCGTACGTACCCCATTCTGTCGTGAAAGTAGTTTTTGATTGATCCTCTTCATGGATTTGGATCTGGTTGTATCCACTGAAACCATCCAAAAATGAGTACAATTTATGGCCAGCTACTCTATCTAAGATCTGATCAGTAAAGGGCAAAGGGAAATGATCCTTCTTCGTGCGCTCGTTCAGCTTTTGATAATCTATGCAAATACGGATTTTCTTATTTTTCTTCGGAACAACTACAATTGGTGATACCCACTCGCTGGACGCGATGGGATATATGAATCCTGCTTCCAATAATTTGGTCAATTCTAACTTGATCAATTCCGAGTGGACTGGATTTGTCCGCCTAAGTCGCTGACATATTGGTCGTGTGCCTTCTTCCAAGTCTATATAATGTTGGCAGATTCGGGGATCAATTCCTCTCAGATCACTGTATGACCATGCAAAGGCCTTGCTGCAATTTTTGAGTGCCAATTTAATGCAATCTCGTACTCCATCTGGTAGCTCTGACCCCACGCTCAAGAACTTTTCTGGAAAAACTTCCCATTTTTCCAACTGAGCTTCTCGCGAATATTCCTTATTCCTTGATGACACTGTGATTGGAACGTGCTCTCCGATCACGCGTGCATGGTTGGCCAATAAATCATTGTTTTGTTCTCTTTCGATTGAACCTAATTTCTTTAGTTCAGCTTTTGCAATGGCTTCCGACACTTTAGTTTTACTCTTCGCTTCTTTTTCTGATTCTCGATTTCTCTTTAGAATCTCTGCTTCTAGCATTCTAACTCTTTCTCTCAACTGTTGCACTTCCATTGTCGGAGCTAACTCCAGTTTCAGCTCTTCTCTTGAAGTTCCCTTCTCCAGGGATTGAGTAAATTTATTTTCCTTTGCGTCTATACTCAACATGTAGCACTCAAATTCACTTGTATGTGTCAACCATCCCAGCAACTCCTGGTCTGAATCGTCGTTATAGAACAATGGATTTTGATATTCTCCCATCTTCGTGTCTTGATTCTTAAAGAGCTGCAAGTTGAACCCGTCTTGAAGCAGATTCTTGTAGGTGTCTGTGTTCAAGCAAAACCTAGCTCGTGCAATCTCGTGCCTTGCTTTCTCCTTCTCTTTCTTTTCCATCTCATCGACTATTGTTGTCTTCTTCTTGTTGCTCAAGGGTGGGGATACCTGCAACTGAATCCGATCAGATTTTGGCCCTATTGAAATAAAACCTGTGCGCCAGTCATGCACACATTCGGCTTGCACCAGCCATGGCCGCCCAAGTAGGATCGAGAAGGTAGCCTCTGAGGTCCTTGGTCTTACTATCAGATAATCAACTTTAAACTCTAAACCACCCACAACTGTACTTACATTCTTCAAAAGACCCGCAGGCTTCACTTGTGTTTGATCCGCCATTCTTAAAGACATCGGCGTCTCTTCTATGTGGTTGAGGCCCAAAGCTTTCATCATGAACTCAGTCATCAGGTTGACTGCGGCTCCACTATCTAACTGAGCACCAGGGACTGCATACCCTTTAATCTCCACTGTCACAACTGGAGCGTTCGAATCAATTTGCATCGTAATGCTTTAAATGATCCCTTGGACATCTTTATCTTGTCTATTTTTATCTCGAGCTTTCCTCGGCTTCTTAATATATTCGTTATAGAATTGTTTCCTATAAGCAGGTGAGCATTTCAGCAATGTGCCAATATCCAGCGTGACTTCCGTGTCAGCAAGCAACTTTACAATATCTACTTCTTTCGAACTTTGTCTTTCCTTTCTAATCTTAGGGGCTTTCAATCTTTCAGGGAATGGTGCTATGCCCGGCACAAACTCCTTGGTCACGGGTGGAAGAATCTCAATCTCTTCCCCATCCTCAAACTCTTGCTGCTCAGCAAATCCTCCAACTTGGTTTTCTACCTCTTCACACTCAGCGATCTTCTCTTGACTCCCTTCTTCACCTTCGCCTCCTGGATTCTTCTTCGAATACTCTTGAGTCCTTGTGACTACTGCCACAGTTGGATCTTTGTGTGGTTTCTTGGCCTCGTACGCATCCACAAAGTGCATTGACGAGCTAGAGCCTTCTTGAGGGTTCGGTGTTTTGAACACTACTCCGATCGTAGGAACTTGCTCTTGAACTCTCGATGTGGAATGCATCTGAGTATCAACATAATTCGAGGACCCTACTGGTCCTTTTTCCTTGCCGGCGGCGGCTCTTCGTTTTGGACAATCTTCATCAAAGTGGCCCTCTCCACTACAGTACCTACATAGTGGAGTGTAATCAATTGGTTTCTTTTCGTTTGGACATCTAGATTGAGTATGGCCAAAGCCATGACATCTCCAGCACTGGATTGGACCATCTCTTCTTTGATCACGCACGGCTCCTCTTGGATAGTCTCCTCCTTGACCCTGAGCACCATATCCATAAGTTGGTCTGTTTTCCCAACGAGATGTAGGTGGGACACTTTGAGCGGGCAATCCCGTGTAAGGTCTTTCTCTTGTATCTCCTGATTTCATGGTCCTCTCTTCATAGGCTCTCTTGTTGTAACATCGGTCCTCTGTGTGATTTGTTCTTCCGCAAAAAGTGCAACACATCCTAGGTGGTGATCTATCTGTGAATACTCTCGAGACTGTAGGGCATTCTGAAGCCAAATGGCCGTAACCATGGCACTTTCCACACCATGTATTTGATCGAAACACTTAATTGGGGTTCGTAGTCACATCTGGTTTTACCGTGTATGTTTCCTGGGTCATTGTGGCATCTTTTATAGCTTGCGTGACCAATTCCAATATTCGTTCTTCCGTTAGCGCAGGCTTTGCCTCGCCTGGCGTGCTAGTGGCAGCTACAAAAGCTGGGGTCATCAATGCGGGACTTCCTTGGCCCGGATCTTTCATTGGTATGTTACCTGGGCCTCCCATTGGCTCGTATAAGAGCTCCATCTTCCTCTGTTGACATAATTGTACTTCCTCCCAAAGCCTCGCTTGTTCCTTAGCATCCATTAAAGTTGCAGGTCTTGTCAGGCTGATATGCTGCTGTGCCGTAGGATCTCTCAATCCCGAAATGAACCTTCGTTTCAATGTCTCATCGTTCGGGGCATTCGCGCCCATCTTTCTTACCAACGTTTCCATTCTCTGAATGTAGTTATCGATGCTCTCATTGACTCCCTGTCGCAAATAATCCATTTGTTGGGCCAATCTGTCTTGGAAGCCTTGTCGTCGAAACTTTGCCAAGAAGACTTCCTTGAGCATTTGATAAGTTCCACGCTCTTGTGGTGTCAAATTCCCATACCAATTGGCTGCCTCATCATGGAGAATAGCCGGAAAAATTCTCAACCTTTGATCCTGGTCAACTACGTCATTGGCCTCACAAGTAACCTCAAACAACTGGATAAAACTATCCGGATCTTCGTCCCAAGTACCTGAGAACTTGGTGAAGTCCCCCAAGTGAACCGAAATCCGCTGAGCCATTTCGAACAGAGGTGTGATGTCAATATCACTTCGATCCCAGAAATTTAGCACACGTGGCTTCAGGATCCCTCCTTCAAACTTCCTTACTTGATTCGCGACCCTCCTACGGGAATACACGTTTTTGGCTGATTTCCTCGAGCCAATCGAGGTCCACTCACCTGGCGGTTCCCACCTTCTCCTTTCTCTTTCAAGGGCTCTTCTCTGAGCGCGTTCCTCTCTTTGAGTTTGTGTTGCTCCTGACGATGAGCTCCCCTCGCTCATGTACTAGATCTTGGGGTCCGCAAGCTCGGCCAACCTGTGGCGCTAGGCGAACCTATGGCACTCTCTTATAGAGACGTGCCAAGCTATTCCCGGCAGACGCACCAAAATGATAAGCTTCTAAGCCCAAGGAAAGGATGCAGAAATACACTTGTGAGCTGCTCCAAAACACTCGAGATTGGCCTATTAGTGCTACTCTAAGCCCAAAATCAGACTCCAATATCCTAGTAGAGTAGGATGAAAACCCAATACCCACTACCAAGGTTGACCCCTGCAAGCACACTCTTCTTCTTGCACACACGTCTTACCTACTTCTTCTCCTTCTTCCCTACTTCTCTATTTCCCGCACTTACTCCCTTTCCCTTCACCTTTCTCTTTCTCGATCGCTTTCACTCCTTACACCATGTACACGTTTACACATACGTATGCTCACACTCCTCTTTTTACCCCCTTTTTTTCTCATGCACTCATATACCCAACATAAATCGCCCTCTTTTTTAACATCTTCAAAGGTGCAGAACGATTTGTTAGAATCAAAGCAAAATAACTCTCTGCAAACGTGTATTAAAAACTTTTTCGCTACTACTCAAATCATGCAGAGAAATGGAACCAATGTTGAGAGGCTTTTAGATAAAGGAAAATGATACCATTTGCGTGCTAAATGTTGCAAGTCAAGGCTAATTCTAGGAAACCAACCCGAAGAACGTCAAGCTTCTTGTCACAGAACAATGAGCGGAATTGTGCCTGAAACAAAATTTGCATGGTTATCTCC
The DNA here is from genome assembly GCA_020310875.1 of Ceratopteris richardii. Taxonomy (NCBI): domain Eukaryota; kingdom Viridiplantae; phylum Streptophyta; class Polypodiopsida; order Polypodiales; family Pteridaceae; genus Ceratopteris; species Ceratopteris richardii. The sequence continues at coordinate 1,153,660 of CM035425.1, read as the reverse complement.
ATTGGCGCTTTGTAGAGCTTCTTCATTTCCCCATTTTACAAGGGTCTCGGCACACAGACAGGAGCTGAGAATTGAAGTGCAACATGACTAATTCCCGCCAGCGCTCGAAGAACCTCACTATTTAGCCCACGAATACCCACTTCAGCATAGATTCCTCAATGCATATGATCCACCTCTGTGATGACCTGAACTTTGGCCCCAACAGAACTTTAAATCCGTGCTTCCTTCGCCACAATAGTCATCTATGTAATCAGTTCTTCATGTCTTGAAAGTAACACTTGTATGCCAGGAAATTGTGTGAGATTTCTCGAAATGTCAATCCATTGTTGATGATAGAAGGGGGGAAAAACTTCTGGAGTACATGCACAGGAGGCAGCTGCTTGAAATGGGCGCACAGCCTTAACTTTCGTAATATCCGCGAATCTCTGTCAAGGTCCAATGGCCAATCCACCCAATTTTCACATACACTTACATCATGTTGAAGATCAACGAAGAAAGGGCATCTTGCCACATGCGATCACCCCACTCTTCATCATTGCAAACTGCTAACTGAGTATGTTCTAAAATAATTCTCCTTTCCTCCTTGTCCTGCACAGCATTTGTAACTATCTTCAAGACTTCCACGACCAGGTATTCTGATACAACTGCCAGTAGTCTGTTCTACTCTCGAATGTTTTGTCTCCCGTACTAATCAGAACAGATGCATTTCCTTTTTTATTTGTTTCTGCCCATCAGCGTTTAATGATGCACCTCCTTCCAACATCGGCTCTTCTCCCCCGAGAGACCCCATAGTATGTCTCTATGTCCTCATATAATCAGCTCGCATCATTCCACTTCCTTTTTTTCCTCCTTCTATTTTCTCCATACGACCCTTCCTTCAAATCTGTACAGGCCCAAATCTTGATGATCTGTCCCCTTTCCCGAATAGCCCTGCCTCCACTTTTTCCTCGCTGCTCCTTCGCTACTATCTGCGTGAATTTCCTTCTCAAAATATTTCGATTCCAGAGCTCCCTTCCACCTGCCAGCATCGAAATTACAAAACAAACTTCTTCTTCTATCTTTTAGCCGCCGTGTGCAGAGAAGCAAACTCTCTAGGACTGCCTCCGTAACCACCTCCCCTCTGTTCTGCACCGAAAAAAACGCCAAAGCGCTTCCCCTTTTCAGCTTCAAAAGCAGCCTTCCCTTCAACTCCCATGTGTTCTCCCCGAGGGATACCCTCTATCCTCTTGAAAGAAAACTGCCCGCTGGATGCCTTCTGTGCCACACCCTTATCTCCCATCGGCGCTCCTCTTCTACCCCTTTTCGGTTTCTCTTGTCAGAGGAAAAAACGGACATGCCCCCTATAATTGAATGCACAATACCACATTTGGCATACATGTCAAGGATTGCATTCCTCAGTTGCGATTTCACATCATACAAATATTCAACAATAAAGACATGAATAATTCTTCCATCATCCAGTGCATCAAGTCCAGCACATGCTTTCAAGATACTCATCAGTGTGACAACATCTGGTATGATGTTCGAATCCTGCATAATTACAAATAAGTGAAACCCATCTTCGAAACAACCTTGACTGCAACACCCTGTGATCATTGCATTCCATATGGTCAGGATTGACTTGTCCTGCACATAGTCAAACTCTTTCCATGCACCAACAAGGTCTCCACATTTTCCATACCCATCGATGATTGAGCTTTGCACAAACTCATCCTTATCGTATCCCATTTCCACTATGAAGGTATGGAGTTGCCTGCAGAGGACATATGATTGTTGTGCCACTGACGAAGCTTTTAAGGCACCTATGAAAGTCACTTTGTCTGGCGGTTCTCCATTTTGAAGCATACATTGAAAGATATGCATGGCCTTATCCCCATGACCATGTTGGGCATATCCAGCAATCATCGAATTCCATGTCACCAAAGACCGATGGACTATTCAGCCTTCCTTTCATTAGGTCTGGTATGCTTCCACATGCTTCTCATCAATTATCAAATTCATTCTCCAAGTACCTCAAATCAAACGTATTTTCCTGCCAAATAGAACCACATTAGTGCATTAAAACCAACCATTTTCCGAGCTAACAGTGATGAGTAGCACCTCCTTTAATGTCAATCCGGGAAGACGTGAGGATGGTATGAAGACCTCGAGCAAGTGAAGGCACAAGTGAGTGAGTGAGAAGCACACAAACATGCACACACATACACACACACGCACACACACGGCAAAACAAAGAGTGAGAAGCAATGGATTTCTTAGATTACTTTCCAAAAGCTCTTACAAGTTCAAAACTATTACAAGCTAACCCCAAAAATGAGCTCTCTAGCTCTATTTATAGTTTTTGACTAGGTTTTGGCCTTGTCCAGACCTAGTGTCCGGCCTAGTTAAAAATTATGTTCTCTACCCTATTTGGAGGTTCAAACGAAGTCTAAAAAATGTGAAAACTGACAGGTAGATACTTCTAAAGCTCCTCAAGCTCAAGGACTCCTTGGCTTGCACAAAATGGAGCTACAAAAATGTGAAATGGTATTTACAAGGGTTTTTAGTGATGAAAATCACTATTTTTTGTAGGGATTTCTTCTAACATTTTGACATACATTTCCTGGAGCTCCCTACTTGCTCCTTCTCCTTGTGTCCACCTCTCTTATATGCGTAAATGTCTTGAAAAAAATATTGGCCTACTTGCTAGACCGTCGTTGACTGCTCTGTCTGCTTGTACTTTCCCTTCTCTCTGACTCCCTTCGTAAGCTTCCTTGCCTGGTGAGTCCTTTAGTTCCAACAAGGATTCAAACTCCCAGGGAAAGCCCAGTTATGGGCAGGTATTCTACTCTGGCAGAGGAAGAGGAAGAGGTAGAGGTTTTGGAAGTGGAAGAGGAAACAATAACCAAGACCAAGGTCAACAACAGAATCATGCAGGAGGAAGAGGACAGTTTCGAGGCAGGGGGAGCCAAAGAGGTCGCAGAAATTTCCAAAGAAATGATTCAGGTAATGATAGTAAAGGATGTTGGAATTGTGGTAAACCTAGACACTTTGAACGTGATTGCAGGTTAAAGAATCAAAATAACAGAAGGCAGCAAAACAACTATGCATCCACAAGTGCAGATGATTCTGAGAAGCTGTTTATGGTTCAACATCACATGATGAATACGATGTCTGCTGGTGTTTCAAAATCGAATGATAATGTCTGGTATGTTGATTCAGGTGCTTCAAATCACATGACCAGTCATGCAAAATGGTTTAGTAGTTTGCAGAAAATGCCAGTTCCTGGATATGTTGAAACAGGTGATGATACATCGCATCCTATTGAGCATACAGGAAACATAGCATTGTCTATGGAGGACGGAAAGGTAAAACATCTCGCTGATGTGCTGCATGTTCCAAATATAATGAAGAATCTGGTTTCTGTTGGACAAATGGTTGACCAGGGATTACAAGTCAGGTTCAATGCTGATGGATTACATGTAGAAGAGTACAAGCAGGATGGACGATTGGTTGCCAAAGGAAACAAAGTGGGTAGAATGTTCACCTTAAATGTGAAGATTCCTAAAATGAATGCAACCATGTTTGCAAAACGTGCAGGAGTTATTGCAGATATAGAGATATGGCACAAACGGATTGGACATGCAAACTTGCAAAGGCTGAAATTGATGCAGTCAAAGGAGATTGTGCATGAACTACCAACTTTCAAAGTTACAGAAATGCAAAAGGTATGTGCAACAGGTCAATTTGGTAAACAGTCAAGAGCATCATTTCCACATGACAAGCATGTTAGTGAGAATGTACTAGAAGTAGTACATACAGATGTTTGGGGTCCAGCAAAGACCACATCTATGGGTGGTTGCAGGTTTTATGTTACTTTCATTGATGACCATACACGCAAAGTATGGGTATATTTCATGAAAGAGAAGAGCGAGGTGTTTACTCACTTCCAGAATTTTAAAGCTATGGTGGAAAAGCAAACAGGGAAGTACATTCAAACATTAAGATCTGATGGAGGAGGTGAATACATGTCAAATGAGTTCAGCATTTTCCTAAAAAATCATGGAATTCGACGTCAGTTCTCATGCAGGTACACACCACAACAGAATGGTGTTGCTGAACGCAAAAATAAACATATTGCAGAAATAGCAAGAGCCTTGATGGCTGAGAAGAATATGCCTCATTGCTATTGGGCTGAAGCTGTGCATACTGCTGTACACATCATGAACAAAACTCCGACTGCTATTGTACATCAAGTTACACCTGAAGAGAAGTTTACAGGTAAAAAGCCAAACTTATCACATCTAAAAGTTTTTGGCTGTATTGCATATGTACATGTTCCAGATGAGTTGAGGATGAAGCTTGATCCGAAAGCAGAAAAATGTGTCTTGATTGGATATTCCCTTGAGCAAAAGGGGTACAAATGTTATAAGCCACTCACAAGACAGGTGAAGGTGAGCAGAGATGTGGTATTTGATGAAATGTCAAGCTTCTATGCAGATGCCAAAGAAGGACTGAATCTTGAACCAAATGACAAAGAAAATGTTGAAAAACCTAGTGCAGAATCTCAAGTTTTGAGTGGACCGGATGCATCACCAAGCAATAGTTCCAACTCAAATCCAGGGAGTGGAAGATTGCGTGGAAATTTCAGTCCAGCAAATTCATCAAATACATCCAAGAAAGGTAAAGAAAAGCTTTCTACTGGTAGTAAAACAGGTGCAGGTTTTGAAGATGTTGAAGGAGATTCCAGTGGTTCAGAAAAGAGTATTGATGAGGAACTTGGATTGCCCTCTGTGAAGACTCCAGGAGCAAGAAGGGCACATGCAGATGATACAAGAAGAAGTGACCCAGGACCAAGAAGATCTGGGAGGATGCGTAATTCAATGCAACGATTGACATATGATAGCTACATGGCTCGCCATTGTGCCTACATGACAAAGGTAATACAAGATGTTGAACCTTCTTGTTTTGAAGATGCAATTGGTAATGCAGATTGGGAAAAAGCTATGGATGAGGAGATGGCTGCACTTTATGGAAATGATACATGGAAGCTGGTTCAATTGCCACAAGGAAAGAAATCCATAGGTTGCAAATGGGTTTACACGGTAAAGCATAATGCTGATGGTAGCATAAGCAAGTATAAAGCACGATTGGTAGCTAAAGGTTATCCACAGACATATGGCATTGATTATGAGGAAACATTCAGCCCTGCAGCTAAAATGTCTACTGTCAGAACACTTGTTGCATTAGCTACAACAAAAGGATGGACTTTGCATCAGATGGATGTGAAGAATGCTTTCCTACATGGTGAGTTACAGGAAGAAGTATATATGGACCAGCAACAAGGATATGAAGATTCAAAGCACGTAGAATATGTTTGTAGGTTGCAAAAGGCTTTGTATGGGCTGAAGCAAGCCCCTCGTGCATGGCATGCAAGGATTGCTGATTACTTAACCAGCATTGGGTTCTCTATGTGTGATGCAGATCACTCACTATATGCAAGGAAGGTTGATGATGGCATCACTATTGTGGCTATTTATGTTGATGACCTGATTGTAGGTGGTGATAATGAAGAAAACATCAAAGAGGTAAAGAAACTTCTTATGCAGGAATTCGACATGAAAGATCTTGGCGTGCTGCGCTATTTCTTGGGCATTGAGTTTATACATACAGAAACAGGTATATGGATGTCGCAAAGGCAATATGCCTTGAATATGCTGCAAAAGTATGGTATGGCTGATTGTAAGCCAATTTCTATGCCATTAGATCAGAATTTGAAATTGGATACTACATCAGGTGAAGCATTGGAAAATGCTACTATGTACAGGAAAATTGTGGGAAGTCTTATATATCTCACAATTACAAGGCCTGATCTAAGTTATAATGTTGGACTTGAAAGTTAGTTTATGCAGGTTCCCAGGAAGCCACATTTGGATGCTCTGAGGTGCACTCTACGTTATGTGAGTGCTACTTTGGATTATGCATTGTTTTATGAAGCTGGTGTAGATTTGCAGGTTCATGGATACACCGATGCAGATTGGGCTGGTTGTACTCCAGATAGAAGATCTACTAGTGGCTTTCTTTTCTTACTTGGAGGTGTAGCTATTACATGGAGCAGTAAGAAGCAACCCACTGTTGCTTTGTCGAGTACAGAGGCTGAGTATAGAGGTGCTGCAATGGCAGCATGTGAGGCATCATGGCTGGAGATGTTACTTGCAGATTTAGGTGTGGAAGTGCAAAAGCCTATCACTATCTATTGTGATAATCTTAGCAGCATACAGTTAGCACGGAACCCTGTTTTCCATGCTAGAACAAAGCATATCGAGGTACATTATCACTTCATCAGAGAGAAGGTATTAGCAGGTGATATTGATCTTGTTTATGTGAGAACAGATGAGCAGGTTGCTGATATTTTCACCAAAGCACTTGGAGCTGAGAAGTTGAAGAAGTTTTGGAAGATGCTTGGATTACAGGATATGGCATTGAGCTTGAGGGGGAGTGTTGAGATATCAAGCTCGACATGTGATGATCCAGGATGACACGTACCAGTTTTTCGTTTCTCTGACATGTATAGTGGTCACGCCAGTATATGTCAGGGATACTTTATTGAGCTTTATTAGATTTATCTACCGAGAGTGATGGCACATTTGTTTCTTGCCAGTTCACTCATTCGCGGACATTAGGTTTTTCCTTATGTACTGGTCTTTATATATTGCACTGGTTGTATTCTTGTTTTTAGGTCATTCTTGTACATTCCTTTTATGCAATAGAAGAAGAAGAAGAAGAAGAAGATCATTCTTCCTTACCTCAATCTGTGTGTGTGCTTCTCCTTGAGAGTGAGAGTGTGTGTGTGAGCTCTCTTCCTTATCTCCTTCCTCGTGACAACTTCCACATAGCTTGGCACTTCCTTATACATGAGTGCCAGCTCCTTGTTCACCGCATCACTCCCAGGGGGGATTTGTTGATATATTTAGGTAGTCATGTGTGTGAACACACTAGGACCGCCGAGGTACTTTTTTCCCTCTTTATGAGGTTTCTTTCCCTCGGCTTGTATACACGCCTATTGCCCTAATGGGATACTTATCTTTGTACATTCTCTACTAATACATTTAGTATTGTGTGTTGTGCTCCAAGCTTCTTCTTCTTCCTTGTGATGTTTGAAGTATTTCGATGGCGATGCACCACAGTGCGCTCTCCTTCTCGAGAGCTCCACGACGATATGCTTGGAGTAGAGATCCGAGCTCCTGAGCCGCACACAGTACTCCGCACAGAGGCTGTAGAAAATGCAGAAAACACAGTACACAGGGAGCACGAAGACATACTTCTTAGGTCTTGCAAATGTGGTCGAACTTACAATCTGTGATTGACCAGGCCACTATATGTTTTATTAAAGAACATATACAAAGAAGTGTCCGATGGCCATTTGGCCTTTCACATGGACACTAACGGTAAAAATCTCCCACTAAAGGCCAATATGGCCAGAGTGAGAAAAAATAAACAATGATAAAGAATACCTGAGTGTAAGTATACAAACTATACCTCCCACCTGATGGGCATGTTACACAGTATACGAGTGACTGCGTAAGATCAAGAATCAAGTAATCCCCATCAAGTGACAACAGTGTCGAAAGCTATCCTGTGGTAGAGCTTTACTCAAAGCATCTGCAGCATTATCTCGAGTGTGAACCTTCTCAAGAATAATGCTCTCAGTGGCTAAGCAATCTCTAATGAGGTGATACCTCACCTCAATGTGCTTGGTCTTTTCATGATAGACCGAATTCTTAGCCAAAGCAATGGCACTCTGACTATCACTGAGCAAGTGAGGTACATGCTGAGGTAAACCCATATCACAAGCAAGACGAGAAAGCCACAATGCTTCCTTACATGCCTCACTTGCTACAACATACTCTGCTTCTGTGGTGGAAACAATTGTACATTCTTGAAGACGAGATCTCCAAGAGATAGCACCTCCAGCAAAATGAAAAATGTACCCTGATGTAGACTTACGATTGTCTACACAACCAGCATAGTCAGAATCTGTGTAACAAATAATGGATTCTTTCCCTCTACCTAAGCATAGACACTTGTTCTTAGTGCCACTCAGATATCTCAAAATAATTTTGACCGCTTCCCAATGTTTCTTGCCAGGATTAGACATATATCTGCTCACAACTCCCACTGCAAATGCTATGTCTGGTCTCGTAGCTACCATAGCATACATGAGACTACCAACAGTAGAATGATAGGGAATTTTGGTCATGAATTCCTTTTCCTCATCTGATTTGGGGCAGTCATCCTTGCTCAATTTCACATATGTGGGTAAAGGTGTACTCAATGCCTTTCCACCCTGCATATTGAATCGATGAAGTACTTTGGATATGTACTCACTTTGAGACAAGTATATGCATCTTTTACTCCTATCACGAGTAATACGCATGTCAAGAATATGTTTGGCATCCCCCAAATCCTTCATATCAGATTTCTGACTCAACTTCTTTTTGAGAATTGACAAATCATAAGAGGACTTCCCAGCAATCAACATATCATCGACGTAAAGTATCAAGCATATCAAGCTCCCATCACAACATCTCTTTGTATAGAGACAATGATCCTCATTCCTCCGAGAATAGCCTTGGGACTTCATAAAAGCATCAAACTTTTGGTACCATTGTCTAGGAGACTGTTTAAGTCCATACAAGCTCTTCTTGAGCTTACAAACTAGAAGTTCCTTGCTAGGAACTACATAACCCTCTGGTTGTTCCATATAGATCTCATCTGTAAGATCTCCATGCAAGAAAGCTATTTTCACATCCATTTGGACTAGCTCTAAGTCCTCCATTGCAACGAATCCAAGCAACATGCGCAAAGTAGTCATCTTGACCACTGGAGAGAAGATTTCCTCAAAATCAACACCATGTTGTTGCTTAAAACCCTTTGCAACAAGTCGTGCTTTATATTTTGGAGAAGCACTATCTGATGTGAATTTCAGCTTATATACCCATTTACATGGTAAAGCTTTCCTGCCCTTTGGCAAAGGTACTAAGTCCCAAGTACCATTCTTGTGAATAGAATCCAACTCACTCTTCATGGCACGCTCCCACTTGACATGATCCTCTATCTGCATAGCCTCTTTGTAGCAAGAAGGCTCACCGACATCTGTTAGCATAACAAAATCTAAACCTGGAACATATCTATCACGTGCAGAACGTCTCAATGGTTGCTGAACAGGAACATGTGCAGACTAATCTGAATGGACATTCTCTTGAACATCCCTATGTGCAACATTTTTATGCATGCTAACCGGAGGACTAGTATCCTCAAACAACACTCTTCTCACTTCAACCTCCTTAATGGGCTTTTTATGCATCTTAGACTCATTAAAAATGACATCACTACTTCTGATCACTGACCGTGTTTCAGGATCCAATAAGCGATATCCAAATTGTCCTTCTCGACCATATCCAAGAAAAATGCATTTCTTTGACTTATGGTCCAACTTTTGTCTAAGATTCTTGGGTATATGAACATATGCTTCACACCCAAAAACTCGAAGATGATCATAATATGGTGGTTTCCCTGTCCATAACTGTTGTGCCACTTTCAGACCTTTGGCAGTACTAGGTGGAAGGTTAATCACATGAACTACAGTCAATACTGCTTCTGCCCAAAAACCTTGTGAGAGGTTTGCATGATGCAACATAGAGAGTACTCTATCTTGAATAGTTCTATTCATCCTCTCAGCTACACCATTTTGTACTGGGGTATAAGGAGTTGTAAACTCTCTACGAATCCCTCTAGACTGACAGAAAAGGCTGAATTCATGTGAGGTATATTCACCCCTATTATCTGAACATAAAGCCTTAAGCTTAGTTCCTTTTTTAGTCTCAACTAAAGCAAGCCATTTTCTAAAAGTAGGGAATACATCATCCTTTGATTTGATAGGATATACCCAGACTTTTCTAGTAGCATCATCTATGAAAGTTACAAAGTAAAGAGAACCACCTAAGAACCTAGTGGGCATAGGACCACACACATTTGTATGAACAAGATCTAAAGGCTGAATTGAAGAGTCAATGTACGTTCTATGCACATTTCTGGTTTGCTTTCAATATTGACAATGCTCACAAAATGAAAAATTAGAGAAAGATAACACAAGTAAATAGCCAGAACGAGAAAGATTTTCCATTCCACTACAAGATATATGGCCCAAACGACCATGCCAAATACAAGCCATAGGCTGTTCAGTAACAGCTAAGAAGTGTTCTTTCTATGATACAAATAAAGGATAAAGTGAGCCAACTTTGCTTCCTTTTGCAATAACCATATTACCCTTTGATATACGAAAGGACTGAGCATAGAAGACCACCTTGTAACCAAGGTCATCAAGTTGACCAACTGACATCAAACTGCATGATAACTGAGGTACATGGCGTACATTATGCATAGTAAATTTTGAACCATCAATGAACTGCACAACCACATCTCCAATCCCCACAACATCACACTGATAAGAGTCACCAAGTCTCGCGGTACCAAGAGACTTTGCTGCATAATTAGAGAACCATTCTCTATGTGGTGTCACATGGAAAGAAGCACCAGAATCTAGCAGCCAGGTGTGGGAAAGAGAATCAGCCATAAGTGCCGCAGATGGTTTAGTACTATGAAGTGTCAACATATCAGCATCATCAGAAATAGCATTAATTTCTTCAATCTTCACAGTCAAAGTAGATGGTGCAGGTAAGTGTTTAACATGCCCATCAACATTCTGTCCTTTACCTTTAGCATTCTTTAATCTATAACAGTCTTTCTTCATGTGTCCTTTCTTATGACAATAATGGCATTCGATATCCCTCTTCCTTGATTTACTTCTACTCTTATTCCGTTGACCATTCTTTTCCTTGTTCTTGCTCCACGTTGTTGATTCTTTCCTTGGTAAGAATCACAAACATTATATGCATCTCCACTCTGAGTGCCAACCATAGATTTTCTATGAATCTCCTCACTCAAGAGTGCTCCATATATGTCATCAAACAACAATACTGCTTTCATTTCATTATCCATATCCATTTTCTGAGCCTCTAACTGGGAGAATATAGCATCAAACTCATTTAGATGAGCAGCCACACTATCTGTGTCCTTCATACGAAGGTCATATAATTTTCTCATCAGATACACTTTATTTGATGCCGTCTCTTTTTCATATGTATTGCATAACTTCTTCCAAAGCTCCTCTGCACTTTCACAGTCTAATACTGTAAAGTAAACATTATCTGCCAGGTGCAAGCGAATGGTAGACCTGGCCATTTCATCTAACTCATCCCAATCATCTTCATCCATGTCAGCAGGCTTCTTTGAAATCCCATTTACTGGCTTCCATTGCCTCCTTTGAATCAGCACATCTTTAATCTGATTCTTCCATAGAGCAAACTTTGTGCCATCAAATTTTCGGATCTCAAAATGGTCTTTTCCCTACAAGTTATAGCTTCTCCTCGGAACACCAGCACTAGACCTTGATCCACCGGATGTGCCTGAGACCTCTGATGCCATAATCGTAGAGAACTGAATAGAATGATAATGGAGCTAGAAGAGTCCAAACACCAACAAATAAGTGTATCAAGGAGTAAATCGAGCACTGTATAGTTGACTAAACCAGAAATCTGGAAAAATTTTGCCAGAGTATCCTCTACAAAATTAGCATATAACCAGTGTCAAAGTATCATAAAACTGCAAGTACTGACATGTCTACCTGCATAGTGAATCACTAACTCCACTACATATAATCAGTTACCCAATAGAAGCCAACTAGTCTTATCGAGCACCTATGAACAACTATCATACATCTCCTATGGTGATGCTGGGTAAGTCTTCCACCTGCATCATCGAAGAGACCCCAACATCTCGGTGTCTCCCAGTTAAGAAAACCTCACCACCACCCTCTTTATCAAACGTAAAAGGCTTTATGCAAAGAACGTAACCGCTATATCAATGACCACATGGATGTACATAAGCGATATCCACAGAAGCGTACATGGTGTGTATGTGCTCAATATATGCAATAAAATGACACTAAAAGGCTGAATACACAGCCCAAAAACTAGCCAATATCAACTGCAAGTGTCTATCAACTCTGATGTTTTAGGCTTTAAAAACCTGCATAAATTTGCAGCGACTGCTCCCACCAAAACTGGAAACCCCTCGAGAAACCTGTAGTTTTACGAGTGTGGCTGAAAATACAGCCCCAAAGGTTGATATTTATTGCCTGAGAAGTACAAGGAACACTCTTCTTGATGTTCTTGGACTTGTGTGAAGAGAACTATGTGCGAAAGTACTCCGAAATGGCTCCAAAAAACACCCCAAAATTTCTTCAAAAATAGGCTTTGAAAGCAAAAATGAAGCTTTGAGGGACCAAAACTTGTTCAAGGTAATGTCAACCTTAGTCTTTCTCCTTATTCAAACACCACAAGAGTGTAGCTTAGTGGCAAGAGATTGCCACGGTTAAGCAAGCTCTGGGGGGAACAGTACTGGGATGGGTGACCTCCCGAGAAGTACCGGGAACCTCTATATTCCTTGATCGTTGAGGTCATCCCTCGCGTGCAGCCAACGGTGACTTCGGTGACTCGGATGACAAGGTATGCCAAGGTGTATGCCTTGGTCGCCGCCTTAGTCGAAATCCTTAGGGGGGGGGGGGTTTGCTCGCTTCGCTCACACAAAAGGAACAAAGCTTTTGCCTCGAACTGCTCTGATACTAGTGATGTATTTCGATGGCAATGCACCACAGTGCGCTCTCCTTCTCGAGAGCTCCACGAAGATATGCTCGGAGTAGAGATCCGAGCTCCTGAGGCCGCACACAGTACTCCGCACAGAGGCTGTAGAAAACACAGAAAACACAGTACACAGGGAGCACGAAGACAAACTTCTTAGGTCTTGCAAATGCGGTCGAACTTACAGTTTATGACTGACCAGGCCACTATATGTTTTATTAAAGAACATATACAAAGAAGTGTTCGGTGGCCATTTGGCCTTTCACATGGACACTAACAGTAACACTATTCACGTGCTTCTGCAGACGTCTAACTCCAATAGAAACCTCACACGGAAGCAACCAAAAGACTCCTCAAATATTTGAAGGGTACAATCAATGAAGGTTTGTACCATCCTTACACATTTGATACAGATATCAAACTCTTCTTTGATGCAAATTGGGTAAGCTCTAAAGATGATAGGAGAAGCACATCTAGATACCTTAGCTTTGCAGGTACAACATTGATTTCTTGGTCTTCAAAGAAGAAACCAACTCTAGCACTCTCATCAATAGAGGTTGAGTATAGAGGACTTGCAAATACTACACAAGAAGCAAAGTGGATTAAGACTCTATACTTGATTTAGGGCTAAAGTCTTCCACTCCACACATCTTAGGAGATAATTTCAATTCTTTATATCTTGCTGCTAACCTAACCTATCATGGCAAGACTAAACATATAGAAGTGCTACTCTCATAGATCATCTCTAGTGATGATCATGAGAATACATGCTTGTGAAAAGTAAAATTTGTGTTTACATTGATAGTTTGTAAAAGCTAATAGTAGAAGAAGAATCTCGTGATGAAAGGAAGCTAAATCCATGACTCATTTGGTGAAAGGAATAAAATTTATATCATCCCTAAAGTTTAGGATCACTTTTAGGTGAGTAAGATTCAATTTCAAAATAAAATCTGAGTATAAATGTATCCACTTCTTAGTCGCGGGTAGAGTCACTAATTCGAGAGAGATTAAGCTACTTCATTGAGCACAAAATGTGACTATCTCATGGAGTAATCTTCTACACTTCCCATATATCATATTTTCAATATCATACACATTCTGAATCATTACATTGAGCAAGAATCTCTATTCATTCTAGTTTAGTACAATCATGTATAGAGTGAACTTGATATGTTTATTTCTGTGTGTATAAATATTCATTTGTTATAGTTTCACTTGGGTTAGTTATATAAGAGTTTCCAACATATATATTTTAAGTTTCATCATCATTGGTTTAGTATATATGGAGATATGAAGCTAACAAGTTGACTCTATCTACACATCTTCTTATTCTTGAAAAGTTGGGGTGAACCCCAACACTTGTTAGAATCATTTCTCATTGTATGGAGTAGCTGAATTCATTAAGTAACTTGCTTTAGTATGCTATACACTTCAATTAGATGTGTGTAAACAATATCTCTCGTCAATTCATACTAGGTTGTGAGCTTTAAACATATCTCTGTATCTTCTTATCCAAAAATAGAAGGTTTTTCACAATCCTTGCAAATAGAAGTTATCTATTTTGGTTCAGACTTTTGATAATGATGTTACAAAGGTCTTAATGGTTCCTTATGCATTTTTGGGAAGCTAAGAAAGTGTACTAAGAATATGTGGAGTCACATTGGTTGCTCTACTGTAGAGCAGGTTTGTTTCAATACCAACTCATCTCTACTCATCTCTACTCAGCTCCGTCAAATTCTAATAGATAATGCATTACCGAGGAACATGATTTCTTAGTGGTTCATCAATGGATCAAATCCATAATTGCAAAAAAATATGATTATTAGATGTGTGAGAACTATGCATTTAGATGCAGTGTCACTCTAGCACAATGGTGAGTACCAACGTGAGAAGATTCACCTCATAATTGTCAATCCGTGGAGACGTGCGGACTAGTATGAAGACTATGAGCAAGTGAAGGCACAAGTGTGTGAGTAAGAAGCACACAAGCATGCACACACATACACACACACGTGCACACAAGGCAAGAACAAGGAGAGGAACAATGGAGTTCTTTGCATTAGTCAAAAAGTCTCTTACATAAGCTCAATTCACAAACAATCTAACCTCAAAAATGAGCTCTCTAGCTCTTTTTATAGTTTTCTAACTAGCTTTGGTCTTGTCCAGACCTAGTGTCCGGCCTAGTTAAAAATTAGGTTCTAGAGCCTATTTGAGGGCTCAAACAGAGTCTAAAAATTATGAAAATTGATATGTAGCTAGTTCTAATACTCCTCAAGCTCGAGGACTCCTCGGCTTGCACAAAATGGAGTCTATTCTACCAAAAACGGAATTTACAATGTTTGTGTAGTGATTAAAATCACTTGAGTTGTAAATGGTCCATGGAAAAAATGATTGGGCCTTGTTGCCGTATTGTGCATGACTCCTCCATTGCGTTAGTATGCTCTTCATCTGACTTGTATGCCAACACGCCCCCCTTCCTAGCGTCTGTCGCCCCTGACGGACCTCTGTTCTATCGGGTGGTCGATATAGTATTGGATGACATTGGTGGCAAGTTCGTGTTCTCCTATCCTTAAGCCTCTTGCTAGATCAGCTTCCAATGCATCCCAATTTATTGCGCTAGGGACCTCTGGTTGCGGTGTGGTGTAGTACTCAGAGTACATTGCTTGTTCACAAGCAAAGAGATGGAGCAGGTGTGTTGGCTTCGGTGCGAAGATCTCCGAGTGATACTCCCAGAAACCTGATCTGAACATTTCTTCGAAGGTCTGTTTGTAACATGCAGGGAGGTATTTGATGCGTGCATGCCAGGCGTAAGCCACACGAATACTGGGGGTGGTGCTCATGTCATACACCAAATCATAATTTCCATTAGTAAACCCCGGTAGACGTACCTGTGGTGCGGCTGCATTTCTAAAGGTTTTCAGGACTACCTGCATCATATCTAAAATCTTAAGCATCATTTGAGCTGCCACATCTGGCATGGGCTTCAATCGCGGCATCCAATGTTGAATTGTTCCCATCATGTATGCTACCGACGGTGGTCCCTGTGGTGGCGCAATGTACGAGTAGTTTAGTCATTCCTTGCATTGCGCGTTGTTCTGCACTTTGATATTGAATGCCTTCCAAGACCTGCAATGTGGAACTGGACCGTAGCATGGATTGTATAGGAGATGTAAAGGCGCGTTGTTCCATGTGCGTAGCATTTCTGGATATGTCTCTAGAAGTTTCTGCCGCCAGGTGGGTTGACGAATTTTGCCTTTTTGCACCTCTGGAGGAAGGTCTTCGGGTTGAAATCGGGTAGCAAAGGTAGGAATCTTACCCGTGACTCTCTGTATTTCTGCATTATAATCAGCCAGGATAATATAATAAGGCCTATATTGGAGTTCAGATGAGAGGATAAGGCGTCTCGATGACAGGTTCTTGAAGTAAGCAGATTGTAGCACAGTTTCCTCTATGACCCTCATGGCCTGATTTTGCACTACTGTGCGCTCTTCGTGAGAACCCCCGATTTCCTCCACTTGACGTAGCCATGGAGGCCGTGGTGCTTCGAATGTGTCCTGAGCTTCTTCCGTTTGTTGGCCTCCTGGGAAGGGTTGTGGGTCGTATTCTTCTTCAAATGTCTGTTCCACAGGAATTTGTACTACTTCTTCGTCGGTGGGAGCCTCTGGAGGGGAAGGTGGTCTCTCATATTGTAGTAGACGTGCTTGCAATTCGGTGACCTGTTTCTGGAGATCTTTTAAGGCCTCTGAGTCTGTGAGAAGTGAAGCCGCGGAGGAGGTGGTTTGAGAGGCTGCTGTTGTTTCTTTTTGGTGTTTCTGCTTCAGTTGACCCAGTTCCTCTGATAGCAGGTCATGTGCTTCAAGCAGCATGGCATAGTCTTCCAATATGATCTTGATATTGTCGGGGGTCACTGCTTGAAACTTTGATGGGTTGATGGGTGCCCCAGGTGTGCTTTCGATAGCTGCTTCTAGGTTTTCTTGATTTTGTAAGTGCAGGCGTCGATTCTCTTCATGAGCGGCAGCAAGATGTCGCTTGAGTAGGGCCATATTTCGCTGAAGCTTTGAATTGCGTTCCAGTTGTGTCCGTAGATGACCTTCTACCACTTGTATTGCTTCCTGATCTATGTTCTGTAATTGTACCTCCAATATGCTATGAGCCTCTTGGAGAGTTTGGAATTGTGTGTGGAGGCGAGCATTTTCCTCCTCTAGTGCAGCAAGGCGGTGTTGTAGTGTCTCCGAGTGCTCTTGCAGGCGTTCATTCTGTTGCTGGAGCTGATTGTAATCTGTCCTTAAGCTTGATATACAAGCTAGCATGGTGTCCAATGCATTTCCTATAGATGAGGGGGTGGTGTTTACAATGGAAGATGCATGGGAAGGGAATTGGGGAAGGGGAAGAGTGAATGATGTGTCTATTGAAGACGTGTGTGTGGGTGAAATTGGTGGGGGGGGGGAATGGGAGGAGGTGGAAGCGTGGGGGGAGGGGGAGGTGCCATGGGTGGTGAAATGTCCATACTTTCAGGAGTGGGTGCGAGTGTGGGGTCTACCATATACATTGGAATGGTAGGTGGTGTGTGTCTGAAAGTGGTGAATAGATGAGAAGTGGGGTGGGGAGCTGAAAATAAAGGGAATGGTTGAGACCTGGGTTGAAAAGTTCTAGCAAGGAAGTTATGGAGGGATTGGAGAAGTGGAGAGATGGAGGTCGGGGGGTTGAGGTTGTAGAGTTGAGGAGGGCATGAAGGGTTGCGTGGTAGCAGGGAAACCCATGAATATGGATCTAGGGTCAGGATGACCTATGGCTGAGGGCATGGGGGATGGTTGTCCTAGGGCAGGCTCTATGAGCGATTCGGTGGATTGTGTAGTGATGGGGGTTGCTTCATAGATTGGGTTATCAGAGGTGGAGAATAGGGTTGAACTAGAGATGGGAGTATGGAAGATGAAGGTTGGTTCGGTGGGTTGAGTGGTCGAGGTGATTTCCACGGTTTCTGCTCTAGGAGGCGATGGTGGGGGTGTGGGTGGTAGTGGCTCGGTGGATTCCTCATGGGTGACTGGGTGCTCTTGGCTAGCAGTTTCTGTTGCTTGGGAGGTTGTCTTGATGGGTTCGGATGTAATAATTGGCCCTTCTGCCGTTGTAATGGGGATCTGGATATTCTTACATGAGTGTGGTCGTGTCTGGAATCTTTGTGGATCATATTGAACTGGAGACCTCCTAATGGCGGTCCGCACTGCTTCTACTACCCCATATGTTTCTGCCATCAATAAGAGACCTTCACTATATTCTGAGTCAACTCCTGCTTCTTCCAACAGCTGAGTCATGAGTACTCTACTGCTCTGTTCGGTGAGCAGTTGTTGCGATCGCACTCATTCCATAATTTGATACAGCCTTCGGAGTTCTGCTGTATAGGCTGGGGCTTCAGTGGTCTCCTCTTCATATGCTCCTTCTTCTTCTAGGTGTCCTTGTTGTTGACCTTGCTGAGCGTCACTCCAATGTACATGGCGGCCGTCTGTAGATTTTCTTCTTCTTTGTGAAGATGTGCCTTGTTCTTCTGCATCTGAATAAAACTCTACATCAGAGAGTTGTGTACTTTGTAAGAATGCTTCGAAGTCCTGGGGATCCATTCCTTCAGCATCTCCAGTTGTAGCAAATTCAAATTCAGATGGAGCAGGAGGAGCTGAAGGGGTAGCTTGTGTCGTAGTTTCAGATCCAGACCTGGGTATCCTAATGGTAAAGGGAGGTACAGTGGTCTCCCCTCATGGCGATACATCAGTAGTCA
This sequence comes from Ceratopteris richardii, assembly GCA_020310875.1. Lineage (NCBI taxonomy): Eukaryota > Viridiplantae > Streptophyta > Polypodiopsida > Polypodiales > Pteridaceae > Ceratopteris > Ceratopteris richardii. Next base: position 1,135,153 of record CM035425.1, on the reverse strand, counting down.
GAACTTCCCTTGTCTGGACACAAGGGATCGCACCCCTCATGCGCTTGGATTGATGTGTGAACGTCTTGAGCTTCTTAAACATTTGTAATTGTTCCCAAGTTAAGGCACGTTCAATGGGAACATCGTATGCTAGGCACCGATAAATAATGCGTGTGATTGCACAGCAACCGTTCACCACTAATTTCCTAGAAGACCTTTTATTTGCTTCATACAATTGATCTATAATCCATACCGGCAGCTTAATTGGTAACGCACCTGCCTCCGCTAAGTAGAGAGCGAACCAGATTCTTTTGTGTGGTTGTGTGAAGCGGTCTTGGCCGGGGAAAGCAAAATGTTGCATGCACATACGGAGAGGGATGGACACGTTTGGTGTGAGTGCTGCCATGTCTTTAAGCTTCAATAGTTTCCTATCCTTCATGTTAGTAGGAACGAGAGCATCCTTCTCAGAAGGTACATGTGTGCCGTGCATATTCAAAGCAGCGCTCACCAACTCCACAGTAAGTTCAAACCTCTTTAACTCGTTGTTGCCCAGCAAGGAAGGAAGAACAAATGATCCTGGTTTGTCCTTTTCTTCATTGGCTTGTAATGTGGAGACCAAATAATAGCATCGGAGGAGATCCGGTTTAGGTAGTGGTGCTTCAAAGTATTCTGCTAGCCCTGCACATTGCCATATGGTCTGGAGATCCTCGGTGTTCTGTAGAGTCTCAAACTCCTTGGAGAAAAATTGGAATCGAACCCATGATCTGTCATACTCGCACTTAGACTCCCATATATACTTTGCCTCTCCTAATGGACCTGGCATGCCATTGAACCAATGAGAATTGGCATGGACTCTTTCTGTGATCCCTGTGGGTGGATCCGGTACCGGGATCTGCTGAAGGTGTTGCAGCTCCACAGGTCGTTCAGTTGGTGGCACATCCACAGGTAGACTATCCACATCGATTCCTGCAGTAAGTATTCCTACTTGTGAGCTCGGACCTGTCGCTTCTGCCATGTTACTTCTTGCCTCCTGATTCTGTGAGAATATAGAAACATGTGTTAACATTGTAAAGGACAAGTTAGAACCGTTTTTGTCCCCATTACAACATTATCATGAGGTTCGGGAGAGATTAGTAGGTTAATAAGTGCTCGGTGCTTGTGTGTGTAGTTAGGAATTGGTTGGACCTAAGAACTAAGTGGAATGATGTAGTGTGAGAGTGACGTAGTTAGTAGGTGGGCATGGATTTACAACTGGGGTCCGAGGGTTTATTACAAGTTTTAGGTTGCCAAATGCAGTGGATGGGCTTTGATCTTGATTTTGTGGAGACTCTGAAGAGTTTGATAGGGGTATCTGCTTGAAGATGAGGCTTTTTAGGGACCCATTTACAAGTGATTCTACTAGTGCTCATGGAAGAATATGTGTCCGTGCGTAATGCATAAGACTGGGCCTCAGATGTTCGAGTGAGTGAAACATGTTGTACCGGTTGCGGCCTTGGTGTAGCTATTTGAGCCCGCAAGCAAGCCTTAGGCACCCAGATTTGTCGTGATTGTGGGCTGGCCTTCATTGACTTCTTGGGTACCCAAATAGACTTCACCTTCGCAGAAGAATTAATGAAGGACTTCTCATTAGTGTCATGTTGTTGACTACTAATAAGAGGTTTTGGCCGTGGGGTCGGCCTGGTCTGAACAGGGTATTCGCCTTTTCGCCTCCATACTTGCTTCCATGGCTGAAACAATCTGCTTTGCTCCTTTTTTTGGCATTTAGTATCGGTAGTGTTCTGCTTCTTCTGTATTTGATCTGCCGTGGGTTGTTGCAACCTTCTGGTCTTTGGAAAAGAAGGGAGTTCCGTCCTCTCCCTGGATCCGTTGTTGAGATTGGCCTCTTTCTGCATCATACAGTTTTGGACAAAAATAGCATTGTCAACTTCATGTGCACCCCTGGAAGGACCAGGAGTTTGTGCCTTGCCTAGTTCCTTGAGTGCCTCATTTTCCAATTCAACTGTAATTCGGCTATGATCTACCCATACCTGAAGAAGTCCACTTCTTAGGTTGAGGTTGACTGCATGATCATAGATCCAGTCCTGACCCAAGACAAGAGGCTCAGTGAGGTCCTCATCTTGACACACTAGTACTTTGACTGTCATCACTTCGTCTTGAATGGAGATGGGAAGATCCACCTCGCCCATGCAAGGAGTTTCCACACCTCCCAATCCTATGAGATATGCTTCTATAGGATCGACAGTTAATTTCAATTCTTGACAGTAAGACAACTTGACAGCACTAGTGGATGCACCTGAGTCAATCAAAGCTCTTACAATCTTTGCACCCTTTCCTTGTCCTACTCCTAGGGTTACAAAAGGCCGTCGATCGATTATTCTATGGGAATGCCCACCTAAAGTCTCGCACATGGCCATAGGATAGCCTACAAATTCTTGAGTGTCAAGCATAGGCGGGTCTCTGCCTTGTCTCCTCAATTTCATTCGTCGGATGCGTTCTAAAGCTTCTGCCTGTGCTTCTCTTCTAATTCGTTTCTCTTCTTCTTTACGTTTCTTGGCAGTGTTGAGTCGATTTAGCATCTCTTCAGTAAGGGGTTCCTGATATAACTTGACTCTGCATCCACTTATGTAACTTGGTAGAATATCGCCCTCTAAAGTGGCTAGTTGAACTGCGCCACTTGTGGAGATTCTATTGATAATCATTGGCCCGTAACCTCTTTTCTCTAATTTCCGTGCATGCTGCTTCAATGTGTAGACTAGGACTAGGTCGCCTGCTTTCAAGCCTTTATCCTTCACAGTTGTATCAAAATATGCCTTTTGCCTCTTCTTCGCTGCATAGATTCCTGCTGCAGCTCTCAATCGTGTTTCGCCTAGACGTTCAAGATCAAAGATTCGAGAGGTGAGTTCATGGCCTGTCCAGTCATGCTCTTGTGCTACCTTCAATGTAGGTATCAAAAAGTCCAGGGGTAGCACAGCATTTTGGCCAAATATCATCTGAAAGGGGGTGGCTTGGAGTACCGTTTTATAGGCAACCTGGTATGCCCAAACAGCATGGTGTAGCTGTTTGTCCCAATCAGAGCGTTTATTGTTCACTAGTTTAGTCAGCACATTGCATAAGATCTTATTAGTGCTCTCAGCCTGGCCATTAGCTTGTGGATGATAGGGGGCCGATTTCTTATGTATCACCAAGAATACTTGGAGAAGGTTTTCTATGACTTCATTCAAGAAGTGTGTGCCTCTATCACTCACCAACTCTATTGGCAATCCGTACCTCGTGAATACATTTTCAAATAAGAACTTTGCTGTTGTTTGAGCATCATTTTTTGTAGTAGCTTTTGCTTCTACCCACTTGGTTAGATAGTCTGTGGCCACGATGATATATTCAGCATGTGAACCCTTAGCTGGGGGATTAATAGGACCAACAAAGTCTATTCCCCATTTAGAGAACGCACGTCCGCCCATCATAGGCTTCAGTGGCATCTCATCCTTGCGTATAGGGTACTGAGTTCTCTGACAAACATCACACCGTTTCACATAGGTATGTGCATCCATGTGAAGGGTTGGCCACCAAAAGCCTGCAAATAGTATTGCCTTGATTACCCGATCTGGTCCAAAGTGTCCCCCTGCTACACCTTGGTGAGCAGTATCCAAGATTTTGAGATATTCACTCTCATGGACACATAGTCTCAGGTAACCATCTTTACCACGCTTGTATACATTGTCACCAATGAGTGAATAATCCTGAGCTTCTTGTTCTAAACTCCTTTGCCTAGCCAGAGTCATGTCTGGAGGGAATGTTCTCGTCCTTAAGAAGGATACTAGAGGTTCACTCCAATCTGGCACTATGGACACTTGATAAAGAGTGGCATGTTCCACAGGTGGTTTAGTGCAACAGATTGGGCATTCCTTGCACAACTTTTGGACATCAGCGTCCATAGTCGGCCAATGCACTCCGAGTCTCCTTAGTGTCTGTAAGGTTTGTTGCTTTGAGTAGTGTTGCTCTAACGCACCTACATGTGCTAATTGCAACCATTTAGCGTACTCATCCTCTTCCACACAACAAGCCAAGATCCCTTGATCTGTGTGCTTGTACATACTTCCTGCCATGATGTGATACTTTTGGGCTTTTACTACCTCTCTATCCTGTGTGTTTATTACTGGGTGGTTAGGTCCGTATGTCAACACTGGTACCAATGGCTTAGCCCAGTGCGGCACCACTTCCAAATTAAACAAGTAAGCATCAGGAAGGTCATCTGACACTCCTTGTGGGGCTTCTCCCGATGTGAGCCTAGAAAGGTGATCTGCTCTCAAATGAGTCTTCCCTTTCCTTACCACAACCTCAAAATCATATTCCATTAGCAAGAGAAACCATCTTACTAATCTTCCTGTATTGCATGGCTTGTTTACGAGGTATAGCAATGCCTGATGATCAGTAAAAAAATTTAAACTTATTTGCAAGCAAATAGTGTCTAAATTTCTTAACTGCATATACCATGCCTAAGCCTTCTCTCTCAGTAGTGGTATAATTTCGTTCAGCTGCATTCAATTGTCTACTAGCATAGGCAATTGGAAGATCCATATTACCTTCACCAGTAGGTTGTGCAAGCACACATCCAATGGCATAATTGGATGCATCCACATGAACATGGAAAGGCTTATTCCAATCCGGTGTGGTTAAGATTGGTGCTGAACATAATCTTCGTTTAAGCTCATTGAAGGAATTCTCACATTCCTCAGTCCACTCAAAGTTTGTCAGAAGTTCGTACAGAGGCTTTGCAATGATGGCATACATGTGTATAAATCATCGGTAATAACCACAATGCCCCATGAAAGCTTGTACTTCCTTGACATTCTTTGGCCTAGGTAATTCGGCTATAGCTCTTACTTTCTCTTCATCCGTAGATATGCCATTCTTTGACACTATGTGTCCTAGAATTTTGCCTTGCCTGACCATAAAAACACATTTTTCTCGGTTTAGGCAGACTTGATATTCTCTACATTTGTCAAAGATTTGTCTGAGTTTAGGAATATGGGTTTGTCTAATGTTGGAATGAGCACAAAGATCATCAACATAGACTTCTAAGTTCTTCCTCAGGAACTCCTTAAATACATGGCACATCAGCCTTTGGAAGGTTGCGGGAGCATTGGTCAGCCCGAATGGCATTACCCTAAAAGCGAATATACCCCACTCTGTGGCAAAAGCCGTTTTATGCTGATCTTCTGGTGCAATGGCCACTTGATTGTAGCCAGAGAACCCATCTAGGAAGTTGTACACTTCCTTGCCTGCCACCCTTTCTAATAGATGCTCAGTGATAGGAAGCGGGTAATTATCCCTGATCATGGCTGCGTTAACCTTCTTCAAGTTAATGCATACTCGTAATTTGCCGTTCTTTTTGGGCACCACCACAATGGGGGATACCCATTCATTGTGCTCAATTTCATAGATAAATCCAGCTTCAATCAAGCGGTCTATCTCTTCTTTGATCTTGGCAGCATAGTTGTCATTGTATGTGTATGGCTTTTGTTTTGAGGGTCTGGCCTCTGTAGTCATGGGAATCGTATGTGAGCATATGTCCGGGTCCACTCCTTTCAAATCCTTGTAACTCCAAGCAAATACATCTCTGTATTCTCTTAGCAAGGCTATCAGCTCATGCTCTCCTTCCTCAGTGAGGTCATGTCCTATGTAAGTGCACCTCTCTTCTCCTTCTTCTATGGCTACCACTATTTTCTTGGTGGTTTCTTTGTTATCATAGGCCTCTCCCAATTGTGCCTCTCGTTTAGGCATTCTAATCATGACTTTCCTGTCATCTATCTCATACTTCTTAAAATTTCCTGGGACCTCAAACAAAGATTCTTCCTCTTCTGGTGTGACTTCTCTCTTCTTTCTTTCCTTTCCTTCTTCCTTAGAGGTTACATGTGTGGCTAGCCTTACATCCTTTGTAAGCTCTCCGTGCTTCTGGGGTTGAAATTCTACTTCATAGAAGTATTCCTCATCTGATGCAAAAGGTGGGTCCATAATGATTGACTCTAGATCGGAGTCGCTCGCATCCTCAAATGCATCAGGGCTAGGTTCATACTCTTCTAAAACTGCCTCTCCCATGATGGGCTCTATGGAGAAGACTGAAATGTCATAGCCATCCTCATCACAGTGAGGTGTCCATTGTTCTTCATTGATGGCTACATCCATGGTTGCTAGAATTTCTGCCCAGCCGTGAGGTTCGAATTCTTCGTCTAGAAAAACTACAGGTGCATAGGCTGGGTCTTGGATTGATCTATGGGTTTCTTTTGCACCTATCTCCCTGGCTTTTTCTCTCTTCTCTTCTTCTACTGCTACCTTACACATCCATAAGTGAGTGTCTTCATGCATCCATGAGGATCCTGATCCTAGGGAATGCACCGATTCCGTATCATCTTTGGCTCTATGGATGGGGTTCCATTGGATAGGAGGGACATCTCTATGAGAGTAATCCTTGAGATTGACTTTGGTTGTCACACCTAAGTGCTGCAAATACAAGGAATTGGTTCCCCAATCCTGTACCACTTACAACTGCCGCATAAATGGTCTTCCCAAAATCATCTCATAGGCTTGATTTTTGCTAAAGTCACAGATAGCAAATGTGTGCTCAAACTCTACACCACAAGTAGTGAGAGTTATCCCCTCGAGTAGTCCTAAGGGTCTTTCTATGTGCCCGTCAACCATCTGCAATTTCATTCTCGTTGGCCTGAGAGCTGGCTTGCCCCATCGTTTCCATAAGGAAGTGGTAACAATTGCAACTCCTGCACCTGAGTCCAAGATGGCCTTGGTTGTGTATCCCTGATGAGTGATGGGGAGATATGTGTTTCCCTCTTCGCCCTCACTCATGTCTCCTATCTTGTCTAAGGGTATTTCTGGCACTGTTCTCTGGGATCCTACCTGGGAACGAGGTTTTGCTATCTCGGGCACTTGATTGGCTACATGTTTCCACACTTCTGGTCTAACCTTAAGCAGCTCTTCCAAAGTGAGATTGCACTGCACTTTGGTGTTCTTCACTACCTCTGTGTTCCTAGGTATGACTGAATCTTCGTTTCTTACCATGACTGTAGGTGCTCTCATACAGGTGGACTTTGCTTCCCATGGGCCTGTGAAATGGGGTAGTTCTTGTAAAGAATTAGACTTGAAGTCTAATCTTTCTTGAGATTTGGCACTCTCTTGCTCTCCATAAATGGAAGGAAGGTCTTGTGGGAATTGATCGTGTGTGTCATCCACAAGTTCAATGGGAGGAGGAACTTCACTCTCTTTAGCCCATTTCTCTTCTTGAATCTCTCGCAAGAATTCTGGTGTGTATTGATTCATAGAAGAAGAGGTGTCTGGTTCAGTGGAGTTAGGCACATAAGCTTCAGGCACATAGGCTTTCTGGGTAGGAAGACCTGCTCTTTCACTAGCCTTGTCATGGTGTTGAGGGGCGGGTTCCTTTTGTGATTGTGCAATTAGATTCTCTATTCTTTCTAGGGAGGGGGGGTTGTCTGGTTGAGTGGAATTGGGCACATAAGCTTTCGGTGGGGGATGGTTCATGTTTTTGCTTGCTTTATCGCTTTCTTGATTTTTTTCTTCCTTGGCAGATCTTGCAATTATGCCCTCTAACTTCTCTAGAAGTCCATCCAAGTGTAATTGCGTCTTGGCTGAGCCCGAGTAATTGAAAAGGCGACTGGCTTCAAACATAGTCTGAGCCAATGCGACCATTTTCGCGCAAAGCTTGGTTCTTTCTATCTCTAGGTCAGCTCTAGGGTAGCACTTGTCATGATTCGTTACACTTGGCCCTTCTTGGATTCTGGCCTGATATGCTTTAAGCATCATGACTATGTCTTCAGGAGTGGGATCAGCTAATACTGATCCTGCTCGGGGTGGTGGGTGGGTTACGTGGGGTGTATTAGAGGGTGGAGGGATGGAGGGTGATGGGGATGGTAGCGGTGGGAATGTGTGAGAGTGCGGTTGAGATGTGATCTCTATGATTTTGGCCTTGGTTTCTCGTAGACTTTCCTCAAGTTCACTCATCTTCTTTGCCCATTGCCTTTTCATACGTTCACAGCTATCTCTCCAAGCTCTTGTTCTCTTCTTATTTTGGCTCTCAGTATCGCTAGCGTCTGGGCACTTTTCCTGGCTTACCCCTTGGTTTTGCTGCAATGCTTGAGCTCTAGTGATTACCTGCACTGGTGCAGTGGAAGTAACACTTCCTGTGGAATTGACCACTAACCCAATAACATTAATCGGAGTGATTTTTGGCACATTGCTGGGATTCTTGGGACAATCTCGTAAGAGATGTTCCTTTCCGCACTCTTGGCAAAAGCCTTGGATCGTCACTAATTGGGGTTGTGTAGGTGCAGGCATGGGGCAATCACGTATGAGGTGATCACCCTGGCATCTGAAGCAAGGTCCTCTAGGAAAAGGGGGTCGTATCTGCCTAGGTTGAGGTCTAGAGTTGGGGTTTGTGTACATGACATTAGCATATTCAAGCTCCCAAATAGGTTCACTCGGTTCCTCACTGTAGTAAGACTCACCATGTTCAGGAGACTGCATGTAGTAAGCCTGGGGACTATCAACATGTGTAGAATCAAAGCTATGGTCACTGGGATCACTTTCTGAGATTAATGGTGTTACTGGGACTATCGCTCTATTCAGGTTTTCTTCTGAAGCAACATACTTGACCGGAATCACATTAGTAGGAGCAGGTGGTTGCTGTGCTAGCACTGGCTGGGGTCTCAGTTGGGCCTGATATTGCGGTTGGTAATTTTGCTGAGGCCTAATATACTGTTGTGGTGAATATTGACTCTGGTATCTGCCTTGTTGAGGGTATGGCTGAGGGTAGGTTTGCCTAACCGCTTGCTTATTGTATGGGCAGTCCTGTGCTGAGTGATTTGTGTACCTTCGCTCTATGGTGCAATATTGGCTGCTAGGGTTCACTTGGGGTTGAGCCGTGATGGGACATGCGTTTGCCATATGGTCACCACCGCAAGTATAGCACCTCTTTACTAGGGCAAATCTAGGAATTTGTTTACTAGAGACGCCTAGTTTTTGAGCTACTTTTTTCGCAAGTTCCTCAATTGATGTGGACTGTGAGGAAGAGAGGCTAGAGGTACTATCTGAATCTTTGTAGATTTTGGATAGCTCTAACTCCTCCCCTAGGTTATCCTCAATATCGATGCACATGCGTACACATTCTTCTTTAGTCCGGGGGTCCTTCAAGTACACATATGATCTCAATTTGGTACTTAGCAATCCATCCAAGAATAAAGCCACTTGCTTAGCGGCTGTGGGTAACTCAAGACCAGGACATCGCTCAAGATATTGCCTAAATCTTCTTCCTGCAAGTCTCACAGTCTCTTGCAGGGTCTGCTTGAAGCTGTATATCAATGAGGAAGTATTATGCCTTATGCCACTTTTAGAGAATTCGATAATGAATGCCTCTAAAAGTTGATCTATGCTTCTAAAATGCCTCTCGTTTAGTGGTTGAAACCATGTCAGGGTGGTGTTCCTAAGGGTTAAACCAAAGGCATTGTACTGCGTGAACAGGTCTTCAACTTGTTCAGCTCTCAAGACTTGCTTAAACTCGGCTACATGATCGTAGGGGTCTCCAGTGCCATCGAAGTAGTTTTTCATGGACTTAACTAGCTGGGTCGGTCTCAAGGTCCTCGTGTGCTCTCTTGGTCTTGGCAAAGGGAAATCATTGGCATTTCTTCGATTCCCTGGGGCTCTATGTCCCTCAGGTTCCCCTCTATTCGTGTCCATTCTCGTTCTTTCTCTTCCCCAAGAGTTGGCAAAGCTTACCTCAGGTCTCTCTCGACTCCTTTCTCTTTGAGTCCCCTGAGCTTGAGATGTTCCAGCTCCTTGGCGACCAAAGGACACATTCGATCTTGGTTGGGGGAAGATAAATTCTCCTTTCCAAGTGTAAGCATGCCTATCATTTTCTGTAACCCCAAAGATCCTCTCTGAAGAGTGATCTAAGTAGGTCACTCTTCCTGGAATATCAGGATCTTTGAACTCATATATCATGATTGTTCCTACCTCACTCGGTTGACTAGGTCTATATCTCCAAAAGGCTTCAGCCGTCTCTCGGTTCAAGAGGAGATCTATGCTCTTATTATCTTGGGGAATCCACTCTGGTGTGATAATCCTCGTGAGAACAGATTTGCCTCGGGGGGTTCTAGGTTCTTCGCCCATGTTTCCTTGCTCTAGGTCACCTAAGTCCGTTTCCGGGACCACATTCCCAAATTCATATGTCCTATCGGGATGACTGGTGACTACATATATTGTCCCTTCCTTGTCCAAGTATGCTCCATTTTCAAACTTGACAGCTGGGCGCTCTAGTCCAATGGATTGGTCAGGGTTTTTAATCTGGACCACCGCTCTTCCTAGGCCGTCCTCATAGATGCTAGCACCTAATCGGTTGTTCCTAAGGTACTCGAGTTGCATCTTGTAAGGGCCTTCCACCCTATGTAAATATGGCACCCCATAACTTCCTGTAGGTCTCTCCATACCGTGGGACATCTCAGACTCGCTAGTCTCAGAACTAGGGTAATACGAATGATGGCTCAACTGCTGGGCCCAAGACCTCGCAGTATGATTGACACTAGCCTCTGAAGATCTAAGACTTTGTCTGTCTCTCCCTAGGTGTCTTCCTGACCTAAGGTTCATATGCCCTTTGTACGTTGTTGATTCTTTGGTACCAGTCACTTGTTCCTTTTAAGTTCCTTTGGATGTGTTTTCTTGTTTTTAGTTAAGCGTCATCGGGAGCACTTTCGTGGGTCGTACTTGATGTTCTGCATCCGCTTAGTTTAAGTTCTTTTCCTTTAAGTTATCCCTTGACTACAATTTTGCCTACCCTTGCACTTGAGAAATTAAGGGCTCTTCAAACTTGAGTGTTCCTATCATACCCCTAGTCAATCAGAACAACTACTCGCACTTAGCCTATGCTAAGAATAGACTGAGGGGGTTAAGTGATCTTCCAACCTCAAGTCGCTCCTCCTGGCGATGCTGGTCTACCCAGGAGGCACGTTCCCGAGCTTGTTCTCCTTGGCACTTACTTTGCTTTCTCCAAGAGCTCTCGATGATCCTGTAAGAATCCCAAGTTTAGCTTCAAGTTGATCCTTCAATTGACAGACAATTTATTTCAGACACTTTTTTAATGACCCTTGTTCCCCCTTTTGTATTGCTAAAAATTTCCTCTAGAGCTCCCTTGGTGTTCCTACCCCTCAGTGTGTCAACTTCCAAATATCCTATCTGAAAATCAACGTGTAGGATATGCCACGAGCTTTCCAACAAGCCCTAGAGCTCAAAAAATGGATTTTGTATGAAAAAGTTATAACCATTCAGGGTTTAGGGGGTTAAACAGACAAACAAAACCTTTCAGGAGTTTTAATGCATTTTTCTAAGGCCTTTGCAAGTGTGTGAGTATTTGAGAGTGCAAATATGCCCAAAATTTAGCCTAAATTTCCAAAAAATTTACCCCTTAATTTTTGCCGAAAATGTCTGTCTATCGCGATAGACGGTGTCTGTCGCGATAGACACAAACTATCGTGGGGGGTTGTCTGTCGCGATAGACGGTGTCTGTCGCGATAGAGTGGTCTGTCGCGATAGACGGTGTCTGTCACGATAGACGATGTCTGTCGCGATAGAGTGGTCTTTCGTGATAGACGGTGTCTGTCACAATAGAGTGGTCTGTCGCGATAGACGGTGTCTGTCGCGATAGACGGTGTCTGTCGCGATAGAGTGGTCTGTCGCGATAGAGTGGTCTGTCGCGATAGACGGTGTCTGTCGCGATAGAGTGGTCTGTCGCGATAGACGCTGTCTGTCGTCTGTCGTGATTTGGTCTGTCATGATTTGGTCTATCGCGATAGACGGTGTCTGTCGCGATAGACTGGATCTGTCGTGGAATTTTGGTCTATCGCGATAGACGGGGTCTATCGTGGGTCTCTGTTTGTCGCGATAGACGGTGTCTGTCGCGATAGATTGAAAAAACGCAAATTTTTGAGAAACTTCTAGTGATTTGGAGTGCTCTAATGGTGTAGGTTACCGTGCCAAACACGCATTCACAAAATATTAAGTTTTTCTGTCTGTCGCGACAGACAGAGGTCGTCGTTCCGGGACCTGTGCAGAGTCTGTCGTACCTGCGCACACTGCTGGAGAAGGTGGTACAGCTAGTTCCTGCAACAAAAGCTCAAAAACACACCAAAAATAGATAGCATGCAAGCTCTCTCTCGCTCTCTCTCACAATGAAATGAGGGAAATGAGGTGGGGAGTGTAATATGACCAAAAAACTGAATTTTTTTGTGGAGATGGAGATGGAGGTGGGAGATGGTGGGGATGATGATGGTGATGATGGTGATGCGAAAGTAAGGAAAAAATGAAGAAAAATAAAGAGAAGGAAGGATATTACCTATAACTCCAATGTCTCAACTCGACGTCTTACCATCACACGCTCGTCCTTGAAGCTCTCTCCCCGGCAACGGCGCCAAATTTGGTGTCACTCTAGCACAATGGTGAGTACCAACGTGAGAAGATTCACCTCATAATTGTCAATCCGTGGAGACGTGAGGACTAGTATGAAGACTATGAGCAAGTGAAGGCACAAGTGTGTGAGTGAGAAGCACACAAGCATGCACACACATACACACACACGCGCACACAAGGCAAGAACAAGGAGAGGAACAATGGAGTTCTTTGCATTAGTCAAAAAGTCTCTTACATAAGCTCAATTCACAAACAATCTAACCTCAAAAATGAGCTCTCTAGCTCTTTTTATAGTTTTCTAACTAGCTTTGGTCTTGTCCAGACCTAGTGTCCGGCCTAGTTAAAAATTAGGTTCTAGAGCCTATTTGAGGGCTCAAACAGAGTCTAAAAATTATGAAAATTGATATGTAGCTAGTTCTAATACTCCTCAAGCTCGAGGACTCCTCGGCTTGCACAAAATGGAGTCTATTCTACCAAAAACGGAATTTACAATGTTTGTGTAGTGATTAAAATCACTTGAGTTGTAAATGGTCCATGAAAAAAATGATTGGGCCTTGTTGCCGTATTGTGCATGACTCCTCCGTTGCGCTAGTATGCTCTTCATCTGACTTGTATGCCAACATGCAGTTATCGATATGGCCCTGCATCTAGAACACAAGTTGGATGATTTTCCTGAAGATCTTAAATGGCCATACTTTAAGACATCTATATCTAGCAATAACAACCCGATGAAACAAATATTTTGCACAAAATGTAAAAAATTGGGGCATATTAGTGTAAATTGTGCCCTGAATCCAATATATTGTGCGATTTTTTAGAATATCGATTATTCCACTAAAGGATGCCCTTACAACAAGAAAACATAGACCCAATTATCAGTTAATGCGATAGTGCAAGAGTTTAGGGAATCCTCAACCAGTTATGTTCTAATGCATTTGTGTAATCAATAATATTTGTCGTAGCGTTCTTTCTAGCCTTAGAATCAAGGAAATCATAGTCTCCCATGATGAAATTAGGGAATCTTAAACTCAAAGAACCACGGTATACCTATGCATTTCCATTTCTATGGAAAATTAATCCATATACAAAGAGGTTGTAAGGATGAATAGGAGTATGAAAAGTGAAAGAGGGAGAGGTTGTTACTATCCAAACTCGATCGGGATGAGTTCTGTGACCAGTAGTGACTATCTTTGAACCAGGCTTTAAGGAACAACAACGTTGAAGTATTTTGATGGTGATGCACCATAATGTGCTCTCATTCTTGAGTGCTCCACGACGATATTCTCGAAGTAAGAAACTGACCTCTAAGCACCACACATGGTACTCTGCACAGAGGTTGTAGAATACGTAGAAAAACATAGTACACAAGGAGCATGAACATCGAATTCTTGGGTGTTGCAAATGTGGTTGAAGTTACAGTCTATGGCTAACTAGGCCACTATATGTTTTATTAAAACATATACAAAAGTTTTCCGTGGCCATTTGACCTTTCACATGGATACTAACGATAACAATCTCCCACCAAAGGCCAATATGGCCAAAGTAACTATGGGAGAGAAATGAAGAATTATAAAGAATACCTGAGTGTAAGTATAAAAACTATACCTCCCACATGATGGGCATGTTACATAGTATACAAGTGATTGTAAAATCTTGAATCAAGTAACCCCCATCAAGTGACAACAATGTCGAAAGCTATCTTGTGGTAGAGCTTTATTCAAAGCATATGTAGCATTATCTTGAGTATGAACTTGCTAAAGAATAATGCACTCAGTGGCTAAGCAATCTCTAATAAAGTAATACCTCACTTCAATGTGCTTGTTCTTTGCATGATATACCGGATTCTTAGCCAAAGCAATGGCACTCCGACAATCACTGAGCAAACAAGGTACATGGTGAGGTAGATCCATATCACAAGCAAGGCAAGAAAGCCACAATGCTTCCTTACATGCCTGTGCTGCTACATACTCTGCTTCTATGGTGGAAACAATTGTACATTCTTGAAGCCAAGATCTCCCAGAGATAGCACCTCCAACAAAATGAAAAATGTACCCTGTGTCACGAGGAAGGAGATAAGGAAGAGAGCTCACACATAGATTGAGGAAAGGAAGAATGGCCTTCTTTTTCTTCTTCTATAACATAAAAGGAATGTACAAGAATGACGTAAAACAACAATACAACAAGTGCAACATATAAAGAAAAATACATAAGGAAAATCCTAATGTTTGCAAATGAGTGAGCTGGCAAGAAACAAATGTACTATCACTCTTGGTAGATAAATCTAGTAAAGCTCAATGAATTATCCCTGACATATACCGATGTGACAACTATAGATTTCAAAGAAATGAAAAAGTGATATGTGTCATTCTAGATCATCACATGTTGAGCTTGATATCTTAACACTCCCCCTCAAGCTCAATTTCATGTCCTCTAATCCACATATCTTCCGAGACTTCTTCAACTTCTCTGCTCCAAGTGCTTTAGTGAAAATATCAGCAACATGCTCATCTGTTCTCACATAAACAAGATCAATATCACCTGCTAATACCTTCTCACTGATGAAGTGATAATGTACCTCAATATGTTTTGTTCTAGCATGAAAAACAGGGTTCTATGCTGCATGTATGCTGCTAAAATTATCACAATAGATGGTGATAGGCTTTTGCACTTCCACACCTAAATCTACAAGTAGCATCTCTAGCCAGGATGCCTCACATGCTGCCATTGAAGCACCTCTATACTCAACCTCTATACTCGACAAAACAACAATGGGTTTCTTCTTACTGCTCCATGTAATAGCTACACTCCCAAGTGAGAATAGAAAGCCACTAGTAGATCATCTATCTAGAATACTACGAGCCCAATTTGCATTAGTGTATCCATGAAACTGCAAATCTACACCAGCTTCATAAAAAATGCATAATCCAAAAAACACTCACATAATATAGAGTGCACCTCAAAGCATCTAGATGTGGCTTGCTAGTAACCTGCATAAATTGAATTTCAATTCCAACAGTGTAGCTTAGATTAGGCCTTGTAGTTGTGAGATATATTAAACTTCCCACAATTTTCCTATACATAGTAGCATTTTCCAATGCTTCACCTGATGAAGTATAAAACTTCAAATTCTGATCTAATAGCATGGAAATTGTCTTATAATCAGCCATACCATACTTTTTGTAGCATACTCAAAGCATATTGCTTTTGTGACATTCAAATACCCATTTCTGTATGTATTAACTCAATGCACAAGAAATAGCCCACCACACCAAGATCCTTCATGTCAAATTTCTGCATAAGGGGATGCTTTACCTCTTTAATGCTCTCTTCATTATCACCACCTACAATAAAGTCATGAACATAAATAGCCACAATCATGATGCCATCATCACACTTCCTTGCATATAGTGAATGATCTGTATCACATATAGAAAATGCAATCGTGGTTAAGTAATCAAGAATCCTTGCATGTCGAGCATGAGGGGCTTGTTTAAATCCATACAAAGCCTTTTGCAACCTGCAAACATATTCTGGGTGCTTTGAATCTTCATCTCCTTGTGGTTGGTCCATATATACTTCTTCCTATAACTCACCATGTAGGAAAGCATTCTTCCCATCCATCTGATGTGAAGTCCATCCTTTTGCTATAGCTAATGCAACAAGTGTTCTGATTGTAGAAATTTTAGCTATAGGGCTAAACATTTCCTCATAATCAATGACATATGTTTGTGCATCTCCTTTTGCTACCAATTGTGCTTTGTACCTGCTTATGCTACCATCAGCATTGTGCTTTACCTTGTAAACCCACTCGCAGACTATGGGTTTCTTTTGTTTTGGCAATGGAAATAGCTTCCATGTTTCGTTTCCATAAAGTGCAACCATCTCCTCATCCATAGCTTTTTCTCAATCTCTTTTTCCAATTGCATCTTCAAAATAAGAAGTTTCAACATCTTGTATTACCTTGGTCATGTAGGCACAATGAAAAGCCATATAACGGTCATACGTCAATCGTTGCACTGAATTCCACATCCTCCCAGATCTTCTTGGTCTCGGGTAACTTCTCCTTGTATCATGTGCATGTGCCTTTCTAACTCGAGAGTCTTCACTAAGGGAAATCTAAATTCCTCATCAAGGCTCTTTTTTGAATAGCTTGAATCTCCATCAATGTCTTCAAAACTTGTATATGTTTTACTACCAATAGAAAGCTTTTCTTTACCTTTCTTGGATGTATTTGATGAATTTGTTGGACTAACATTTCCATGCAATCTTCCATTCCATGGATTTGAGTTGGAACGATTGCTTGGTGATGCATCCAGTCCACTCAAAGGTTCTACACTTGATTTTTCAACATTTGCTTTGTCATTCGTTCAAGATTCAGTCCTTCTTTGGCATCTGCATAGAAGCTTGAAATTTCATCAAATACCACATCTCTGCTTACCTTCACCTTATCATGTGACTGGGTTATAACATTTATACCCCTTTTGCTCAAGGGAGTACCTAATGAAGATACATTTTTCTACTTTTAGATCAAGCTTCATCATCAACTCATCTGGAACATCTACATATGTAATACAACCAAATACTTTCATATGTGATAAGTTTGACTTTTTACGTGTAAACTTCTCTTTAGGTGTAATTTGATGTACAATAGGAGTCAACGTTCTGTTCATGATGTATACAACAGTATGCGCAACTTTTGCCCAATTAAAGCTCTTTCTATTTTTGCAATATGTCTATTTTTTCATTCAACAATGTCATTCTATTGTGGTGTGTACCTACATGAAAATTGACATCAAATTCCATGACTTTTAAGAAAGTTTCTAAAAGTCATTTGACATGTATAGGAGGTCTCCTCCTCCATCAGATCTTAATATTTGAATATACTTTCCTATCTTCTTTTCCACTATAACCTTAAAGTTTTGGAAGTGAGTGAAAACCTCACTCTTCTCTTTCATGAAATATACCCATAATTTTCGTGTATGTTCATCAATGAAAGTAACATAAAACTTGCAACCACCCATAGATTTGGTCTTTGCAGGACCCCAAACATATGTATGTAATATTTCTAGTACATTCTCACTAACATGCTTGTCATGCAAAAATGATGCTCTTGATTGTTTACCAAATTGACATGCTAAACATACCTTTTGCATCTGTGCAACCTTGAAATTTGGTAGTCCATTGACAATCTCCATTGACTGCATCAATTTCAGCCTCTACAAATTCGCATGTCCAATTTGTTTGTGCCAGATCTCTATATCAGGAATAACTCTTACACCTTTTGCAAACATGGCTACATTCATTTAAGGAATTTTCACATTTAAGATGAACATCCTACCCACTTTGTTTCCTTTGGAAATCAATCTTCCATCCTGTTTGTACTCTTCTACATATAGCCCATCAGCATTAAACCTCACTTGTAATCCTTAGTCAACCATTTGTCCAACAAAAATCATATTCTTTGCTATATGTCCAAGTTCTTCTACTAACTTCATCCATGCGGGTGTAGGGAGTTCAAGGGTGTCTTGGCCTTCAGTCGTGACACGTCCGCCTGGGATGGGTTGTGGTTCGTAGCCCTCTTCATAAGTGTCCTCCACTCGTATATGCACAATTTCTTCATCGTTTGGGAGTTCAAGTGGGGAATCATGCTTTGGGGGCTCTAAGAAAGTAGTAATCTGTGCTTGAAGAGTAAGTACCTGAGCACGTAAAGCATTGAGTTCCTCTATGATCTCTAGAGGAGTGGCCTCAAGAGTTGGTTGTGGTTGTTGTGTTGGTGTTCGCAATAGTAGCATTTTATGGTCTTCTTGGAGTTTCTGATATGATTCATTCATCTTGTCATAATCTTCTAAGAGTTTGGCATGATCATCCAATAATATCTACATGGACTCCGATGATACTGCTTTAAAGCGGATGGGACTCAGAGGTTCGTCCGGTTGATCTAGAGCTGCTTCCAAATTTTCGCTGTTCAGTTCTTATAATCGCTTATTCTCTTCCTTGGCCACGACGAGGTGACATCTTAGAAGTCCCATGTTTCGAGTGAGTGTCGCATTTCTAATCGTTTGAGCCCGTAACAAGTTGTCAATATCAGCAATTTCCTCGTTCATCTTCTGTTTGCTTTGTAGTTCGAGGGAGTGATAGGCAGTAGCTCTTGATATCACACATTAAGTGAGGCATTCTCAATGGTTAACGAGTTTAATTTCACCTGTAAATTTGTAGTGGTTTCCTGTAGTGTGTGGTAGCTGGTCTCGAGAGATGCGAATTCATCTCGGACTTGTGTCATGCAAGAAAACATTTGGCGGAAGGCGGTGTCGATCGTGGATGATAATAGTAATGGTGGAGTGAGTGAAGTTGTTGTGGGTGTGGTTGGTGATGCAAGGGGAAGGGGAAAGAGGGATGGGAAAGTGGATGCAGTGGTGACTGTGGAGAAGTGTGACGTTCCTAAATGGGGTGGTGAAAGAGGTGAGGTGAGTGGTGGTGTGGTGAGTTGTGAAATGTCCATGTCACTCGACATGGTGTCGAGGGCGGTGACTATGAAGAGTGGTGTGAGAGTGGGTGCTTGAGTGGGTGTAAATACCGGATTTACAAAGTTTGAAGAATAAATTACAGGTTGGGTTTCACGTATTGCTTGGTGGAGAGGTGTTAGCTCAAGAAATGGTTGGTTTTTATGCACTAATGTGTTGCTATTTGGCAGTGGAAAAGGAAGCTAGTGCAAATCGTAGACATGGATGGAAAAAGGTTCCTCAATCAAAGTGGCGCAATTATGATGACTTTACAAGCCTGTCGTGCAAGGTGGGAGAATGTCACCTACAGAAAAGAAAATGGGTAAAAGCTCTTTTGTAGAGCACCCCTCCTTTGTCCATATTTATCATAGTTTTCATCGGCTTTGGATTTTTCTGGTGATAGCTTTCCAGGGGTTGGCAGTAATTGCATTTTCAAGCAGCTTGATCAACATGACAACTTTAAAGGGATTGCTTAGTCTCGCTCCCACATTTTTGGTGATGAAATTTATAGAGTCTATCCTAGATATTCTGTTGATGGTAGGAGCATATAGAAACTCTCCTGGCAATGCTGTTGCAAGAATATTCATTCGGTTTTTTTGGTTTGGAGCCTTGTGTTGGCGATATACGAGAAGAAGCAAGTACGGGCATACATGCAGATCTAGCACTAAGGCAACTCTCTATTTTTTTTCAAAACCCTTACACCATTTAAAAGTGATTCTCATCACTAAAAACCCCTGTAAATACCATTTTCACCTTTTTGTAGCTCCATTTTGTACAAGCCGAGGAGTCCTCGAGCTTGAGGAGCCTTAGAAGTAGTTGCCTACCAATTTTCGTATTTTTTAGATCTCGTTTGAGCCCTCAAATAAGCCCTGGAACCTAATTTTTAACTAGGCCGGACACTAGGTCTGGACAGGGCCAAAGCTAGTCAAAAACTATAAATAGAGCTAGAGAGCTCATTTTTGGGGTAGCTTCTTGTAGTTTTGAGCTTGTATGAGAACTTTGTTGCAATAGAAGTGATTCCATTGTCTTACTCTCTTTGTTCTTGCCGTGTGTGCGCTTGTGTGTGTATGTGTGTGCATGCTTGTGTGCTTCTCACTCACGCACTTGTGCCTCCACTTGCTCGCGGTCTTCATACCATCCTCACGTCTTCCCGGATTGACATTAAAGGAGGTGCTACTCATCACTGAGCTACACCAAATTTTGGCGCCGTTGCCGGGGATTCGAGCTTTGAGGACGAGCGTGTGATATTAAGACGTAGAGAGGACGCGTTGGAATGGTAAGTAGTCGGTAAATTTCTGATTTTTCTCCATCTCCATCTCCATCTTCACCTCCTTCTCCATCTCCACCTCCACCTCCTTCTCCACTACATATTCCCTCTTCCTTGTCATTCCCCTCATTTGTTGTGTGCGAGTTTGAGAGAGAGCGAGCGTGTGTGTTCTTGTTTTGTGTGTTTTTTGCATGTTTCTTGCAGGTTGCAGCTCCATCATCATCTCCGGCAAGCTCAGCAGGTACGGAATCTGTCTGCACAGTCCCCGAGGCATTGAGCTCGAGCTATCGTGACACTCCGAAAACTTCACCCAATCACGATTTTGAGTGCACCACGACACTGCGCAGGCCTAGAGCTCCCAGGATCACTAGACAGAACAGAAAAATTCACCATATCCCGAGCTATCGCGACACCTCACGAGCTATCGTGACACCTCACGACCTATCGCGACACTTGGGAGTATCGCGACACCTCACGACCTATCGTGACACCTGACGAGCTATCGCGACACCTCACGACCTATCGCGACACTTGGGAGTATCGCGACACCTCACGACCTATCGCGACACCTCACGAGCTATCGCGACACCTCACGACCTATCGCGACACCTCATGACCTATCGCGACACCTCATGACCTTTCGCGACACCTCACGAGCTATCGCGACACCTCACGACCTATCGCGACACTTGGGAGTATCGCGACACCTCACGACCTATCGCGACACCTCACGACCTATCGCGACACCTCACGACCTATCGCGACACTTGGGAGTATCGCGACACCTCACGACCTATCACGACACCTCACGAGCTATCGTGACACTTGGGAATATCGCGACACCTCACGACCTATCGCGACACCTCACGACCTATCGTGACACTTCGACCTATCGCGACACTTCCCACCTATCGCGACACTTCGACCTATCGCGACACCTCGACCCGACCTATCGCGACACCTCGACCCGACCTATCGCGATACACGGCCTTTAACACATGAAAAATTTAGGGTTAATTTTGAGTGAATTGAAGGGTAGTTGAGCTTAATTTTAGGCACCTTGGTATAACTTTAGAACCTTGGAAGTGGGCAAAAGACCTAGAAACCAGAGAGGGATCTCCTGAACCCTGAGAGCCTGTTTGGACCCTTTAGTGCCTGAATGGTCGTAACTTGACCATACGAACTCCGATTGATGAGATTTTGGTCTCGTTGGAAAGCTCGTTGAGAATCCTACGTGGACCTTGACTGGTTTTTGTAAGAATCATATGCGGAGTTTTAGAACATGTATTTTTTAAGTTGACCTTTAGGTGAAACTAGGTGGTCCTAAGATTGAGGGGGTACAGTGAGTTACTCCAGGGGGAGTGCAAACATTGATGTGCGTCTTTCAATTACTTGTGGTAATAGAGCTATACTGACTTGTGAGCTTTTGCAGGAACATTGTGTGCACTCAAGGCAATCCAAAGCAAGCTAGCAAGGGTGAGTACCAAGCTTGGGAGAAGGCTTCCTGGGCTTGTGTAGCAGTCTGGTCAACCAGCTAATTGAGGTTGGAAGATCTCTCAACCCTCCTTTGTCAATTCATAGCCTAGGCTAAGTACGACTTAGGTGTGGTAATTAATTAGGGCAACGTTAGGCACGAATCAAGTCCAAGAGAATTAATCAACCAAGTGCAAGAATTAAATAGGTCTTAAGTGCGAAAACCCTAAGGAACAAAGGGTAAACTCGAGTCGATCACTTATCAAGTGCGAAATTCACTTAAGTACTCCTGACGACGCGATTTCAGACAAGATCATAAACATAATATTCAACTCAAAGAACAAAGTGATTGGTGCAAATTAACTTGCAACGAGAGTGTGCTTGGGTCCAAGGGGGTAGATAAATCAGGCATATGAACCTTAGATCAGGCAGACACTTAGGCCGAGACAAACAAAGCCTCAGATCTTCTGAAGCTAGTGTCAATCACACTGCTAGGTCTTGGGCCCAGTAGTTGAGTGATTACCCATACACTCCCAGATCAGAAACAAGTGATTCTGAGATCTCCTATCACATGGAGAGACCAGTAGGTAGTTCAGGGGTGGCTTATCTAGAAAAGCCAGAGGGACCTTACAAGACTCAATTGGAATACATCAGGACGAATCGTCTAGGTGCTCGCATCTACGAAGACGGACTGAGAAGATCTGTGGTCCAGATTAAGAACCCCGATCAACCCCATGGACTAGAACACCCGGTAGTCAAGTTCGAGAATGGAGCATACCTGGATAAAGAGGGGACTATTTATGTAGTCACCACTCTTCCTGATAGAACAGACGAGTTTGGAAATGTGATTTCAGAGACCGACATGGGTGATATAGAACAAGGAAATTTAGAGAAAGAGCCGAGAACTCCCCGGGGTAAATCTATCTTGACCAGAGTCATGAATCCAGAGTGGATTCCACAGGATAATAAAAGCATAGATCTGCTTTTAAACCGAGAAACCGATGAGGCTTTTTGGAGATATAAATCTGCTCAACCTCAAGAAGTGAGTGCCCTCACAATCTATGAGTTTAAAGACCCTGATAGCCCAGGCCAAGTAACCTACCTAGATAATGCATCAGAGAGAATCTTCATGGTCACTGAGCATGGCAGACATGCCTACACATGGAAGGGTGAATTTGTTTTTCCCCAACCAAGGTCTAATGTGTCCTTTGGTCACCAAGGAGCTGGGACCTCCCAAGCTCATGGAGCTCAAAGAGATAGAAGTAGAGACAAACCTGAGGTAAGTTTTGCCAACTCCCTGGGAAGAGAAAGAACGGAAACGGAAAGGAATAGAGTGGAACCTGAGAGACATAGAACCCCATGGAATCAAAGGAATGCTGACGATTTTCCTTTGCCAAGGCCGAGAGAACACACTAGGACCCTGCGACCAACTCAACTGGTGAAGTCCATGAAGAATTACTTCGATGGCACTGGAGACCCTTATGACCATGTGGCAGAATTTCGGCAAGTATTGAAAGCTGAACAGGTAGAGGACCTATTCACACAATATAATGCTTTTGGTCTAACCCTTAGGAACACTGCCCTTACGTGGTTTCAACCACTGAACGAGAGGCATTTCAGAAACATAGACCAGCTCTTAGAGGCATTTATCATTGAGTTTTCTAAGAGTGGAATTAGGCACAACACTTCCTCACTAATTCATAGCTTCAAACAAACACCTCAAGAGACGGTCAGACTAGCTGGAAGAAGATTTAGGCAGTACCTGGAGAGATGCCCGATGCCGGAGTTACCCACACCAGCCAAACAAGTGGCCTTGTTCTTAGATGGATTGTTGAGCACCAAGCTCAGGTCATATGTGTATCTGAAGGACCCCAGAACGATAGAAGAGTGCGTGCGCATGTGCATAGACATTGAGGACAATCTAGGTGAGGAATTAGAACTATCAAAAATCTATAAGGATTCTGATAGCTCTAGTAGCCTCACATCTGGTCAATCCACATCCATTGAGGAACTTGCAGAGAAGGTAGCTCAAAAACTAGGTGTCTCTAGCAAACAAATTCCGAGATTTGCCCCAGTTAAGCGGTGTTACACTTGTGGCGGTGACCACATGGGAAATGTATGTCCCATTATGGCCCAACCCCAGGCGAATCCTAGTAGCCAGTACTGCACCATAGAGCGCAGGTACACCAACCACACTGCACAAGACTGCCCATATAACAAACAAACTGTTAGGCGAAATTACCCCTCAGCCATATCCACAACAAGGTAGATACCAGAATCAGTACCCACCACAACAATACAACAGACCACAGCAAACTTATCAGCCACCTTATCAAGGGCAGCAGAGACCTCAACCAGTCCTAGTGCAGCAACCCCCTGCTCCAACCAATGTGATCCCAGTGAAATATGCATCTGCTGAAGAAAATCCGAACAGAGCCATAGTCCCAATCACCCCATTGCTATCAGACAGTGATCCAAGTGACCATAGTTTTGACTCCACACATATTGATAGCCCACAGGCTTATTACATGCAGTCACCCGAGCATAACGAGTCATACTATTATGAGGACCCAAGTGAAAATAGTGGGGAGCCTGAGTATGCCAATGTCATGTACACAAACCCCAACTCTAGACCTCAACCTAGGCAGGTACGACCCCCATTTCCTAGAGGACCATGCTTCAGATGTTAGGGAGATCACCTTATACGTGATTGTCCACTGCCTACCCCTACACAACCTCAACCAGTAACAATTCAGGGTTTCTGTCAAGACTGCGGAAAGGAGCATCTCCTACGAGATTGCCCAAAGAACCCTAATAACATGCCTAAAATCACTCCTATCAATGTTGTTGGGTTAGTTGTAGACTCCACAGGGAGTGTGACTTCCACTGCACCTGTGCAAGTGATCACAAGAGCCCAAGCACTACAACAAAACCAAGGTGTTGGTCAGGAAAAGAGCCCCGAGGTGAGTGAAACAGAGAGCATAACCAAAAAGAGGACTAGAGCCTGGAAGGATAGTCGTGAAAGAATGAAAAGGCAATGGGCAAAAAAGATGAGCGAACTTGAAGAAAGCTTGAGAGAAACCAAAGCAAAAATCATAGAGATCACATCTCAACCGCACTCTCACACATTCCCACCGCTACCATCCCCATCACCCTCCATCCCTCCACCCTCTAATACACCCCACGTAACCCACCCACCACCCCGAGTAGGATCAGTATTAGCTCATCCCACTCCTGAAGACATAGATATGATGCTTAAAGCATATCAGGCCAGAATCCAAGAAGGGCCAAATGTAACGGATCATGACAAGTGCTACCCTAGAGCTCACCTAGAGATAGAAAGAACCAAGCTTTGTGCGAAAATGGTCGCATTGGCTCAGACTATGTTTGAAGCCAGTCGCCTTTTCAATTACTCAGGCTCAGGCAAGACACAATTACACTTGGATGGACTCCTAGAGAAGTTAGAGGGCATAATTGCAAGATCTGCCAAGGAAGAAAAAATTCAAGAAAGAGATAAAGCAAGCAAAAACATGACCCATCCCCCATCAAAAGCTTATGTGCCCAATTCCACTGAACCAGACATCCCCCCCTCCCTAGAAAGAATAGAGAATCTAAGGGCACAATCACAAAAGGAACTCGCCCCTCAACACCATGACAAGGCTAGTGTAAGAGCAGGTCTTCCTACCCAGAAAGCCTATGTGCCTGAGGCCTACGTGCCTAACTCTACGGAGCCAGACACCTCTTCTTCTATGAATCAATACACACCAGAATTCTTGCGAGAGATTCAAGAAGAGAAATGGGCTAAAGAGAGTGAAGTTCCTCCTCCCATTGAACTGGTGGATGACACACACGATCAATTCCCACAAGACCTTCCTTCCATTTATGGAGAGCAGGAGAGTGCCCAATCTCAAGAAAGATTAGACTTCGAGTCTAATTCTTTACAAGAACTACCCCATTTCACAGGCCCATGGGAAGTAAAGTCCACCTGTATGAGAGCACCCACGGTCATGGTACGAAATGAGGACTCAGTCTTACCTAGGAACACAGAGGTAGTGAAAAACACCAAAGTGCAGTGCAATCTCACTTTGGAAGAGCTGCTTAAGGTTAGACCAGAAGTATGGGAACATGTCGCCAAACAAGTACCAGCGATAGTGAAACCTCATTCCCAGGTAGGATCACATAGGACGGTGCCAGAGATACCCCCTTGGATAAGATAGGAGATATGTGTGAAGGTGAAGAAGGGAACACCTATCTTCCCATTACCTACCAGGAGTACACCACCAAGGCAATTTTGGACTCAGGTGCAGGAGTTGCAATTGCCACCACTTCCCTATGGAAGCGTTGGGGCAAGCCAGCACTCAGGCCAACGAGAATGAAATTGCAGATGGCCGATGGTCATATTGAGAGACCCTTAGGATTGCTAGAAGGAATAACTCTCACCACCTGTGGTGTCGAGTTTGAGCACACATTTGCCATATGTGGCTTTAGCAAAAACCAAGCCTTCGAGATGATTTTGGGAAGGCCATTTATGCGGCAATTGCAAGTAGTCCAGGATTGGGGAACCAATTCCTTGTATTTGCAACATCTAGGTGTTACAACCAAAGTCAATCTTAAGGATTACTCTCATAGAGACTTACCACCTATTCAATGGAATCCCATCCATAGAGCCAAAGATGAGACTGAGTCTGTGCATTCCATAGAATCCGGATCCTCGTGGATGCATGAAGACACCCACTTATGGATGTGTAAGGTAGCAGTAGAAGAAGAGAAGAGAGAGAAAGCCAGAGAGGTAGGTGCAAAAGAAAACCATAGATCAATTCAAGACCCAGCCTATGCACCTGAGTTTTTCCTGATGAGGAATTTGAACCCCATGGCTGGGCAAAAATCCTAGCAACAATGGATGTAGCCATCAATGAAGAGCAGTGGACACCTCACTGTGATGAGGATGGCTATGACATTTCAGTCTTTTCAATAGAGCCAATCATGGGAGATACAGTTTTAGAAGAATGCGAACCTAGCCCTGATGCATTTGAGGATGCGAGTGACTCCGATCTAGAGTCAATCATTATGGACCCACCCTTTGCATCAGATGAAGAATAGTTCTATGAAGTAGAATTTCAACCCCAGAGGCACGGAGAGCTTACAAATGAGGTGAGGTTAGCCACACAAGTAGCTTCTAAAAGCGGAGGAAAGAAAAGAAAGAAGAAGGAAGTCACTCTGGAGGCGGAAGAATCCTTGTTTGAGGTCCCTGAAAACTTTAAAAAATATGAGATAGACGATAGGAGGGTCATGATAAGAATGCCTAAACGTGAGGCACAAGCAGGAGAAGCCTATGATAGCAAGGAAACTACCAAGAAAATAGTTGTCGCCATCGAGGAAGGAGAAGAAAGATGCACATACATAGGTCATGACCTAACAGAAGAGGAAGAACAAGAGCTGATAGCCTTGCTAAGAGAATACCGAGATGTATTCGCTTGGAGCTACAAGGATTTGAAGGGTGTTGACCCAGACATATGCTCACACACCATTCCCATGACCTCAGATGCTAAACCCTCTAAGCAAAAGCCATACACATATAATGATAACTATGCTGCTAAGATCAAAGAAGAGATAGACCGCTTGGTGGAAGCCGGATTTATCTATGAAATTGAGCACACTGAATGGGTATCCCCCATTGTAGTGGTGCCCAAGAAGAACGGCAAATTACGAGTATGCATTAACTTGAAGAAGGTTAATGCAGCCACTATTAGAGATAGCTATCCGCTTCCTATCACTGAGCATCTATTAGAAAGGGTAGCAGGCAAGGAAGTGTACAGCTTCCTAGATGGGTTTTCGGGCTACAATCAAGTAGCCATTGCTCCAGAGGATCAACATAAGACGGCTTTTGCCACGGAGTGGGGCATATTTGCCTTTTGGGTAATGCCATTCGGGCTTACCAATGCACCGGCTACCTTTCAAAGATTAATGTGTCACGTGTTTAAAGAGTTCTTAAGGAAGAATTTGGAAGTCTATGTTGATGATCTTTGCTCTCATTCCAACATTAGATAGACCCATATACCCGAACTCAGACAGATCTTTGATAAATGCAGAGAATATCAAGTCTGCCTGAACCCAGAAAAGTGTGTTTTCATGGTCAGGCAAGGCAAAATTCTAGGGCACATAGTGTCTAAGAACGGCATATCCACTGACGAAGAGAAAGTGAGAGCCATAGCAGAGCTACCTAGGCCAAGGAATGTCAAGGAAGTACAAGCTTTCATGGGGCATTGTGGTTACTACCGCCGGTTCATTCACATGTATGCTGTCATTGCAAAGCCAATGTACGGACTTCTGACTAACTTTGAGTGGACTGATGAATGTGAGAATTCCTTCCAGGAGCTTAAACAAAGATTATGTTCAGCACCAATCTTGACCACACCAGATTGGAACAAGCCATTCCATGTTCATGTGGATGCATCCAATTACGCTATTGGATGTGTACTCGCACAACTACTGGTGAAGGTAATATGGATCTCCCAATTGCCTATGCCAGTAGACAATTGAATGCAGTTGAACAAAATTACACCACTACTGAGAGAGAAGGATTAGGCATGGTATATGCAGTTAAAAAGTTTAGACATTATTTGCTTGCAAATAAGTTCAAATTTTTTACTGATCACCAAGCTCTACTGTACCTGGTAAACAAGCCATGTAATACAGGCAGATTAGTAAGATGGTTTCTCTTACTAATGGAGTATGACTTTGAGGTAGTAGTGAGAAAAGGCAGAACTCACCTAAGAGCAGATCATCTCTCAAGGCTCACATCAGGAGAAGCCCCACAAGGAGTGTCAGATGACCTTCCTGATGCTTACTTGTTTAATTTGGAAGTGGTACCGCAGTGGGCTAAGCCATTGGTACCAGTATTGACATACGGGCCTAACCACCCAGTAATAAACACGCAGGATAGAGAGGTAGTAAAAGCCCAAAAGTACCACATCATGGCAGGAAGTATGTACAAGCACACAAATCAAGGGATCTTGGCCTGTTGTGTGGAAGAGGATGAGTACGCTAAGTGGCTGCAATTGGCACATGTAGGTGCATTAGATCAACACTACTCAAAACAACAAACCCTACAGACCCTGAGGAGACTAGGAGTGCATTGGCCAACTATGGAAGCTGATGTCCAAAAGTTGTGCAAGGAATGCCCAATCTGTTGCACTAAACCACCTGTGGAACATGCCACTCTTTATCAAGTGTCCATAGTGCCAGATTGGAGTGAACCACTAGTATCCTTCCTGAGGACGAAAACATTCCCTCCAGACATGACTCTGGTTAGGAAAAGAAGTCTAGAACAATAAGCCCTAGAGTACTCACTCATTGGTGATAATCTCTACAAGCGTGGTAAGGATGGTTACCTGAGACTTTGTGTTCATGAGAGTGAATATCTAAAGATTTTGGAAACTGCTCACCAAGGTGTAGCAGGAGGACACTTTGGACCAGATCGGGTGATCAAGGCAATATTATTTGCAGGATTTTGGTGGCCCACCCTTCACATGGATGCACATACCTATGTGAAGAGGTGTGAGATTTGTCAGCGAACCCACTATCCTATACGCAAAGATGAGATGCCCCTGAAGCCCTTGATGGGCGGACGTGCATTCTCTAAGTGGGGAATAGACTTTGTAGGTCCTATCAATCCCCCAGCTAAGGGTTCCCATGCTGAGTATATCATCGTTGCCACGGACTATCTAACCAAGTGGGTAGAGGTAAAAGCCACAACGAAGAACGACGCTCAGACAACTGCTAAATTCTTGTTTGAGAATGTATTCACAAGATACGGGCTACCCATAGAGCTAGTTAGTGATAGAGGCACTCACTTCTTGAATGAAGTTATTGAAAATCTGCTCCAAGAATTCTTGGTAGTGCATAAGAAGTCTGCCCCCTATCACCCTCAAGCCAATGGGCAAGCCGAAAGCACCAATAAGATCCTATGCAATGTATTGACAAAATTAGTGAACAATAAATGCTCTGATTGGGACAAACAGCTACACCATGCTGTTTGGTCATACAGAGTCGCCTACAAAATGGTACTCCAAGCCACCCCCTTTCAGATGGTATTTGGCCAAAACGCAGTGCTACCGTTGGACTTCTTAATACCTACATTGAAAGTAGCACAAGAGCACGAATGGACGGGTCATGAACTCTCCTCTAGACTTTTTGACCTTGAACGATTAGGAGAAACAAGACTGAGAGCAACTGCAGGGATATATGCAGCTAAGAAGAGACAGAAGGCATACTTTGATGCCCATGTGAAGGATAAGGGCTTGAAAGCAGGAGATCTAGTTTTAGTCTACACATTGAAACAACACGCAAGGAAGCTAGAAAAGAGAGGCTACGGACCTATGATCATCAATAGGATCTCCACGAGTGGAGCAGTACAACTAGCCACTTTAGAGGGTGATGTTCTCCCAAACTATATTAGTGGATGCAGAGTCAAGCTGTATCAGGAACCCCTCACGGAGGAAATGCTAAGTCGACTCAATACTGCTAAGCAACGTAAAGAGGAGGAAAAACGAATTCGAGAAGAAGCACAGGCAGAGGCCTTAGAGCGTATCAGACGAATGAAGTTGAGGAGACAAGGGAGGGATCAGCCTATGACTGACACTCAAGAGTCTCCAGGCTATCACATGGCCATGTGTGAGGCTTCATGTGACCGTACCCATAAGATAGTGGATCGACGACCTTTTGTGACCCTAGAAATAGGACAAAGAGACAGCACAACAAGCGTGAGAGCTTTAATTGATTCAGGAGCAGCCACAAGTGCAGTTCGGCTTTCTTATTGCCAGCAGCTACAATTGGAGGTAAAACCCCTAGAAGCATATCTGATAGGATTAGGAGGTGTTGAAACCCCTTGCATGGGAGAGGTGGATCTTCCCCTCTACATACAAGAGGTCCTCATGCCAGCAAAAGTGCTAGTGTGTGAAGACGAGGATCTGACCGAACCTCTTGTCTTAGGCCAAGACTGGATCTATGATCACGCAGTCAACCTCAACCTAAGAAGTGGACTTCTTCAGGCTTGGGTAGGCCAAAGCCGTCTGACGATTGAATTAGAAAATCAAGCACTCAAACCAATAGAACAGGCACCAACTCCTGGTCCCTCCAAGAATCCACATAAAGATAATGTTGCTCTTCTTGTCCAAACTTCTATGGTGCAGAGGTTTGTCAATCTTACCAAAGGTACAGGAGTCAATAAGGAGTTCGCAGCGGGGTCAAAGGAGATTCTAAACATGAAGACCAAACACTATACAACACGAAGGAGGCCATTGATCAAGAAGCAAGAGCGCCAACCCATGCAACACGGAGCACCTCGTGGCACGAAGCAGATCTGGATACGCAAGGATGGAAAACCCACAACTCTAATAGCAGACTCTCGAGGAGACAACAAACCAGCCACACCATCACGGACACAAGTGAAGGAGTACCCTAGGAAACCTCCTAGGCACACCACATCTATTTGGGTCCCTAAGCGGTCAAGGAAGGCTAGCCCCAATACTAGACACATATGGGTGCCCAAGGCCTGTTTACGTGCCCAAATAGTTCCAACTCTAGTTACTTGCATAATTCCACACTCTCAAGTCCTCTCGACTAACAACACAGGAACTCTACCTAAATACCACTCTGACCCACACGCAGTCACATCGAGGAACGTCTGGAAATGGGTACCCAAAAGGTCCCAAATAAATCATAAATTGTTGCCTGTCTTTAGCTCTAAGAGCTACGAATCCCCTATCAAAGTCTGGAGACCTAAACCATGTATCAAACCCCCTGACCCAATTTTTGTAAATCCATCCACTCTGACATAGGTGCATTCCGAGTCCACTGCATAACCAAAGTAGGCATCTAGGATGATACTGACCTCTAATCACCACTCACACCTATCACAAGCACTTCATCTCTGACCACTAACTTTCGGGATTGTCATGTTAGTATTGTGAAGGGAACACCATTACATCCTGTTTCCTATGCAACACTAATGTGCCTTTCTTCTTCTAGCAGATAAGCACCCGATTCCCATGGCAGCAGTAGCAGGCACAAGCTCTCAGGCAGGCTCTGGTGCTCAAATCAATTGGGATGCCATGCCGGTGGAGGCCCCACCAAGAGCTCGGCCTGAAGAGTTCGTGAATGTGCGGAGAATTCCTATTCCAGATCCACCAAATGGCCTAACCGAAAGAGTAAAAGGGCACTCTCATTGGTTCAATGAAATGCCAGGAGACTTGGGAGACGCAGATCATATATGGGAGTCCAAGATGGAGTGTGGAGGAGTGTGGTGGACCTTCCAGTTCTTTTCAAGAGAATTCGAAACCTTACAGAATGCAGCTCCAATTCAAGATATCTGGCAAAAAACAGGATTACAAACTTATTTTAGTGCAGCTCTGCCTAAACCCGATTTCCTCAGGTGCTACTACCTAATTGCCACACTGAAGCCAACAGGTGATAAAGATCATTCAGGCACATTCTGGGTGCCCTCCTTGTCGAATCTGGAGGAAATGAGGAAGTTCGAATTGAATGTTACTTTAATCAGGGAAGCACTTCAGATGTATGGCACGCATGTACCTTCTGACCGTGACCCATTGATACTTGAGTCGATGAAAAGCAACAGAATCAAGAAGCTAAAAGAAATGTGCGCCCTCACCCCCAACATCGCCATACCATTGCGAATGTGCCTCCAACACTTCGCATTCCCAGCTCAGGACCGTTTCACCCAACCTCACAAGAAAATATGGTATGGGTTATATCTAGCAGAGACTGGAAGCTTGCCCATTAAGATGCCTGTATGGATCTTGGACCAAGTGTATGAGGTAGGCAAGCGGGGAGTGAGGAAGCCTACTTTACATGGCTGTTGTGCGCTTACAAGAATTATCTATCGATGTCTTTCATATGATGTGCCGGTGGCCAGAGCCCTAAAATATGCACAACTGGAGTTGTTCAAAGGGCGGAAGTCAGGGAGCCAGCCTGCAAAACGAATGCGTGGATCGCTCTCCCAGGTAATGATCCCTCACGAAGCCACGACCGAAGCTTCCCCCAGACCAGAAGCTCAGGTCGCACCTTTCACGATCCATCTTCAAGGAGTTCAAGCTGGGGATGTGGTACAACCCGCTCCATCCGCCCCTCCACTACCTACCGATGCAGAGTTTGCATCTATGGCCACCTTCACAGAGGATCCAAACTTTGATTTTGAAAGATTCCTGCAGACGGTCCACCTATCAGACAGTGAAGGTTCCCCTGACAATGTTGATCCGGGAGCATCAGTCCAAAGAGAATAGCCACGGGGCGAGACAAGCAGAGTACATGGAAAAGAGGTGGCACAACATCCTCATGACCCAAACATACAAGTTCAGGAAGGTGCACAAAGAAATGAACCAGACGACAGTGAAGAGGAAGCCCCTGCCTATACCGCACAACTCAAAAGACTATACCGGACAATCAAGCAGGTGCAAAGGAGACACAAGATGTCAGAAGAAGCGAATTGAGCCCTAGTAAACCACATGTTGCAATCGGAGAACATCGACCCACATTTTGTAGAATCGTTGAACCTTTTGGCGGACACCTGTGGCATCGGGGAAGCCATGAGAACATTGGTCTATCAGGCGAACCCTACTTATGATCAAAGAAGGATAGATACAAGGCCACGGCGGGGAAAGATGATTCAAATGGAGGTATCTACCGTATTGCCTACTTCAATGACAGAAGATGTTCAGATGCTTAGCCCTTGTCCCAGTGACGAACCAGATGTAAATACACATTCACCACCTCCGCCATCACCTCCCAGCCAGCCTTCAGAACCCTTTTCCACGAGTCTTTCTGAACAACCGATATCGACCCATGGTGAAACCAACGTACACACCTCCTTTTCTACAGCCTTCCCTTTACCCACAGCCATCACTTCTGCCCAAATTTTTGAACCCCACACAGGTCATCCTGCCACCGATCAAACCATAATAGGTCACCCCTCTTATCTCCCCGCCCTGGGACAACCACTTGCCACTAGCCAAACCTTATCCCAACCTTTTCCATTCACCCACACAGTTCCTTCCTCCCAACCCCTACCCATTGTACCCCTGTTAACCCCCTCAGAATCAACTCAAATCACCCAACCATCATTCTGGACAAACCTTGTAAATATACTCCAACAAGTTGAGAATTATAATAAAAAGTCCCTTCCCCTACCCCACTCCCCCACATTCACTGCCACCACTAACACACCACCTACCGTTCCTGTATTCACAATTAACACTTCACACACTATCACATCCGATCCCATGGATATTTCACCATCCACAGGAGCACCCACCGCCACGTCTGTTCCACCATCATCACATCTCACTTCACTCATAGGCACATCATCCACTTTTCCCTTCCCCATTTCCCGACCCTTTGCATGTTCCACCTCTACCCATGCATCCACATCATTTAGTAGTGCACTAGACACCATGGTTGAAGCAGCCACTCAGCTTAAGCAAGAGTATAAGCTATTAGAAGAAAATAACACAGAGCTGTGCAATCTCTCGGCTCAACTCCAGGCACGAGTCGATGCCTTGGAACTCGGTAATACAGCACTACAACTCCAGGTGACTGACCTCCAACAATCGAAGACAGAACTCGAAGCTAAGTATGCAGAGACAGGCAAAGCTATGGAGGAACAACTCAGAGAACAAATGGGCCGCAATGCGAGACTTCAACGCAACATGGCTCTACTACGTCGCCATCTAGCAGCGGCTCAAGAAGAGAACAGAAGGCTACAACAACAAAACTAGGAGAACCTAGAAGCGGCCATGGAAAACACCCCGGGAGCACCTATAGACCCTGCAAAATTCCAGGTTGTCCCCTCAGAGCATATTCAACAGGTTTTAGAAGGTTATGTGACGCTCTTGGAGGCCCATGATCAGTTGGCAGACCAGATAAAGGAACTACAAGAATCCAAAGTACCGACAACACACCCACCCACACCTAAAGAGACGGTCGAGGCCGCTACTTTGCCAGAACCTGAACCTTCAACCAACAGTGAGGTACTTAAGCTACGACAACAGGTTGCAGAACTAAAAATTAAGTTGTTACAGTATGAACGACCTCCCTCTCCACCTGATCAAACCATAGAAGAAGAAACAATAGTCATTCCAGTGGAGGAGACATTTGAAGACAATTATGAGCCTCAACCCCTTCTAGGAGGTAGAATTACGGAGGAAGGCCAAGACACATATGAGGAGCCCCCTTCGGCATGGATGAAGCAGGTAGAGGAGATGGGCCACACTCACGAAGAGCGCGTAGCAACTCAGATGCTGGCCATGAAAACCATTGAGGAGTCTATACTCAAGTCTGAATATTTCTCGCACTTGGCTCCTAGGCAATTGATCACCAGTTCAGAGTTACAATATAAGCCCTATTTTGTATTGCTGGGTGAGTATAATGCTGAGATCAAATGCATAACCAACCAGTACCCTAAGTTTGCAACACAGTTCAAACCCGAGGACATTCCAGAGGCAGCCAGAAAGGGGGCCATATTCCAACCCATATGGAGGCAAAAGTTACTAGAGACCTATCCGGAGATGTTACGAACATGGGATCATGCTCCCATGCATTTGAAGTATAACCCTTGCTTTGGTCCAGTACAAAGAAGAAGATCATGGAAAGCATTCGCCATCAAGGTTCAGAACAACGCAAATTGTAAAGAATGGCTCAATTACCCCGCAATCGCACCCCCAACCGGCACACCTACAATATCATACATGATAGCCACCATCAGACATTGGATGCCACGCCTCCACCCCATGCCGGATGTCGCCGCTCAAATGATGCTCAAAATTTTGGACATGATGCAAGTGGTCCTAAAGACCTTTCGAAATGTACGTAACATCCAGCCTTCAATTCCGGGCTTCATCAATGGTAATTATGATTTGCTATATGACATGAGCACGACCCCGAGCATTCGAGTAGCTTACGCATGGCATGCACGAATAAGATATCTCCCTGCCTGCTACAAGCAAACCTTTGATGATATGTTCACCACGGGGTTTTGGGAGTCACACTCAGAAGTGTTCGCACCACGCCCAACCCACCTGCTACATCTATTCGCGTGTGAACAAACCATGCACTCAGAGCTCTACACCACACCACACCCTGATATGCCGGGAGTAGTCAATTGGGATGCCCTCCAGAGAGACTTGGTCCGGGGACTACGCATCAAGGAACAAGAAGTGGCAACCGACCTCCTGCAGAAGTACATTGATCAAACAGTGGAGCAGAGGTCTGTCAGAGGCGACAGACGCTAGGGGGGGGACAGTGTTGGCGATATACGAGAAGAAGCAAGTACGGGCATACATGCAGATCTAGCACTAAGGCAACTCTCTATTTTTTTTCAAAACCCTTACACCATTTAAAAGTGATTCTCATCACTAAAAACCCCTGTAAATACCATTTTCACCTTTTTGTAGCTCCATTTTGTACAAGCCGAGGAGTCCTCGAGCTTGAGGAGCCTTAGAAGTAGTTGCCTACCAATTTTCGTATTTTTTAGATCTCGTTTGAGCCCTCAAATAAGCCCTGGAACCTAATTTTTAACTAGGCCGGACACTAGGTCTGGACAGGGCCAAAGCTAGTCAAAAACTATAAATAGAGCTAGAGAGCTCATTTTTGGGGTAGCTTCTTGTAGTTTTGAGCTTGTATGAGAACTTTGTTGCAATAGAAGTGATTCCATTGTCTTACTCTCTTTGTTCTTGCCGTGTGTGCGCTTGTGTGTGTATGTGTGTGCATGCTTGTGTGCTTCTCACTCACGCACTTGTGCCTCCACTTGCTCGCGGTCTTCATACCATCCTCACGTCTTCCCGGATTGACATTAAAGGAGGTGCTACTCATCACTGAGCTACACCTTGTCTGTATCTTTGACATTTCTTTATGTGTTGGTTCTAAATGAGAACAGTAGAAGTTTTTCAGAATCCACTCTCTTGACCTTTTATACAACCATCGTTGTTCTTTATATAGTTCTTGAACTGCTTCTAGCACTTTTTCTTCGAGTCCCTACATTTCGAGACTGGACTTAGAAAAGTAGTCGATGGGGTGTTGTACGCTTTCTTAAGTGGATGCATCAGGAGCAATACTATGTTGGACGTGGGCTGTATGAGAAACCAACACATTATTTGCAATATGTCGCATTTTGGGTACTTGTCATGGGCTGTAAATTTCCTTTCACCTATTTTCTTCAGATAAAGCCATTGGTAACTCCAACTCGAACTATTTCTGGCCACAATGATCTAACATATACTTGGCATGATTTTATCTCGCAAGGCAATCATAATGATCTCACGATAGCTGCTATGTGGGCTCCTGTTATTATGATATATCTGCTTGACATACAGATTTGGTACACTATTCTGTCATCAGTAGTGGGTGGTCTGATAGGAACTAATGACAGTGGCATTTAAAGGTCGTTGATCAAGGTTTGCATTATTATTGATGGATTTCGAAAAGCACTTGCAAACATGCTGATGACATGAGCAAGAAAGGATTGCTTACCATGCCTGTCGCACATCAGTGGGAAGAAGACGAATTCAGTTTCGAGGTGGGGGGACCTAGGGAAGCATGCCATTGGTCAGATGGTAGGAGATGATGACAAAGGAAGTTTTTGTGCAGAGCTAAAAATAAATGGAGTAGTTGGGGGGCTTCGTTTTTTGTGTAGGAAGCTGCGAAGAGGACTGGGGGAGGCACATCCTTATCAAGAAAAAAGGGGAAAGGAGGTCCATCCTTATCGAAGAGAAAAAAAGAGAGCAGAAGGGTACAATTTTTCAGATTCTGACGCGCAAGGAGCTGGGGTCGAGACTTATGATTTCCTCGCTCTTATACCGGTGGTGGAGGGAGCTGGAGGCAAGTTTACAGACTGGAAAGGGCAAAAAGTTGAATGGTGGCTAGCGGGCGACGACATTGCTCAAGGCACAGATGTGATCGCTGCTGGAGATGTGCGAGTTCATGAGGCTGCCTTGGAAATTTTGGGCTTCCATCAATAACCTCGATGGTATATTGACGTGACATCCACACAAGAGTCCCTCCTTCTGCCTGCGCGCCCACACGCATACTCATCTTTAGGGAGTTCAACTTCATAATGCATCCTTACATTCCCTTGTGAATTAAAGGATTCATTGTTTAGAGGAGGGGATGGCGTCATTCTTCTGTCAATAGTAATCTAGAAGCGAGTCATCAGTCATAAAAGCGAACAGTGAACTACCAAGGCACATTTGCAGTGTGAATTTGGGAGAGTTCAGTTGATTTATATCGATGGTGGGAAAAGAGGGGGGCTTGGGGCTGCTGTTCAGTTTTGAGAAAAGGGGTGTATGTGCGTTCATCTCAAAAGGGGAAGGAGCTAACAAGGAAGTGCTGGAGGTGCTGAGGGTGCGAGAATAGGAGCTGGAGAAGAGTTTTTCATTCTAGTGTGGCAGAAGTGTTGAAGACAGAAGCTGGCTGGTCATGTTCCCTCGACAAATAAGTGGGAAGAGAATAAATGAGGTTTCTGAATTCCGATGGAACATATGAGGGTCTCCAGAACCAGGGTATGAGTGCCACCCGTGGCCCTTTGCTGGTGATAGTAGCTGTCATCACAAAGGAACTCCTGAGAAAGGGAAGCTGTAGCACGCTCCGACCAATAATGCATTAGATAAATCTCATGGAGATGATGAATCGATGAACATCAGAAAGCAACAAGGGGTAGTCTAATTTCATGCTGGTACGTTCTAATGAGATTACTCGAATTCATTTTATCCATCGCTTTGATCGCTCATGCAAATGGAGATGTGAGGGCCAAGAATGAGTTATATGAAAGAAAAAGTAGATCTTCTCTATGTCTGTATGCTCTACTTATAGGAACCGG
This sequence comes from Ceratopteris richardii, assembly GCA_020310875.1. Taxonomy (NCBI): domain Eukaryota; kingdom Viridiplantae; phylum Streptophyta; class Polypodiopsida; order Polypodiales; family Pteridaceae; genus Ceratopteris; species Ceratopteris richardii. The sequence continues at coordinate 1,096,569 of CM035425.1, read as the reverse complement.
ATAAATGTTTTTCTTTCTCCTCCAACGACTTCAGAGGTAATCTATTCATGAGAACCTGAAAGAAATGTGCATCTAGAATTGCTGAGAATTACATGAATGTGTTCACCTCTACCCTTAATGCTTGTGAGTTGCAAACTGCATCATGAATTCAAGAGGTAGTTGTTTTCTTTTTTTGTAGTCGTCTCTTGCTCGTCAGTACACACGCGGGAGCTGTATTTTTTTATTGTGTTTGTCTTTGGGATTTTACGTGTGTAGGAGGGCAGTTACTGAAGGGTAATTTTTGGAAAGTTTTGGGGTCTCTTTCTCGCTTCCAGACGAGAACAAGGGAGAAAAAGTCGGGGGTTTCCACAGGAGGCACTGCCAACTGAGCGGTCTTCCACAAGCTATGAAGTTCTCTCTGCTCACATATGGCGATGTGTGTGTGTTGCACGTGGCCTATAGGATGCACAGCCTACGAAGCTATACATAGCGACAGATGGTCGAAGGTGATTGTGGCCACTACTTCCACTAGACTACTTTGGAAATGTTATCTTCATGGCTACGCCTGTGGCACAATTAGTGGACATTGTCAACACACCATTGGAGGAGGAAGCACGAGCGAGGTGATTCATGGGAGGTGTTCGACAGTTGGTGTGTGCGTCACGACTGCTGCACGATAACTGGGGGCTGCTCTTTGGGGAGGTAATCTCGAGAAGGGAGGGGAATAGAAGTTTAGTTGGGCTCTCATCCTCATGATTCCATGCCTTCAGTGAGGGCTGACTTCTCTGGCTATTTAGAGCATCGATGGACAATATTAATCGGGCATAAGATTGATCAGAAAAAAATCGGTGGAGCTTGGAATCTCTGTTATCAAGGATAATTTTGGTGGGGGGGGGGGTAGCAGAAGGAAAAAACTCTTGAAGTGTCTATCCTTCTGCTCTCCTAGTTCATTTGAAGGAGTGACCATCTTTAAGATCACAAAAGGCAAGGGTACATGTGTGTGTGAATGGGAGAACGAGGGTGTACGAATACATATATGTGTGTGTGTGTGTGAACATAAGGGTGCGTAAGTGAGTGAGTGTGCCTAAGTAAGAAGGAGGAGGGCAAGAGAGTGATAGAGCGGAAGGAGTTAAGAAAAAGAGCGAGAGTAAGATAAAGGGAAAGAACAGGGAGATAAAAGGAACAAGAATGCATAAGTAAGGGAAGAGTACGACTAAGAGATTCAATCATTGTAGTGGGTTTGGGTCATATTTGGTCTTCTAGACACTTCCTTCCAGGAGTGCATTTGAGGGCAATCGTGGACTGAGAGTAAAAAGAAGGTGACATCGTACAAGCAAATTGGGCAACAAATAGGTAATTTCCCCTTAGGTTAAGAGGCTTACATTTTGGTGCATCTGCTGGGAATAGCTTGGCACGTCTCTATAAGAGAGTGCCATAGGCTCGCCTAGTGCCACATGTTGGCCGAGCTTGCAGACCCCGGATCTAGTACATGAGCGAGGGGAGCTCATCCTCAGGAGCAACACAAACGCAAAGAGAGGAACGCACTCAGAGAAGAGCCCTTGAAAGAGAAAGGAAGAGGTGGGAATTGCAAGGTGAGTCGACTTCGACTAGCTCAAAGAAATCTGCCAAAAACGTGTACTACCATAGGAGAGTCGCGAATCAAGTGCAAAAGTTTGAAGGAGGGATCCTGAGGCTGCGCACACTAAATTTTTGGGATCGAAGTGATATTGATATCACACCTCTGTTTGAAATGGCTCAGCGGATTTCGATTCATTTGGGGGACTTCACCAAGTTCTCAAGTGCTTGGGATGAGGATCCGGATAGTTTTATCCAGTTGTTTGAGGTTACTTGTGAGGCCAATGAGGTAGTTGACCAGGGTCAAAGATTAAGAATTTTTCCGGCTATTCTCCGAGATGAGGCAACCAACTGGTATGGGAATTTGACACCACAAGAGCGTGGAACTTATCAGATGCTCAAGGAAGCTTTCTTGGCAAAGTTTCGACGACAAGGCTTCCAAGATAGATTGGCCCAACAGATGAATTACCTACGCTGCTCGCTGACACGGAAGTCACGCTGGACATTGGCACATTGCTGAAATGTTCACCTGCATATATGAAACAATTCTACAATGAATATATTAAGAAGCCGAGGAAAGCTTGAGATAAAAAGAGACAAGATAAAGAGGTCCAAGGTATGATTCAAAGTATTACGGCGCAAATTGATTCGAATGCTCCAGTTGTGACAGTCGAGACCAAAGGATATACAGTCCCCAGTGCTCAGTTAGATAGTGGAGCCACAGTCAACCTTATGACTGAGTACATGATGAAAGCTTTGGGCCTCAACCACATGGAAGAAACTCCGATGTCCTTGAGGATGGCAGATCAAACGCAAGTAAAGCCTGCCGGTCTTTTGAAGAATGTAAGCACAGTTGTGGGCGGTCTAGAATTTAAGGTTGATTATCTGATAGTAAGACCAAGGACCTGAGAGGCTACCTTCTTGATCTTAGTTGGACGGCCATGGCTGGTGCAAGCCGAATGTGTGCACGATTGGCGCACAGGATTTATCACAATTGGACCAAAGGGCGATCGAATACAACTTCAAGTGTCTCCAAACTTGTCAGACAAGAAATCGATAACAGCTGAGAAAAGGGAGTAAAAAGCAAAGGAAAAGGTTAGACAAGAAATGGTGCGGGTAAGATTTGCCTTGCGCACGGAGACTTCCAAGGACCTTTTGCAGGATGGATTTAACTTGCAATTGTCCAACCTCCAACATGCGAAAGGGGGCGAGTACAAAGACCCACTAGTTTACAAGGATGACTCAGACCAGGAGTTGCTGGGATGGTTGACACACACAAGTGAATTTGAGTGCTACATGTTGAGTATAGACGCAAAGGAAAGCAAAGCTACCCAATCCCTAGAGAAGGGAACTTCAAAAGATGAGTTGAAGCTGGAGTCAACTCCGACAATGGAAGTGCAACAGTTGAGAGAAAGGGTCAGAGTGCTAGAAGCAGAGCTTCTAAGGAGAAGTCGAGAATCGGAAAAAGAAGCGAAGAGTAAGACTAAAGTGTCGGAAGCCATCGCAAAAGCTGAACTAAAGAAATTGGGTCCGGTCGAAACAGAAAAAAACAATGATTTACTGGCCAACCATGCACGCGTGATCAGGGAGCACTTTCCAATCACAGCATCATCAAGGAATAAGGAATATTCGCGAGAAGCTCAGGTGGAAAGATGGGAAGTTTTTCCAGAAAAGTTCTTGAGCGTGGGGTCAGAGCTACCAGATGGAGTACGAGATTGCATTAAGTTGGCACTCAAAAATTTCAGCAAGGCCTTTGCATGGTCATACAGTGATCTAAGAGGAATTGATCCCTGAATCTGCCAACATTATATAGATTTGGAAGAAGGCACCCGACCAATATGTCAACGACTTAGGCGAACAAATCCAGTCTACTCGGAATTGATCAAGCTTGAATTGACTAAGTTATTGGAAGCAGGATTCATATATCCCATCGCATCCAGCGAATGGGTATCACCAATTGTAGTTGTTCCGAAAAAAAATAAGAAAATCCGCATTTGCATAGATTATCGGAAGTTGAACGAGCACACAAAAAAGGATCACTTCCCTTTGCCGTTTACTGATCAAATCTTGGACAGAGTGGCTGGCGATAAATTGTACTCATTTTTGGATGGTTTCAGTGGGTATAACCAGATCCAAATCCATGAAGAGGATCAATCAAAAATTACTTTCACGAAAGAATGGGGTACGTATGCATATCGTGTGATGCCATTTGGATTATGCAATGCACCGGCCACATTCTAGAGGGCAATGATAGCTGCATATCAAGACTATTTGCAGGATTGGATGGAGATATTCCTCGATGATTTTGCGATCAGAGGCAACGATGAAAACATGATGGAGAGGATCGAAGCTATTTTAAGAAGAAGCATTGAAAAAGGCATCGCATTAAATCCTGAAAAGTGTACATTTGGAGTATGAAGAGGATTGCTCTTGGGACATGTTATTTCCGAAAAAGGGATCGCGGTTGATGAGGATAAAGTAGAAAAAATCGGACAACTTCCACCTCCTCAAAACTTGCGACAACTCAGAGGATTATTGGGACATGCTAATTATTATCGACGATTTATATTAAATTTTGCATCAATAGCAGCACCACTGACGAACCTTTTGAGGAAAGACCAACAATATCAATGGACTGGAGAGTGTCAAGCTGCATTCGATTTGATCAAAGAGAAAATGATAAATGCACCAATTTTAGTAGCACCTGACTGGACGAGAGAATTTCATGTGCATACAGACGCTTCTCATATTGCGGTGGGAGCAGTGCTATGCCAAGCTGATGAAAAGAAGTTGGACCACCCTATTTATTATGCAAGTCGGAACTTGAATAGCATTGAAAGAAACTACACGACTATAGAAAAGGAATGCCTCTCGATCATCTTTGCGGTAAGCAAGTATCGGCATTACCTGATGGGAAAGCATTTCACATTTTATGTGGATCATGAAGCCCTAAAGTATATCATCAATAAACCCGAGCTATCAGGGCGATTGATGAGGTGGATGCTACTCCTACAAGAATTTCAGTTCACAGTGGTAACCAAACCAGGCAAACGCACATATTGGCTGACCATTTATCTCGAATTATTAATGAGGAGCCAATCTCTGGTGTGCCCGACGATGCTCCTGATGGACATCTATTTCAGGTTGATGCTAAGGTACCTTGGTATGCCGACTTGGTGAATTTCTTGTGCACCACTAAATACCCGCCGGGAGCAAGCAAGAGAGAGAAGCAAAAACTATTAGCACTGGCAAAACACCATAGCATCATTGGTGGGCAGCTCTATCAATATTTTGTCCATGAAAGCATTTATCGGAGGTGTCTCAAGGAAGAAGAAGCAACCCTAGTTTTGAGGGCATTACATGATGAACCCTGTGGTGGGCATTTTGCTGGTGAGCTGACGGCAAGAAAGATCTTATTGGCTGGGTATTGGTGGCCAACGCTATTCAAAGACTCTCACACATACTGCAAGAAATGCGACAAATGCCAAAGAATGGGCAAACCAACATTAGCACATGCAGCTCCTCTTACGCCGGTGCTGGCTCTTAAGCCTTTTGAAAAATGGGGAATTGATTTTGTGGGGCCTATTGATCCTCCCTCAAGACGTAGATCCAATAGGTATATCTTGGTTTGCACTGACTATGTTACCAAGTGGGTAGAAGCCAAAGCTCTGAGGGCTGACCGAGTTGTCGATGTAGCTAAATTTTTGTATGAACAAATTATCACACGATTCGGATGCCCGTTGGAGATAGTGAGTGATAGAGGAACACATTTTGTCAACGAACTGATCGAGGAATTAATGGAATTGTATAAGATCAAACATAGGAAAAGCACTCCATATTACCCGAGGGCGAATGGACAAGTGGAGGTTACCATCAAGGTTCTTGAACAGATTTTGACAAAGACAGTAGCTATGCATAGGCGAGACTGCGATGAGAGACTTTTGGAAGCTTTGTGGGCGTATCGAACATCCTACAGAGTGACGACTAAGTGCACTCCGTTCTCCCTAGTATATGGTGAGGAAGCCATCTTTCCCATCGAAAAAGAAGTTCCCACATTAAGAGTGGCCATCGAGGCCAGGCTGGGGGAGGAAGAGTCATTGAAGGAGAGGTACATACAACTGGTCAAGCTAGAAGAAAAGAGACTCATTGCACAACAAAGTTTGGAAGCTATTTAGAGAAGGCGTAAGGAGAGGCACGACAAGAATCTCAAGACCTATGCGATTCAAGAAGGGGATTTGGTGCTAGTCTATGATAGCAAATATTACAAATTCCTGGGGAAGTTACAGACAAGATGGGCAGGGCCGTTTAAAGTGGTGGAACTCAACTCCAATGGTTCCATGCAAATTCAAGATTTAGGAGAAGAATGTGCTCCCGTGAAGGTTAACACGCTTTGAGTTAAACCATATTTCATCTAGCATTAGGACGGGAGAAGCCAGACGAGATCCAAGCGGAAGGACGTAGTAGACTCCTTGTACATAGATGTATAGTTATATATATATATATATATATATATATATATATATATATATATATATATATATATATATATATATATATATATATATATATATATATATATATATATATATATATATGTATATGTATATATATATATATGTATATGTATATATATATGTATATGTATATATATATGTATATGTATATATATATGTATATGTATATATATGTATATGTATATATATATATATATATATATATATATATATATATATATATATATATAGATATATATATATATATACATATATATATATATATATATATATATATATATATATATATATATATATATATATATATATATATGTATATGTATATATATATATGTATATGTATATATATATGTATATGTATATATATATGTATATGTATATATATATGTAAATGTATATATATATGTATATGTATATATATATATATATGTATATATATATATATATATATATATATATATATATATATATATATATATATATATATATATATATATATGTGTGTGCGCATATGTTAGCTATGATTTTTATTGTCATAAATATTATCCCTTGCTAGCTCAAGAATTTTGGACTTCTAATTATTTTTTGTGTTGCGCAGAGACTGTTAGGAGCTAAGTAACAAAATGGCAGATCAAATAACTCAACTCTATTTGTACGAGCTGGGGATATATTTCTCGGACCAAACATTCGCCCGCATGGACATAGAGGTCGACGACTTTGAGACCGAATATGATGTGGAGCAAGCGCACTGGCTGGTATGCTTCATAAACCAGGGTTTGGATATTACGTTTCATATTGAGTGGTTTGAGACATACCTGATCCAACATGTAGGATGGGTTTGGAATCGATATTACTATTTCAACCCTTCGAGGGAAATGCCTAACGAAGAGAATGATATCACTTGGGCTTGGGCAGATCTGTTAACGATAGGTAGCGACGACGGAGCTCCTGAAGTTGAGCCTGACTCGCCCTAGGGAAGTCGTCGGGATATGAGTACGAGGTGAGGCTATATGAGACATCTCGGAGACCCACATTCTAGATCATCTAAGGATAGGTATCTGAGGGACCAAGGCATAGCCGGTTGTAGTTACCTAGTGAAAAGTCAACTCGATGAATACATATGTAGTGTCTGTAATTGAGAGAATGGAGTGAAGAGGTGGTTGATCTGTCAAAGGCTAGAGTGTATATGTTTGCATGCATGTGTGGGAAAAGTGGGGAAAATCCCTTTCTTCCTCTCCCTAATTCTCAGGACTAGGGTAAATTAATTAACTATGAAAAAAAAAAAAAAGAAGAAAGAAAAAAACATTATGTTGTTGTGATTGTACCAACGCGCTATGGTGGGCTAGTAGGTGGGTGGATTTATCCTAGCCAGGTGGTTAGGACCACGAGCCGCATCTAGCTTCGCCATAGGCTTGGGATGTATATGTTTGTGTCTTAGCTACGCGCCATAACGGGTTGGTAGGTAGGTGGAGCCATCGTGGCTGGGTGTTGACAGGATGCGGGAAGAAGCAAGTATGGACACACATGCAGATCTAGCACTGAGGCTACCCTTCATTTTTTTCAAAAACCCCAACATCATTCTAAAGTGATTCTCATCACTACAAACCCTTGTAAATATCATTTCACCTTTTTGTAGCTCCATTTTGTACAAGCCGAGGAGTCCTCGAGCTTGGGGAGCCTTAGATGTAGTTGCCTGCCAATTTTCATAATTTTTAGCTCTCGTTTGGGCCCTCAAATAAGCCCCGGAACCTAATTTTTAACTAGGCCGGACACTAAGTCTGAACAGGGCCGAAGCTAGTCAAAAACTATAAATAGAGCTAGAGAGCTCATTTTTGGGCTAGCTTCTTGTAGTTTGAGCTTGTATGAGAACTTTCTTGCAATAGAAGTGATTCCATTGTCTTACTCTCTTTGTTCTTACGGTGTGTGCGCGTGTGTGTGTATGTGTGTGCATGCTTGTGTGCTTCTCACTCACGCACTTGTGCTTCCACTTGCTCGTGGTCTTCATACCATCCTCATGTCTTCCCGGATTGACATTAAAGGAGGTGCTACTCATCACTGAGCTACACCAAATTTTGGCGCCGTTGCCGGGGATCGAGCTTTGAGGACGAGCGTGTGATGGTAAGACGTAGAGAGGACGCGTTGGAATGGTAAGTAGTAGGTAAATTTCTGATTTTCCTCCATCTCCATCTTCACCTTCACCTCCTTCTCCATCTCCACCTCCACCTCCTTCCCCACTACATATCCCCTCTTCCCTTTCTTTCCCTCATTTGTTGTGTGCGAGTTTGAGAGAGAGCGATTGTGTGTGTTTGCATTTGTGTGTTTTTTGCATGTTTCTTGCAGGTACCAGCTCCATCATCATCTCCAGCAAGCTCAGCAGGTACAGAAACTGCCTGCACAGTCCCCGAGGCGTTGAGCTCGAGCTATCGCGACACTCCGAAAAGTTCGACTTCTCACGATTCTGAGTGCACCACGGCATTGCGCAGGCCTAGAGCTCCTAGGAACCCTAGATAGAACAGGAAAATTCGCCATATCTCGAGCTATCGCGACACCTCAAGGTATCGCGACACTTCACGAGCTATCGCGACACCTCAAGGTATCGCGACACTTCACGAGCTATCGCGACACTTCGGGGTATCGCGACACTTCACGAGCTATCGCGACACCTCAAGGTATCGCGACACTTCACGAGCTATCGCGACACTTCGGGGTATCGCGACACTTCACGAGCTATCGCGACACTTCGGGGTATCGCGACACTTCACGAGCTATCGCGACACTTCGGGGTATCGCGACACTTCACGAGCTATCGCGACACTTCGGGGTATCGCGACACTTCACGAGCTATCGCGACACTTCGGGGTATCGCGACACTTCACGAGCTATCGCGACACTTTGGGGTATCGCGACACTTCCAGCCGACCTATCGCGACACTTGGGGCTATCGCGACACTTCACGAGCTATCGCGACACTTCACGAGCTATCGCGACACTTCGGGGTATCGCGACACTTCGACCCGAGCTATCGCGACACTTCGGGGTATCGCGACACTTCACGAGCTATCGCGACACTTCGGGGTATCGCGACACTTCACGAGCTATCGCGACACTTGGGGGTATCGCGACACTTCGACCCGACCTATCGCGATACATGGCCATAACGCACGAAATTTTAGAGTGAATATTTGGAGTAAATTGAGGTACAATTGAGCTTAGTTTTGGTCACATTGGAGTAACATTAGAGCCTTAGAAGTGGGACAAGGCCTAGGAACCTGTGAGGAAATCCCTGAACCCTGAGAGCCTGTTTTGACCCCTATCTGCCTGAATGGTCACAACTTGACCATACGAACTCCGATTGATGAGATTTTGGTCTCGTTGGAAAGCTCGTTGAGAATCCTACGTGGACCTCGACTGGTTTTTGTAAGAATTATACGCGGAGTTTCAGAACATGCATTTTTAAGTTGACCTTTAGGTGGAACTAAGTGGTTCTCAGATTCAGGGGGTACAGTGAGTTACTCCAGGGGGACTAAAATTATTGAAGTGTGTCTTTCAAATACTTGTGGCAATCAATCTATACTAACTGGTGAGTTCTTGCAGGAACTTTGTGGGCACTCAAGGCAATCAAAGCAAGCTAGCGAGGGTGAGTACCGGGCCTGGGAGAAGGCTTCCTGGGCTTGCATAGCTGTCGGGTCAACCAGCTGATTGAGGTTGGAAAATCTCATAACCCTCCTTTGTCAATTCCTAGCCTAGACTAAGTACGACTTAGGTGTGGTAATTAACTAGGGCAACGTTAGGCACGAATCAAGTCCAAGAGAATTAATCAACCAAGTGCAAGAAAATAAATAGGTCTTAAGTACGAAAACACTAAGGGACAAAAAGATAAACGGGAATCGATCACTCATCAAGTGCGGAAATTCACTCAAGTACCCTTGACGACGCAATTTCAGACAAGACCATAAACATAATATTCAACTAAAAAGAACGAAGTGATTGATGCAAAATCAACCTGCAACGAGAGCGTGCTTGGGTTCCAGGGGGTGAATAAATCAGGCTTATGAACCTTAGATCAGGCAGACACTTAGGCCGAGACAGACAAAGCCTCAGATCTTCTGAAGCTAGTGTCAATCACACTGCCAGGTCTTGGGCCCAGCAGTTGAGTGATTACCCTGCCAGATCAGAAACAAGTGATTCTGAGATGTCCTATCACATGGAGAGATCAGTAGGTAGTTCAGGGTTGGCTTACCTAGAGAAGCCCGAAGGGCCTTATAAGACGCAATTGGAATATATCAGGACGAATCGTCTAGGTGCTCGCATCTACGAAGACGGACTGAGAAGATCGGTGGTCCAGATTAAGAACCCCGATCAAACCCATGGATTAGACCACCCGGTAGTCAAGTTTGAGAATGGAGCATACCTAGATAAAGAAGGGACTATGTACGTAGTCACCACTCTTCCTGATAGGACTGATGAGTTTGGAAATGTGATTGCGGAGATCGACATGGGTGACATAGAGCAAGGGAACTTAGAGAGAGAGCCAAGAACCCCCCGTGGTAAGTCTGTCTTGACCAGAATCATGACTCCTGAGTGGATTCCACAAGATAATAAAAGCATAGATCTGCTTTTAAATCGGGAAACCGATGAGGCTTTTTGGAGATATAGAACTTCTCAACCTCAGGAGGGGAATACCCTCACGATCTACGAGTTTAAAGACCCTGATAGTCCAGGCCAAGTAACCTACCTAGACACTGCATCAGAGAGAATCTTCGTGGTCATTGAGCAGGGCAGACATGCCTACACTTGGAAGGGTGAATTTGTTTTTCCCCAACCAAGGTCTAATGTATCCTTTGGTCATCAAGGAACTGGGACCTCCCACACTCATGGCGCTCAAAGAGATAGAGGTAGAGACAAACCTGAGGTAAGTTTCGCCAACTCCCTGGGAAGAGAAAGAACGGGAACAGAAAGGAATAGAGTAGGAACTGAGAGACATAGAACCCCATGGAATCACCGGGACATTGATGATTTTCCTTTGCCAAGGCCGAGAGAACACCCTAGGACCCTACGACCAACCCAACTTGTGAAGTCCATGAAGAATCATTTCGATGGCACGGGAGACCCTTATGACCATGTGGCCGAATTTCGGCAAGTGTTGAAAGCTGAACAAGTGGAGGACCTATTCACGCAATATAATGCTTTCGGTCTAACCCTTAGGAACACTGCCCTTACGTGGTTCCAACCACTGAATGAGCAGCATTTCAGAAACATAGACCAACTCTTAGAAGCATTTATTGTTGAGTTTTCTAAGAGTGGAATCAGGCATAACACCTCCTCACTAATTCATAGCTTCAAACAAACACCTCAAGAGACGGTCAGACTAGCTGGAAGAAGATTTAGACAGTACCTGGAGAGATGCCCTACGCCAGAGTTACCCACACCAGCCAAACAAGTGGCCTTGTTCCTAGATGGATTGTTGAGCACTAAGCTCAGGTCATATGTGTACCTGAAGGACCCTAGAACGATAGAGGAGTGCGTGCGCATGTGCATAGACATTGAGGACAATCTAGGTGAAGAGTTAGAACTATCAAAAATCTATAGGGATTCTGATAGCTCTAGTAAACAGACATCTGGTCAATCCACATCCATCGAGGAACTTGCAGAGAAGGTAGCCCAAAAACTAGGTGTCTCTAGTAAGCAAATTCCGAGATTTGCCCCAGTTAAGCGGTGTTACAATTGTGGCGGCGAACATATGGCAAGTGTATGCCCCATTATGGCCCAACCTCAGGCGAACCTTAGTGGCCAGTACTGCACCATAGAGCGCAGGTACACCAATCACACGGCACAAGACTGCCCATATAACAAACAAACTGTTAGGCAAAATTATCCTCAGCCATATCCACAACAGGGTAGATACCAGAATCAGTACCCATCTCCACCATACAACAGACCGCAACAAACCTATCAGCCACCTTATCAAGGGCAACAGAGACCTCAACCAGTCCTAGTGCAGCAACCCCCTACTCCAACCAATGTGATCCCAGTGAAGTATGCATCTACTGAAGAAAATCTGAATAGAGCCATAGTCCCAGTCACCCCATTGCTATCAGACAGTGATCCCAGTGACCATAGTTTTGACTCCGCACATATTGATAGCCCACAGGCTTACTACATGCAGTCACCCGAGCATAACGAGTCATACTACTATGAGGACCCAAGTGAAAATAATGGGGAACCGGAGTATTCTAATGTCATGTACACAAACCCCAACTCTAGACCTCAACCTAGGCAGGTACGACCCCCATTTCCTAGAGGACCATGCTTCAGATGTCAGGGAGATCACCTTATACGTGATTGCCCACTGCCTGCCCCTACACAGCCTCAACCAGTAACCATTCAGGGTTTCTGTCAAGATTGCGGGAAAGAGCATCTCCTACGAGATTGCCCGAAGAACCCTAATAACATGCCTAAAATCACTCCTATCAATGTCGTTGGGTTAGTGGTAGACTCCATAGGAAGCGTGACTTCCACTACACCTGTGCAGGTGATCACAAGAGCCCAGGCACTTCAACAACACAAAGGTGCAGGGCCCGAACAGAGCCCCGAGGTGAGTGAAACAGAGAGCATAACCAAAAAGAGGACTAGAGCCTGGAAGGAGAGTCGTGAAAGAATGAAGAGACAATGGGCAAAAAAGATAAATGAACTTGAAGAAAGCGTGAGAGAAACCAAGGCAAAAATCATAGAAATCACATCTCATCCGCACTCCCACACACTTCCTCCACTACCATCCCCATCACCCTCCAATTCTCCACCCTCTAACACACCCCTCGTAACCCACCCACCACCCCGAGTAGGATCAGTATTAGCTGACCCCACTCCTGAAGGCTTGGACATGATGTTTAAAGCCTACCAGGCTCGACTTCAAGAAGGGCCAACAGCTGCAAACCTAGACAGGAGTTACCCTAGAGCCGACTTAGAGATTGAACGGATGAAGATGTGCATGAAAATGGTAGAACAAGCTCAAGCTATACTTGAGACTAGCCAAAAGTTCAATCAGACGAACGCTGTCAAGCCGGATTTGCATTTCCAAGGCTTACTAGAAAGATTAGAGCAGTTGGTAAACAAATCACAAGTTTCTTTACCTCCACAGGCTCAACCAGTTGTTGAAAGAGGAAGCTCACCACAAATGGTAGCTTATGTTCCTAATTCCACGGATGCTGGAATACCTCCTTCAATACAACAGTACTCTCCAGAGTTCTTGCGGGAAATACAAGAAGAGAAATGGGCCAAGGAGAAGGGTGATTCCCCTCCGATTCCTGAGATTGATGATCTTCGTGATCAATTTCCCCAAGACATTCCCTCTATCTATGGGGATCAAGCAGAGCAACAAGAGGATGAGAGATTAGATTTTGAATCTAATTCTTTACAAGAGTTGCCTCATTTCACAGGCCCATGGGAATCTGAATCTCTCCAGATCAGAGCGCCCACGATATTGGTAAGAAATGAAGACTCAGTGATTCCCAGGAACACTGATGTGGTGAAGAACACTAAGGTTCAATGTCACCTCACTGTAGAGGAACTCCTCAAGGCAAAACCGGAGCTCTGGAATCATGTGAAAGATCAGGTTCCAGAACTTGAATCCAATATACCAAAAGTAGGCTCTAAGCAGAAAGTTCCCGAGATACCTCTTGACAAGATAGGAGACATGAGCGAAGGTGAAGAAGGTAACACTTATCTTCCGATCACCTATCAAGGTTACACAACCAAAGCAATTGTGGATTCGGGTGCCGGTGTTGCTATCGCGACCATCTCCCTGTGGAAGCGATGGGGCAAACCCACCTTAAGACCAACGAGAATGAAACTTCAAATGGCAGATGGTCATTTTGAAAGACCTCTCGGATTGCTTGAAGGGATAACTCTAACCACTTGTGGTGTAGAGTTTGAACATACGTTTGCCATATGTGACTTTGAGAAGAATAATGTTTACGAGATGATCCTAGGAAGACCCTTCCTACGACAATTACAAATAGTACAAGATTGGGGAACCAACTCCTTGTACTTACAGCACTTAGGGGTCACCACCAAGGTCAATCTGAAGGATCACACCTTCAGAGATGTACCACCCCTACAGTGGAATCCTATCCACAAAGCGAAAGAAGACTCTATCTCCGTGCATTCTGGAAGTTCACCTGAACCATCCTGGTTGCATGAAGATACTCACTTGTGGATGTGCAAGGTCGCGGAGGAAGAGGAAAAGCGCCGAAAAGCGAGAGAAGAAGGAGCTCCCCCAGGAGATAGACCAATAAAAGACCCAGCCTATACTCCGATGATATTTCCTGATGAGGAATTTGAGCCTCATGGTTGGGCAGAAATCTTAGCTACCATGGACATTGCAGTCAATGAGGAACAATGGACACCCCATTGCGATGAGGAGGGTTACGATATTTCAGTGTTCATGTGTCGGCCCTTGTTGGAAGAGTGTGATCCTAGTGAGTCCATGGAAGAAGAAGAGAGTGACGATGATCTAGAATCCATTGTGATGGATACTTACTTCGACTCAGAGGAACACTACTTAGAAAACATAGGAGTGTTAACCCAAAAAGAAGAAGAACCCCTTGCGAGTATTAAAACGATAAATTCAAAGAAAGGAAGTGAAGGAAGTCAAAAGAAAAAGAAAAGGAAAGCAGTAAGACAAGAAGAGGAAGAATCATTGTTTGAAGTACCAGAAAATTTCAAGAAATATGAAGTGGAAGACCGGAAAATATTGGTACGAATGCCTAAGAGAGAGGCCATTATAGGAGAAGCATATGACAATAAAGAAAAGACCAAAAAAATTGTAGTGACCCTTGAAGGGAACGAAGAGAGATGTACGTACATAGGTGACGACCTAAGTGCAGAAGAAGAAGCAGAGCTTGTAGCTCTATTAAGAGAATATAGGGATGTGTTCGCATGGCATTATAGAGACTTGAAAGGAGTAGATCCAGAGATCTGCTCTCATACGATTCCGATGACCGCTGATGCTAAGCCCACCAAACAAAAACCCTACACATATAATGACAATTATGCGGCCAAAATAAAAGAGGAAATTGACAGGCTGATTGAAGCCGGATTCATCTATGAGATTGAGCACACTGAATGGGTGTCCCCTATTGTAGTGGTGCCCAAGAAGAATGGGAAATTGCGAGTGTGCATTAACCTTAAAAAAGTTAATGCCGCTACGATTAGAGATAGTTATCCACTGTCCATCACCGAACATCTTTTGGAGCGTGTTGCAGGCAAGGAGGTTTACAGCTTCCTTGATGGATTTTCAGGTTACAACCAAGTAGCCATTGCCCCCGAAGATCAACACAAAACGGCCTTTGCCACAGAATGGGGAATCTTTGCATTCCGTGTGATGCCATTTGGGCTCACCAATGCACCTGCAACATTCCAAAGACTCATGTGTCATGTCTTCAAAGAGTTCTTGCGAAAGAGCTTAGAAGTATATGTGGATGATTTGTGCGCTCATTCCCAAGAGAGAAGTTACCACATCCCTGAACTCAGGCAAATCTTCAACAAGTGTAGAGATTATCGAGTGTGTCTGAATCCAGAAAAGTGTGTGTTTATGGTACGACAAGGTAAGATCTTAGGCCACATCGTTTCTAAGAATGGAATTTCAACAGATGAAGACAAAGTAAGAGCAATAGCAGAGTTGCCCAGACCAAGGAATGTTAAAGAGGTACAAGCCTTTATGGGCCATTGCGGATATTACCGTAGGTTTATCCACATGTATGCCATCATAGCTAAACCTCTTTATGGGTTGTTAACAAACTTTGAATGGAACGAGGAATGCGAGAATTCCTTCAATGAGCTGAAGAGACGTTTGTGCACAGCACCAATACTGACTACTCAGGATTGGAGCAAACCCTTTCATGTCCATGTAGATGCCTCCAATCATGCTATAGGATGTGTGCTAGCACAACCCACAGGTGAAGGAAACCTAGATTTGCCGATAGCATATGCTAGTAGGCAATTAAATGCAGCTGAACGAAATTACACCACAACGGAGAGAGAAGGCTTGGGCATGATATATGCTGTGAAGAAGTTTAGACACTATCTATTGGCCAATAAGTTCAAGTTTTTCACTGATCATCAAGCGCTACTATATTTGGTCAATAAACCTTGCAATACAGGTCGCTTAGTAAGATGGTTTCTCTTACTAATGGAATACGACTTTGAAGTTGTTGTCAGGAAAGGTAGAACCCATCTTAGGGCAGACCATCTTTCTCGCATCACTTCAGGAGAGCCACCGCAAGGAGTGTCTGATGAATTGCCCGATGCGTATCTGTTCAATTTAGAAGTTGTTCCTAAATGGGCAAATAAGTTGGTACCAGTCCTAACCTTCGGGCCTGCAAATAAGAATGTGAAAACCAGCAAAGAAGAAGTTGTAAAATCATTAAAGTATCAAATCTTGGCTGGAAGTATGTACAAGCAAGATACAGAAGGGGTGTTAGCTTGTTGTGTCGAGGAGGATGAACATGCTAGTTGGCTGCAGCAAGCCCATGAGGGACCGCTAGGGAATCACTACTCTAAACAACAAACCTTGCAGAATCTAAAACGCTTAGGAGTGTATTGGCCTAGCATGGACAAAGAAGTACAAGAGTGGATCCAGAGCTGTCCAGAGTGCCAAGAGAGACCCCCAGTGGAGCATGCCACTCTTTATCACATGTCATTAATCCCAGATTGGAGTGCTCCACTGGTCGAGTTCATGAGAACAGGAACATTAACCAATCAGGCTAGCATTGCAAGAAAACGGAGCATGGAGCAAGAGGCTCAAGACTATGCTTTAGTAGGAGACAACCTGTATCGAAGAGGCAAGGATGGTTACCTAAGACTGTGCGTACATGAATCAGACTACTTGAAAGTCTTAGAAACGGCACATAGCGGTGCTGCAGGTGGGCACTTTGGGCCTGACAGAGTGATTAAGACTATTCTATTCTCAGGACTATGGTGGCCCACTCTTCATATGGATGCACATACTTATGTGAAGAGTTGCGACACATGCCAACGTGCCCAATATCCGACAAGAAAAGATGAAATGCCCTTGAGGCCAATGATGGGAGGACGTGCATTTTCAAAGTGGGGTATAGACTTTGTAGGTCCCATCAACCCCCCAGCTAGGAACTCCCATGCAGAATACATTATTGTAGCCACAGATTACCTTACAAAGTGGGTGGAAGTAAAAGCCACGACAAAGAATGATGCTCAAACGACGGCTAAATTCTTATTCGAAAATGTGTTCACTAGATATGGGTTACTAATAGAGTTGGTTAGTGATAGAGGTACGCACTTCTTGAATGAGGTCATTGAAAATCTCCTTCAAGAATTCTTGGTGATACATAAGAAATCTGCACCCTATCACCCACAGGCTAACGGACAAGCCGAGAGCACGAATAAGATCCTGTGTAATGTATTGACGAAACTTGTAAATAATAAACGCTCTGATTGGGACAAACAACTTCATCATGCTGTTTGGGCATACCGAGTTGCTTACAAAACGGTACTCAATGCCACCCCATTTCAGATGGTCTTCGGACAAAATGCGGTGTTACCCTTAGATTTCCTAATTCCAGCTTTAAGAGTAGCACAAGAGCATGAGTGGAATGGACACGAGTTGTCCTCGAGGATCTTTGATCTAGAGCGCTTAGGTGAGACGAGGCTACGAGCAGCAGCAGGTATCTATGCTGCAAAGAAACGGCAAAAGGCATACTTTGATGCCCATGTGAAGGATAAGGGCTTGAAGGCAGGAGATCTAGTGTTAGTCTACACATTGAAACAACACGCAAGAAAGCTAGAAAAGAGAGGCTGCGGACCTATGATCATTAATAGGATCTCCACGAGTGGAGCAGTACGACTAGCCACTTTAGAAGGGGATGTCCTCCCAAACTATATTAGCGGATGCAGAGTCAAGTTGTATCAGGAACCCCTCACGGAGGAGATGCTAAGCCGACTCAATATTGCTAAGCAACGTAAAGAGGAGGAAAAACGAATTCGAGAAGAAGCACAGGCAGAGGCCTTAGAACGTATCAAACGAATGAAGTTGAGAAGACAAGGAAGAGACCAGCCTATGACTAACACTGAAGAGTCCCCAGGCTATCCCATGGCCATGTGTGAGGCTTCAGGTGGACACACCCATAAGATAGTAGACTGACGACCTTTTGTGACCCTAGAAATAGGACAAAAGGACAGCACAACAAGCGTGAGGGCTTTAATTGATTCAGGAGCAGCCACAAGTGCAGTTCGGCTTTCTTACTGCCAGCAGCTGCAGTTGAAGGTAAAACCCATAGAAGCATATCTGATAGGATTAGGAGGTGTTGAAACCCCTTGTATGGGAGAGGTGGATCTTCCCCTCTACATACGAGAGGTCCTCATGCCAGTAAAAGTGCTAGTGTGTGAAGACGAGGATCTGACCGAACCGCTTATCTTGGGCCAAGACTGGATCTATGATCACGCAGTCAACCTGAACCTAAGAAGTGGACTTCTTCAGGCTTGGGTAGGCCAAAGTCGTCTCACGATTGAATTAGAAAATCAAGCACTCAAACCAATAGAACAGGCAACAACTCCTGGTCCCTCCAGGAGTCCACGCGAAGATAACCACGTTGTGCTTGTCCAAACTTCTATGGTGCAGAGGAATGTCAATCTTACTGAAGGTTCAGGAGCCAAGAAGGAGTTCCTAATTGATCCAAAGAAGATTCTAAACGAACGGACCGAACACCACTCTATACGAAGGAGACCGCTGATCAAGAGGAAGGAGCGCCAACCCGCGCAACATGGAGCATCTCGTGGCGTGAAGCAGATCTGGATACGCAAGGATGGGAGACCCACAGCCCCAATCGCAGATTCTCAAGGAGACAAGACACGAGCCTCACAATCAAGGATCAAAGCTAAGAAGCCCCCTAGGATCACCCCTAGGCACACCATCTCTATTTGGGTCCCTAAGCGGTCAATGAAGGCCATCCCTAATGTTAGACAGATATGGGTGCCCAAGGCTAGCTTACAAGCCCAAATTACTTCAACTACAGACACAAGGATGAAGCAGCTCTCACAAGCACTCTTGGCCAACAACTCAGGAAGTGACAAGATACCTACACCTCTCACTGTCCACACTCCCATCAACCCCAGGAATGTCTGGAAATGGGTACCCACAAGGTCCCAACCACATCACACACTCATACCAAAGTCTTCACCTGTCCTTAGCTCTAAAAGCTACGACTCCTGTATCAAAGTGTGGAGAGTTAAACTGTGTACTAAACCCCCTGACCATCTTCTGTAAATCCGTCCACACTAACACAGAAGCATTTCGAGTCCATTGCATAACCAAAGTACGCATCTAGGATGACACTGACCTTTAATCACCACTCACACATATCATAAACACCTCACCACTAACTACTGACCTCCGGGATTGTCATGTTAGTATTGTGAAGGGAACACCATTACATCTTGTTTCCTATGCAACACTAATGTGCCTTTCGTCTTCCAACAGATAAGCGACCTACTCTCATGGCAACCGAGGCAGGCACAAGCTCTCAGGCAGGATCTGGTGCCCCCATCAACTGGGATGCCATGCCAGTGGAAGCTCCACCAACGGCTAGACCTGAAGAATTCTTGAATGTGCGAAGAATCCCTATTCCAGATCCACCCAGTGGACTAACCGAAAGAGTAAAAGGGCACTCCCATTGGTTCAATGAAATGCCAGGGGATTTGGGAGACGCGGACCACATCTGGGAGTCCAAGATGGAGTGTGGAGGGGTTTGGTGGACCTTCCAATTCTTTTCAAGAGAATTTGAGGCCTTACAAAATGCAGCTCCCCTTCAAGAGATCTGGCGAAAGGCAGGACTGCAAACTTACTTCAGTGCAGCTCTACCAAAACCTGACTTCCTCAGGTGTTACTACTTGATTGCCACGATGAAACCTACCGGGGATAAAGATCATTCAGGCACATTCTGGGTGCCCTCCTTATCTAATCTGGAGGAGATGAGGAAGTTTGAACTAAATGTAACATTAATCAGGGAAGCCCTTCAAATGTATGGCACTCATGTGCCTTCAGATCGCGACCCCCTGATACCAGAATCAATGAAGAGCAATAGAGTCAAGAAGCTCAAAGACATGTGCGCCCTCACCCCTAACATCGCCATACCCCTGCGGATGTGCCTCCAGCACTTCGCATTTCCAGCTCAAGACCGTTTCACTCAGCCCCACAAGAAGATATGGTACGGACTGTATTTAGCAGAGACCGGAAGCTTGCCCATCAAGATGCCAGTATGGATCTTAGATCAGGTATATGAGGCAGGCAAGCGGGGGGTGAGGAAGCCCACTCTACATGGTTGCTGTGCGTTGACTAGAATCATCTACAGATGTCTGGCGTATGATGTGCCAGTTGCTCGAGCCCTAAAGTATGCACATCTAGAATTGTTTAAAGGGCGAAAGTCAGGGAGTCAGCCTGCAAAAAGAATGCGTGGATCCCTTTCACAAGTCCTGATCCCTCCAGCAACCACTACCGAAGTCTCCCCTAGAGAGGAAGCCCCGGTGGCACCAATCACAATCCATCTCCAGGAGTCTCAACCAAGAGAGGTGGTACAGCCCACTCCCTCTGCCCCTCCGCTACCTATCGATGCAGAATTCGCAGCGATGGCCACTTTCACCGAAGACCAAAATTTTGATTTTGAAACATTTCTGCAGACGGCTCATCTATCAGACAGTGAAGGTTGCCTTGACAATATCGATCCGGGGACATCAACCCAAAGAGAACAGGCACGAGGTGAGATAAGCAGCGTACAGGAGCTAGGAGTGACGCAACCTCCTCAAAGTCCAAACACACAAGCTCAGGAGCAGGCACCAAGGAATAACCCAGAAGAGAGTGAAGACGAAACCCCTGCCTATACGACACAGCTCAAACGATTATACCAGACAATCAAGCAGGTACAAAGACGCCATAAAATGTCAGAAGAAGCAAATAGGGCCCTAGTAAACCAGATGTTACAGTCAGAGCATATCGACCCCCATTTTGTAGAATCGCTAAATCTTTTGGCAGACACCTGTGGCATCAGTGAAGCATTGAGAACCTTGGTCTATCAAGAGAATCCTGCTTATGATCAAAGAAGAATTGATACGCGGCCGCGACAAGGAAGGATGATTCAGATGGAAGTATCTACCGCGCTAGCTACGTCCACATCAGAAGATGTTCACATGATTAGCCCTAGGCACAATGATGAACTGGAGGAAGTTACGCATGCCCCATCCCCCCCATCATCTCCTATCCCACCCTCAGAGCCTCTCTCCACTTATCTTTCTACACAACCATTCTCCTCCTATAGTGAGACCATTGTACACACCCCCGTTTCTACTCTCCTTCCTTCACCCTCATCCATCTCTGTCACTCAGATTTTTGAACCCCAACTAGGTCACCCTTCCTTCCTCCATGCCTTTGGACAACCATCTGTCACGAGTCAGACTCTTTCCCTTCCCTTACCCTCCACCCTTCCATTTCCTCCCTCCCAAACTATACCTACTCCATCCCTTGTAACTGCCTCGGGCACCACACTAATCACCCAACCCTCCTTGTGGACCCAATTTGTAAACATTCTTCGACAGGTTGAGGAACATAAGAAAAAGTCCCTTCCCCAAAGTCACTTCCCCACATTCACAGCCACCACCATCACACCACCCACCATCCCGGTGTTCACATTTCACGAATCACACTCACTCATGTCCGATCCCATGGACATCTCACCATCCGCTGGATCACCCACCACCACTGTTCTCACAACACCATCACAGGTTATTACACTCACATCACCACTTCCACACACAGTAGGCACGACATCCACTTTTCCCACTCCCACTTCCCAACCCCCTGCATCTTCCACCTCATTTAGTCTTGCACTTGACACGATGCTTGAAGCTGCCACTCAGCTTAAGCAAGAATATACATTATTGGAAGAAAATAACAAAGGGCTTTGCACCCTCACAGCAACACTCCAAGAGCGTGTCAATGCCTTGGAGTTCATTCATACGGAGTCACAAAGCAAGATATTCGCCCTCGAACAGGTAAATGCGCAACTCAAAGCGGAGCATATGGAAGAGAGCAAAGCCATGGAGGAACAGCTGCGCGATCAAATGGGCCGCAATGCACGGCTTCAACGAAACATGGCTTTGCTACGACGACATCTGGCAGCAGCGCAAGAAGAGAATAGACGGCTTCAACAACAAAACCAAGAAAACCTCGAGGCTGCCATGGAGAACACCCCGGGAGCACCCATAGACCCGGTCAAATTTCAAGCGGTCCCCTCAGAAAGCATACAACAAATATTGGAAACGTATGCCAATCTATTAGAAGCACATGATCAGCTGGCCGATCAGCTAAAGGACTTACAGAGACCCCAAGAGTCTACACCACACCGACAGGAACATAAAGAAATGACAGACGCTACTACTTCAACCGAACCTGAACATTCAACGCCCAACGACGTGCTGGACTTACGACAGCAGATCGCAGAATTAAAACTGAAGTTGATGCAGTACGAACGACCCCCTTCCCCACCAGAGCAACCGTCAGAAGAAGAAGCTGTTACCATCCCAGTGGAGGAAGCATTCGACGACGACTACGAGCCTCAACCACTTCCAGGAGGACGCGTAACAGAAGAAGGTCAAGATACCTATGAGGAACCCCCATCGGCATGGATGAAACAAGTAGAGGAGATGGGGAAAACTCATCAGGAGCGGATATCCACTCAGATGCTGGCAATGACGGCCATTGAGGACACCATCCTTCACTCAGAATACTTCAGGCACCTCGCTCCTAGACGCCTGATCACTAGTTCAGAACTGCAATACAAGCCCTATTTTGTATTGTTGGCTGACTACAATGCAGAAATCAAACGAGTCACCAACAAGTGCCCAACATTTGCCACACAGTTCGAACCAGAAGACATACCAGAAGCGGCACGAAAAGGGGCCATATTCCAACCAACGTGGAGGCAAAAGTTACTCGAAACTTACCCAGAAATGCTTCGAACATGGGATCATGCCCCCATGCATTTGAAGTACAATCCGTGTTTTGGGCCAGTGCAAAGACGCAGATCATGGAAAGCTTTTGCCATCAAGGTTCAGAATAACGCAAACTGTAAAGAATGGCTCAACTACCCCGCTATCGCCCCCCCAACCGGTACTCCTACAGTGTCATACATGATTGCAACCATCAGACATTGGATACCACGCCTCCACCCTATGCCAGATGTCGCTGCACAGATGATGCTCAAGATCCTCGACATGATGCAGGTCGTACTCAAAACTTTTCGCAATGTATGCCGTATTCAACCTCCTATTCCAGGGTTTATCAATGGTAACTACGACCTGCTATATGATATGAGCACAACCCCGAGCATACGAGTGGCTTACGCATGGCATGCACGCATAAGATATCTCCCTGCCTGCTACAAGCAAACATTTGACGACATGTTCACCACGGGGTTTTGGGAAGCACATTCAGAGGTATTTGCGCCACGGCCTACGCATCTACTCCATCTCTTTGCATGTGAGCAAACGATGCACTCCGAGCTTTACACGATGCCACAACCTGACATACCTGGTACAGTGGATTGGGAGGCCTTGCAACGAGATCTAATCAGAGGTTTAAAAATCAAAGAACACGAAGTGGCAACCGACCTTCTGCAAAAATACATTGATCAAACGGCGGAAAAGAGGTCTGTCAGAGGCGACAGACCCTAGGGGGGGGAGAGTGTTGACAGGATGCGGGAAGAAGCAAGTATGGACACACATGCAGATCTAGCACTGAGGCTACCCTTCATTTTTTTCAAAAACCCCAACATCATTCTAAAGTGATTCTCATCACTACAAACCCTTGTAAATATCATTTCACCTTTTTGTAGCTCCATTTTGTACAAGCCGAGGAGTCCTCGAGCTTGGGGAGCCTTAGATGTAGTTGCCTGCCAATTTTCATAATTTTTAGCTCTCGTTTGGGCCCTCAAATAAGCCCCGGAACCTAATTTTTAACTAGGCCGGACACTAAGTCTGAACAGGGCCGAAGCTAGTCAAAAACTATAAATAGAGCTAGAGAGCTCATTTTTGGGCTAGCTTCTTGTAGTTTGAGCTTGTATGAGAACTTTCTTGCAATAGAAGTGATTCCATTGTCTTACTCTCTTTGTTCTTACGGTGTGTGCGCGTGTGTGTGTATGTGTGTGCATGCTTGTGTGCTTCTCACTCACGCACTTGTGCTTCCACTTGCTCGTGGTCTTCATACCATCCTCATGTCTTCCCGGATTGACATTAAAGGAGGTGCTACTCATCACTGAGCTACACTGGGTAGTCACAACCACGAGCCACATCCAGCTTCGTTATGGGCTAGCTGATATATGTTACTTGTCTATCGTTATGTGTTTGTGTGTTGTGCGCTGCATTGCATTGGTAGATGGGTGGAATCAACCTGGTCGGGTGGTCAGGTCCACGAATCGCATCCAATGTCAACGTAGGCCAACGTGTGAATATAAGTAAAATTCACATATGAAATTATTCCCCACTCCTGAGGGGGAGAGAGAGAGAGGAGAAGGCAACAATCGCCTGGAAGGGAACGTTATTTCCTTGTGTGATTGGTATATGGTGGCTTGCGACAGATCAGCTCACTCTGAATCAACATTCTCAAAGGCACGGATACTGTATATGTACTTATAGATGAGACCTTTAGCGAGGTAATGCAACGGTTTTGCTTTATAACTTGTGTGCTTTATCCGAGGGTTTTCCAGTGTGTGGGACAGTCTAGGGTTTTTATGTAGGTCTTGACTCGTACTCGGGTCTCGATGGCTTTTGTAGGACGACGATGGGGATTCTTCGGAAGTGTCTAGTCATGGAATAATTGTACATAGTGAATAGTAGGTGCAATAATGGGGTATGCACTTTGGGTATGTTGCATCTCCTGTTGGATTCATTTCAGTTGTTGTTGTTTATTTCGGTACGTTCTTTTCTATTTTCTAGCCATGATGGTTGTATGTGTAAAACTTGGAAAGGTATGAATGTGTTATTTTGGTTGAGGGTATTTTCATAATGGAATGCATGAGCAATTTAATGCATGTTGGAAATGGAGTTGCAGATATGTGCATGTTCTTGGATCATTTTGGAAGTGAGTGATATGTACGTATTCATGAGTGATTTTTTTTAGCACTAATAGCTTCAATGAGTGCAGGTCCACTTGGAATGATGGCTCAATGAAACGGTATGCAAATAAGTTGTAAATTGGCATGTTCACGGTTGTTTGGATTATATTGCAGCAAGAGTGGCTCATCAAGAATGATAAGAAGAGGGGAGTATGTTAGCTCAAGAAATGGTTGTTTTTTATGCACTAATGTGTTGCTATTTGGCAGTGGAAAAGGAAGCTAGTGCAAATCGTAGACATGGAGGGAAAAAGGTTCCTCATTCAAAGTGGCGCAATTATGATGACTTTACAAGCCTGTCGTGCAAGGTGGGAGAAGGTCACCTGCAGAAAAGAAAATGGGTAAAAGCTCTTTTGTAGAGCACCGCTCCTTTGTCCATATTTATCATAGTTTTCATTGGCTTTGGATTTTTCTGGTGATAGCTTTCCAGGGGTTGGCAGTAATTGCATTTTCAAGCAGGAGAAGCTTGCGGTGTGTCGCCGGAGCGCAGGTGCCGTGGGCGGGAAGCTTTTGGAGTGTCGCCGGAGCCCGAGTGTCGCGGGTGGGGAAGTAATCGCCGGTGCATCTTTCGCGTGTCGGTTCTAGGTGCAGCGTGATCGTCGGATGCCTGTCAGGCGGACCTTCGAATCTGTGCCTCGCGTCCGTGCGCCGTCAGGTGTGCATCGTGTTGGCCACGTGGTGATGGAGGCTCTTTTGGCGCAGTAACTTAAAACAAAAAAGGGAATTAGAAGGCGGTTGCTCCAAAGCAACGGTCGCCACTTCAAGAAGACAAGGTTCCACCTCATTTAAAACGTTGCTCCAGAGCGGGCGTTCGCCTGTTGCGTCGATCACGTGGCATTCTGGGGGGAGGCGCCCTCTTTATGAGGTCTCTTGCGCCTTTTTCATTAAGGGGGGAGGCGTCCTCTTTTAACGGTTCAAAAACCGTCGGTCGCGATTGCTTCAAGCTCCTTTCCCGGGATTCGCGAACCATCTATCGCAGGGAGTTTTAAATCTAGAAAGAAAAAGAAAAAAAGAGAAAAAAAAGAAGAAAAAGAAAAAAGAAAAAAAAGAGAAAAGAGAAAAGATTCGATAGAAAAAAAGAAGAGAGCTACCTCTGGCTTTGTCTCCGCGTCCTCCTCTCCCGCGATCGTCCACTTGAGTTTGCATTTCAAGTTTGAGATTAAATAGAAAAAAAAAGAAGAAAGTTTGAGATAAAAAAGAAAGAAAAAAGAGTGGGGATTCGAAGAAAAAGGAAACTAAATTAGAAAAAAAAAAAGAGGGGGGCTTGCCATTATTGCTAGACGCTCGTGGGCCCCATGGATGTGGCTTCATCCTCTCTCGTGAAAAGTAATCGGGCCCCTCCCCCAGGGGAGACCGATATCCTGGCCGCTCTGCTGGAGGGGGGGGTCGTGTGCCGCCCCTGGGGCATCCGAAAGTGCTGAATCCCCCATCGTATCCCTCAGTAGACCCGCAGTTCTGTCTGCTCAGGAGGAGCTCAAGAAAGTTTGCCTCGTCGGCCAAGTGTTTGGCCCTAGGCCCCCGCTCGAAACTGTGCGACAATGGCTTCGAAAAGAGTGGTTCCCTCGAGGACTAATAGTTAGCAAATGTCAGTTCTTACCAGCGAGCCACATGCTGCTAGTCTTTGAAAATGAAGAGATGGCGTTCCAAGCCCTTAGCGTTGGCACCTAGCAGTTCGGTCGGGCGACCCTGTGCCTATTCAGATGGTCCCCGGACTTTACTCCCGACAAATCGAAATCGCTTCGGTACCCTCTTTGGGTTGAGCTCCCTAACCTTCCTTACTTCTTGTACAACTTCGTGTGGGACATTGTCTCTCCTATCGGCAAGCCGCTGGCTTCACGCGAAGATATTGGTGGTCTCATTTATGAAGGTGCAAGACACTCGTTCAATGCTAGGTGGCACCCCCAAATCTGTGTCGAGGCTGACCTCAGTTCGCTGCTTCCAGCAATGATCAAAGTGGACATGGGCGAAGGAGATGTATGGGAGCAGGACATCACCTACAAAAACCTTCCCAACGCGTGCTTTCGTTGTGGCCAACAAGGTCACAGGATTAAAGATTGCCCTTTCAGGCAAAAAAACAAGCGATTTCAAGAAGACTCCAAAACTGCTCAAAACAACATTGGCGATTTGACCCACTCGACCAAGGAAGGGGAAGGCAAGGGCCCCCTTAATCCACAAGCTGATGCTGATGGATTTATTGAAGTTAGAAGAAGAAGGAAAAGAAGCCCTAGGGCCAACGGTGAGAGAAACAACCTGCCACTTACCCCCTACAGCAATTTGTATTGCAATCTAGGAAAGGAGATCAATGAGCTTGACTACCCAGGTGGGAAGCTACTTGAGGTAGACACCTACGACAAAGCCCTAGAGATCCCTGACAATAAAGAAACCCCCCAGGAGGGTTACACTACAAGCAAAGAAGATGGTTTCACCACTAGTAATGAAGACAACATGGATAGTGAAAGTTCCATCATTGGATCAACGATCCTGGAAACGGTGCCGAGCATGGAGCCCAAGTCTCCCCAGCGAGGGGCATCCCGCAAAGGAAAACAGCCTATGGAGTTACCCTGGAAAAGCCCCCACAAGAACCGATTTCTAAGTCGGGATCAGATCCCAGCGAAAAAGAAAGATGAAGCCAAGAGAAGAAAGGACAAAGCTCCCTCCCGCAAAGAGGGATCAATACAAAAATGATTGTCATCTCGCTAAATGCTAGAGGGCTAACCGACCCCTCAAGAGCGACCATCATTGGTCAATGGCTTCGCGACATTAGCTTAAACCCAGACTTTATATGTATACAAGAGATTAAAATTGACGGAGAAGACCTCCAGAAACGGCTCAGACAGGTCTCCTCGGCCCATGTGTGGATCCCAACGAAGCACCAGCGGGGGTCTGGAGGAACGGTTATCGGTGTTAAACAACTCTGGTTTGAAAAGCTTGAGAACTCCATTGAAGATGTAAGTCACCGTTGGATTGTTGTTTCTTTTGGTGCTCCTCTTTGGGTTACTATGGTTTCTTTGTACGCCCCTAACGGGGATTTGGAGAGACTGAACACTTGGGCTTCCTTAGACTCGCTTCCCCACAATGTGCTTATATGTGGAGACTTCAACATGGTGGAGGACCCTATGGACAGATGGATGGGCAAGGGCAGGGTCATCGACAGTCGAGAGAAAGAAACGTGGGACATGACCAAACTCCACTTGGATTTGGTTGAATTCAAAGACTCGAATGGCTTCTCTTGGTCGAATCTCCAAGCGGGCGAGGACCTGAGGAAAGCTAGACTCGATAGATGCTACATCTCTCAGAGTTTTACTCATCAGTGGGGCCACCCTACCATCACGCAACGCACTGACCTCACTATCTCTTATCACTACCCGATCGTTATCACTTTTCCACCTTCCAACAAGATCCGCAAGGCTCCGTGGTTCCATGCCAACGCAACCACCTTCTCTCTCCCCTCCGTCCATCAAGAGATTGCCGACGTGTGGAAGGTGGCGTTCGCCTCTGGCCTGGCCCCAGCCAAGTGTTGGAGAAGTGCGGTCGACAAGTCTCGTAAGATCATGATCAAAACTAAGAAGATGCTCGAGACTGTGCGGCAGGCTCGTAGGGAAGCTCTTTACCACAGACTCTGGCGGCTCGAGGAGGAAGTGAACAAAGGAAAACACCAACCACAGAAAGGTCTCCGAAAAATCAGAGCAGTGTTGAGATACGAGGAAGAAATACAAAGGAAAAACTTGCAAATCTTCTTCAAGGAGTGGTGGGCTGGCAAAGCCGACAAACCCACCAAAGAGATGTGTCGTATCCTTAAAAGGAAACACAACAGAGAGTCGATCCCCCTACTGCTAGATCCACATGGCAATGTATGCAATTCGGAAGAAGATAATTTTGGCATCATCGAAGGGCACTTCACGAGACTCCTGGGAACTTCGAACCCCCTCTCCCACCATAGAAGGGACTGTATGGCTGCCATTTCTAGGGTTTCCCCCCGGAGAATACCACCCAACCTCCACTCCCTGCTTCATGCCCCTATCTCTGAATCAGAAATCATTGAGGTCATTGATGCCCTCCCTCTCGGTAAAAGCCCAGGACCCGACGGACTCACTAACGAGTTCTTTAAATCCTTCAAGCTGGTGGTTGCCACCCCTCTTGGGATGGTTTGGCAAGAAGCGTTAAAGTTTGGTGCTCTTCCTTCTTGTCTAAATAATGGAATTATCAAGCTGATACACAAGAAGGGGGAAAAGAACAGAATCGAGAACTGGCGGCCGATTACGATGCTCCAAACAGGGTACAAGATCATCGCCAAAGTCATCGCCAACAGACTCTCGTGCCACCTGAGATCTTGGCTTAGTGAGGACCAAAAAGGTTTCATCAAAGGCAGATCTATCCTGGAAACCATTATGGATATTTGGGAAGGTATTCAATTTGCAAAGGAGTCTAATCAAGATGTGGTTTTCCTCAAGATCGACTTTGACAAAGCCTACGACAAGCTAGAATGGGACTATATTCTGCAGTCGCTCCAAGATCTCGGATGTAGTCAGAAATTCACCAAGATGATCGCGACCCTTCTCGGAAACGCAACGACCCAAATCAACGTTAACGGCAATCTTTCGAAGGCGATCCATCTTAAAAGATCTATTAGACAAGGGTGCCCTCTGGCCCCCCTTCTTTTTGCCATCGCCACTGAGGGGCTGAGCAGACTTGTGGCACATCATGTGGAGGCTGGCAATATCAAAGGCCTCCGGATGCCTCACGACCACAGTCAAATCATCATGAGACTTTTTGCCGATGATATGAACGCGTTCGTTCACAATGATAATACCAGCCTGGAGACTTTCTGGAGGTGTCTTGCTACCTTTTGTGATGCCTCCGGATCCAAAATCAACCACTCTAAGACCGCTTTTAGGGCTATTGTGGGACATCATCCTGGCCTTCTCATTGATCATGGCTGTCAAATCATTCCGCAGGGCCAAATCTTTCGACTTCTTGGAATCCCCTTGGGGTTTGGCGTCTCTATGGAGCAGCGATGGAACTGGGTGCTGGCCAAACTCGAAAACAAGCTTAACTACTGGAGAGGTATGCAAATCAATCTCGCTGGACGTGCGATGGTTATCAACACATTCCTCCTCTCTTCTACCATCTATTTCCTTTCTTGTTGGAGACCGAATGAGCAAGGCCTGTCCAAACTGAATAGTATTTGTAGAAACTTCCTTTGGACGGGCGACCATAACAGAAGGGGGGTGCCTAAAATCAAATGGGCCATCTGCACTAGCCCTAGAGATAGCGGGGGGCTTGGTATCCTGGACATTGGGTGTATGGCTAACAAACTGGCAGCCAAATGGATGATTAAGGCTTGGTGCAATAGGGAGGCCTCGTGGGCCAAGCTGATCTTCAGAAACAAGAATGAGTTGGCCCTCATGGGGTTCCCGAACTGGAAGAATCTTGACATAATGACCCTGCTATTCTCCCCGATCCCCATCTTCCCGAAAGGCTCCAATCTCGTGTGCTCCCTTTGGAAGGGCTGGAATAAAGTCAAAAGCTTCACAAGAATTAGTGAGGACTGGAAGTGGGCGGCCGGAATCAGACAAAAAGACTCTATCTGGTTTCCGATACATGGCATCCGGAGTGTGGAGTCGTGGAACATTCAAAATGCCAAGAAGTTATGGAACAAAGGATTCAAAAAATGGAAACACCTCTGGAAACATGACACCAACAGCTGGATCAACTTCGAGGATATTGACCCTCGCATAAACATCTCCTACGAAGAATGGAACACTTTGCAAAGCAGATGCCTCGCATGGGATCGTCACAAGACTCGCCTTCTCATGGGACACGACTCACCGAACTCGCTTGGTCTCAAATGGCACAATGGAAATAGCCTACTCAAAATCCCGAACATCAAAGAAACGGCTGACCTCCAGATCAGCCTCAACAAGAAGTGGTGCCTGTCTTGGACGCGGCTTCGGTGGGACATGAAATTCATGGGTATCTGGCACCCCCTTATAGAGATTAAGAAGTCTGTCCTCCTGTGGCAAATTCTTCATCGAGGAATTTGGACCAACCATAAGGCTAGCAAACTTTGTGGGATCCCTCCTTGGTGCAAACGCTGCCATCGTGCTATCGAAGATGTCCCACACATCTTCCTTACTTGCCCTAACTCCTACAGAATCTGGCAGACGATTGGAATGAAAATCAGACTTCAAAAACAGCTTAGTTGGAAACAAGTCCTTTTGGGAGAAGCGATCGGCTGCTCTGCGACACTCTGGAACGCCATCAGAGGGGAAGTCCTGTGGAAAATTTGGCGGGAGAGGTGTGCTCTCAACTTCGGCGATCCCCCCAGGGAGTGGTCGATTGAGAAATCACTATTCCTCCTTGGCAAAAGGATTGTTAACAGTAAGAAATCCCCCCCCCCTTCAGGAACCATCAAGTCCTCCTTTTGATCAACAACAAGCTCAAACCCAAGTGGGCCCCGCATGAGGGCGATGAGAGGGTGATTAACCTTCTCTGTAATGCAACCTAGGATTCAATCAAGCTTCCCCTGCTTTGTGGGATTTGGGGGGTCCCGTGGGCACTAGTCCCCTTCTATTGTACCTTTGTTTCTTTATTTAATTCAAGTCCGGGAGAGTAGGCTATTGCCGAACTTCCTTTATATTAAAAAAAAACATGACAACTTTAAAGGGATTGCTTAGTCTCGCTCCCACATTTTTGGTGATGAAATTTATAGAGTCTATCCTAGATATTATGTTGATGGTAGGAGCATATAGAAACTCTCCTGGCAATGCTGTTGCAAGAATATTCATTCCGTTTTTTTGGTTTGGAGCCTTGTCTCTATCTTTGACATTTCTTTATGTCTTGGTTCTAAATGAGAACAGTAGAAGTTTTTCAGAATCCACTCTCTTGACCTTTTATACAGCCATCGTTGTTCTTTATATAGTTCTTGAACTGCTTCTAGCACTTTTTCTTCGAGTCCCTACATTTCGAGACTGGACTTAGAAAAGTAGTCAATGGGGTGTTGTACGCTTTCTTAAGTGGATGCATCAGGAGCAATACTATGTTGGACGTGGGCTGTATGAGAAACCAACACATTATTTGCAATATGTCGCATTTTGGGTACTTGTCATGGGCTGTAAATTTCCTTTCACCTATTTTCTTCAGATAAAGCCATTGGTAACTCCAACTCGAACTATTTCTGGCCACAATGATCTAACATATACTTGGCATGATTTTATCTCGCAAGGCAATCATAATGATCTCACGATAGCTGCTATGTGGGCTCCTGTTATTATGATATATCTGCTTGACATACAGATTTGGTACACTATTCTGTCATCGGTAGTGGGTGGTCTGATAGGAACTAATGACAGTGGCATTTAAAGGTCGTTGATCAAGGTTTGCATTATTATTGATGGGTTTCGAAAAGATCTTGCAAACATGCTGATGACATGAGCAAGAAAGGATTGCTTACCATGCCTGTCGCACATCAGTGGGAAGAAGACGAATTCAGTTTCGAGGTGGGGGGACCTAGGGAAGCATGCCATTGGTCAGATGGTAGGAGATGATGACAAAGGAAGTTTTTGTGCAGAGCTAAAAATAAATGGAGCAGTTGGGGGGCTTCGTTTTTTGTGTAGGAAGCTGCGAAGAGGACTGGGGGAGGCACATCCTTATCAAGAAAAAAGGGGAAAGGAGGTCCGTCCTTATTGAAGAGAAAAAAAGAGAGCAGAAGGGTACAATTTTTAAGATTCTGACGCGCGAGGAGCTGGGGTCGAGCCTTATGATTTTCTGGCTTCTATACCGGTGGTGGAGGGAGCTAGAGGCAAGTTTACAAACTGGAAAGGGCAAAAAGTTGAATGGTGGCAGCGGGCGACGACATTGCTCAAGGCACAGATGTGATCGCTGCTGGAGATGTGCGAGTTCATGAGGCTGCCTTGGAAATTTTGGGCTTCCATCAATAACCTTGATGGTATATTGACGTGACATCCACACAAGAGTCCCTCCTTCTGCCTGCGCGCCCACACACATACTCATCTTTAGGGAGTTCAACTTCATAATGCATCCTTACATTCCCTTGTAATTTAAAGGATTCATTGTTTAGAGGAGGGGATGGAGTCATTGTTCTGTCAACAGTAATGTAGAAGCGAATCATCAGTCATAAAAGCGAACAGTGAACTACCAAGGCACATTTGCAGTGTGAATTTGGGAGAGTTCATTTGATTTATATCGATGGTGGGAACAGAGGGGGGCTTGGAGCTGCTGTTTAGTTTCGAGAAAAGGGGTGTCTGTGCGTTCATCTCAAAAGGGGAAGGAGCTAACAAGGAAGTGCTGGAGGTGCTGAGGGTGCGAGAATAGGAGCTAGAGAAGAGTTTTTCATTCCTGTGTGGAAGAAGTGTTGAAGACAGAAGCTGGCTGGTCATGTTTCCTCGACAAATAACTGGGAAGGGAACCAATGAGGTTTCTGAATTCCGATGGAACATCTGAGGGTCTCCAGAACCAGGGTATGAGTGCCACCCGTGGCCCTTTGCTAGTGATAGTAGCTGTCATCGCAAAGGAACTCCTGAGAAAGGGAAGTTGTAGCACGCTGCGACCAATAATGCATTAGATAAATCTCATGGAGATGATGAATCGATGAACATCAGAAAGCAACAAGGGGTAGTCTAATTTCATGCTGGTACGTTCTAATGAGATTACTCGAATTCATTTTATCCATCGCTTTGATCGCTCATGCAAATGGAGATGTGAGGGCCAAGGATGAGTTATATGAAAGAAAAAGTAGATCTTCTCTATGTCTGTCTGCTCTACTTATAGGAACCGGATTAATGTTTTTCTTCTCCTCCAACGACTTCAGAGGTCATATGTTCATGAGAACCTGAAAGAAATGTGCATCTGGAATTGCTCAGAATTACATGAATGTGTTCACCTCTACCCTTAATGCTTGTGAGTTGCAAACTGCATCATGAATTCAAGAGGTAGTTGTTTTCTTTTTTTGTAGTCGTCTCTTGCTCGTCAGTACACACGCGGGAGCTGGATTTTTTTATTGTGTTTGTCTTTGGGATTTTAGGTGTGTAGGAGGGCAACTACTGAAGGGTAATTTTTGGAGAGTTTTGGGGTCTCTTTCTCGCTTCCAGACGAGAACAAGGGAGAAAAAGTCGGGGGTTTCCACAGGAGGCACTGCCAACTGAGCGGCCTTCCACAAGCTATGAAGTTCTCTCTGCTCACATATGGCGATGTGTGTGTGTTGCACATGGCCTATAGGATGCACAGCCTACGAAGCTATACATAGCGACAGATGGTCAAAGCTGATTGTGGCCACCACTTCCACTAGACTACTTTGGAAATGTTATCTTCATGGCTATGCCCGTGGCACAATTAGTGGACATTTTCAACACACCATTGGAGGAGGCAGCATGAGCGATGTGATTCATGGGAGGTGTTCGACAATTGGTGTGTGCGTCACGACTTCTGCACGATAACTAGGGGCTGCTCTTCGGGGAGGTAATATGGAGAAGGGAGGGGAATAGAAGTTTAGCTGGGCTCTCATCCTCATGATTCCACGCCTTCAGTGGGGGCTAACTTCTCTGGCTATTTAGAGCATCGATGGACAATATTAATCGGGCATAAGATTGATCAGAAAAAAATCGGTGGAGCTTGGAATCTCTGTTATCAAGGATAATTTGGGGGGGGGGGGAGCAGAAGGAAAAAACTCTTGAAGTTTCTATCCTTCTGCTCTCCAAGTTCATTTGAAGGAGTGACCATCTTTAAGATCACAAAAAACAAGGGTACATGTGTGTGTGAATGGGAGAACGAGGGTATACGAATACATATATGTGTGTGTGTGTGTGAACATAAGGGTGTGTAAGTGAGTGAGTGTGCCTAAGTAAGAAGGAGGAGGGCAAGAGAGTGATAGAGAGGAAGGAGTTAAGAAAAAGAGCGAGAGTAAGATAAAGGGAAAGAACGAGGAGATAAAAGGAACAAGAATGCATAACTTAAAGTAAGGGAAGAGTACGACTAAGAGATTCAATCATTGTAGTGGGTTTGGGTCATATTTGGTCTTCTAGCCTTTTCCTTCCACGAGTGCATTTGAGGGCAATCGTGGACTGAGAGCAAAAAGAAGGTTACATCGTACAAGCAAATTGGGCAACAAATAGGTAATTTCCCCTTAGGTTAAGAGGCTTACAAGAGGGGAGGAGATAGGGAGAACAGTGGGGCGGGGAGGTGAGATGAGGGAGAAGGTCATTGGAGGGGGAAATGGAAATATAGGTCTTGGAAGGATGGGGAAAGAAGAAAAGGATGGAGTGAGAAATGGATTGGATGGAATGGCAGGAGCTAAGGAAGGGCAGATAGGTGGGAGGGTTGGAGGAAAAGTTTGAGGGTTTGAGACAACAAGGGCTTCAGCTACAGTACTTCATATGGACGTTTTCGATCTAGGAGAGGTAGGGTGTACATGAGAGACTAGAGGAGCAGGAGGTGAAAGAGGAGCAGGTGGTGTGGTGGGTACTTCGATGATGGTAGTGGTAGTTACAGTAGAAGGATGAGGGGGGGAATCGATGACTATGGTTGCTTTGTCAAGAGGGTCTTCTAGAATAAGTCGTGCTTCCTTGGCTTGGTGCGAAGATTGGGCATCCATTGGTAAAGGAATATACTGAACTGGTTTGGATAGTAAACGAATTCGTCGTGGGTCAAACTTTGGTAGTGGCTTTCTTTGCAGATATTGTAGGGTTTCATTGGTTGCGACTGATTTAACCAATTGAGTCTGAAGCCTTGAATGTAAGCTTCTTCGAACCCTCCTGTAGCGAGTTCCTGTTTTAGAATTGCTTGACTTTCTTCTTCTGAGAGTTGTTTGCGTGCCGAAACTGCCTACATAGTGTGATATAGTTTCTTGGTTTCCAAACTGTACGTGGAAGCTTAAAAGGTGTTGTCTTCATGTGTACTTGTGTCACCTTGAGCTTCAGTTTCTTGTTCTTGTTCATCATGCTACACATCCCCTTGAGAGTCATGGCTACCCTGACTAGCTTCATCATCACCATCTTCATTGTCAGTTTCTGTCCTTTCTTCTTCTGAGTTGGAGACTACTTGCTCTTGTGGTTGATCAGGGGGTGTGGTAGGGTAACTGGGTCGTTCATACTCTTGTGAGAAAAAATGCCCCTCTGAAAATTGGAATTCGTTGGATAGGGCATCATGCATTTCAAAGTCAAAGGTGGTGTTAATTGGTTCTGCCTCCAAGTTGGGTATAGGGAAAGTGAATGCTTCTGCACCAATGGTGGTGGGAAGGTCAACAGCTGCAGTGGTAGGTTCCTAAATTGTGGTTGCTTGAGAAGTAACAACACTGGTAGTGCCTTCTGTGATAACAGATCGTGAAAGGCGTAAACGGATGGGTTGTATAGGTATGGAGGGTTCCGTAGGACATTGTTGTGGGGACAACTGAGGCAATGGGGACTCTGGAACTTGCAAATAGGGAATAGATCCATGCATGCATTTGCCTGCCCGTCCCTTTCTAGTTTTGTGGGATTTCTTGGCCTTCTTGGCGGTTCCTTTGAATGATTTCAATTCTTCGCTAGTCATTGCACGTTCAATACGCAAATCTTATGCCAAACACATGTAGAGAATTCGAGTAAGAGCGCAACAACCGTGGATGACATACTTTCTTTCCCATCTTTGTTGAGCTAAATATAATTGCTTGATAATCCAACTAGCCAGATCTATGGTTTGGGGCCCAATGCATGCTAGATATAGTCCGAACCAGATGTGTTTTTGAGGGATGGTGAAGCGATCCTCAGTTGGGAATGCAAAATGTTGCATGCATATGTGTAGCGGCGGCTTAGAGAGTTCTAGTGTAATAGCCGAAATATCTGCCCATTTCAAAACATCACCATGCTTCATGGGCTTTAGAATCAGTCTGTTGCACTCTATCAGTGTGTGAGTCCCATGGAACTTAAGCGCTGCCCGAATGAGATCTTTTGAGAGATAAAACTTTTTGTAAGGGGGGTCATTTACCAAAGACGGAAGAATGAATGTTTTGGGCAAATCCTTGTGCTCTGATTCTTGAAGTGTAGTCACCAGCTAGTAGCATCTATAGAAATGAGGTTTGGGTAATGGGTCATTGAAGTATTCTGTAAACTTGCTCTAGCCCAAATGTGCTTTAACTCTTCTATATTTTGGAGCTCTTCAAATTCTCTGGAGAAAAATTGATACTTGCACAAATTAATATTATCAAAACTCAACATGGCACCAAAAATAAAGTCTGCATCCGCCAAGGGTCCTGCTGAACCTTGGAACCACTGAGAGTTGTTGTGAAATTTTTCGGTGTATCTGATGGGAGGGTCGTCTATCGGCATTGGTCCTAGGAAGCCTTGAAACTCTAGTGGTTGTAACGTAGGATATGGTTCAGCCAGTAAATTGCTGAAATTGACCACAGGTGCAATGGGGCCAGTTGCGGAAGGTCCTTCTATCTGCATGATGAGTGATGCAAACATGGAGAAGATCTGCTACAAAAGATTAGCACATTAGTATGGAAATTAATCATGATCCCATTAAAGTGAGACTGCAATCCCTTTCCATAACCAATGTGTAACCGGTGTAGCCAAGTGGTGTGAGGTGGTTTATGGAATGATTGTTTGCAAAACTAATGCAGGGCTCTAGACATCTACATGCTTTAGATCATGCATACATTGCTTGATGAGATGTTATTACAAGTGATGTTGGGTTAGTGCAATTGAGTTTATACAAAGTTTAGTTGTGGAAGAATTATTACAAGGGGTTTGGTTATTTGGGATGGGGGTAATGTTATACAATGGGTCATGAGAAGTCTTTTGGATACATTTTGGGATCCATTTCTTAAGGGTTGCTGAGTGGGTGGTATGCTTCTGCTGAGGGACAAAAGGTGATATTGGATGTTGTGGTGTCCATGGGTGAAGAGATTTCTGAGGGGTATATGTTACATGGCTTGAGTGTTGAGCTATAATACACTCTTTAGGTACCCAAATCTACGTGGGTGTGGGTCGGTTAGTTAAGTACTGCTTGGCGATCCAAATCTATCGAGGCTTTGTCGAGGTAGAGGAAGATCGAGGAGATGTTGAATATTGCCTCTAATTCTACTAAAACTTCGTCTTATCATTGTCAGCATTGTTGAAAACTATCAGTGCTTTCTGTCCTTTTGGCACACATACTTGTTTCATGCCGCTTGCTTTGTGATGTTGATACTGCACCCTTCTTCGCATCATCTGGTATGGTCATCGGTTTGGGTTCCTCCGTTGTGGTTGGGGTTGAGAGGTTGGGTTGACATTCTTCTTTGGAAAAGAAGGGAGGTCCAACACTTGTGAAACTTGACCATTAAGAAGTGCGGCATTATGTACCATAGATCTAGGCTAGTCTGTCGAAAGTGTGCAAGGATGGGCACTGCAGGGTGTTGTGCCCATTTGTCCGCTGATGCAGTCCACTTGATCGCTGATGTAACCCACTTGACTAATGATGGTCCCCATTTGTTCCAACTGTTGGGTGGTGACCCCTTCTAATTTGCAGGAAGACCGGGGGAAAATCTGTTGACATTCTTTTGAATGGAAACTATCTATAGCCAAGCCCACATGGGTTGGTGTGGACGTGATGTGAATTATCTGGCCAAAGATCTTCCGATCCTCCGTCGCGTGTATTTCATATGGTCTAGGGTTACAGACATCAGGTGGAGTGTTGTTAGGGAAGTCAAGCGGTATCACTCGTTGCTAGTCTAAGGTTCCAATCTGGAAGGAGCCTTGTCTAATATTTAGGTCCATGGAGTGACCATATAACCAATCTTGGCCAAGGATCAGGGGTTCTCTTAGGTCATCATCATCGCACACTAGGAGCTTCACTGTCATGGTCACTTCGTGTATGAGGATAGGAAGATCCACCTTACCTATGTAAGGGGTTTCCATGCCTCCTAGTCCTATGAGGTATGCCTCAATTGGCCACATTTATATTCATGAGTCCTTATAGTGGGACCATCTAATCACACTAGTCAGAGCACCTGAATCAATTAAAGCCATGAGCTCATGGCAAGGGTTGCCGTGATCTAGCCTGACTGTAATGAATGGTCTCCTATCCACTATGCTAGGATGAGTAATTGACTTTTCTTGACGCATGGCCATGGGGTATCTGGGTGTTGTTTCCAGATGGTTATAATGTTCTCTCCCTAGTCCTTGTCTTCTTAGCTTCATGCGCTTAATACATTGTATAGCTTCTGCCCGAGCTTCCACGCGTATTCTCTTCTCTTCCTCCTTATGCTTCTTTGCCAACATGATTCTTCTAAGCATATCCTCTGTAAGAGGTTCCTGATAAAGCTTGACTCTACAACCACTCATGTAATTAGGCAATATCTCTCCTTCTAGGGTGGCTAATTGTATCGCTCCACTTGTTGATAGTCTGTTGATGATCATAGGTCCATAACCTCACTTTTCTAATTTTCGTGCATGTTATTTTAGCATATACACTAGGGCTAAATCTCCTTCTTTTAAGCCTTTGTCTTTCACATGTGCATCAAAATAGGCTTTCTGTCATTTCTTTGCTGCATATATACCTGCTGCGGCTTTCAGCCTGGTTTCTCCTAATCGTTCCAAATCCATTATTCTTGATGATAATTCATGGCCGGTCCACTGATGTTCTTGTGCAACCTTAAGGGTGGGTATCAAGAAGTCCAAAGGGAGCACAACGTTCTGACCAAAAACCATCTGAAAGGGAGTTGCATTGAGTACGGTCTTGTAGGCCACTCGATATGCCCAAATAGCGTGATATAACTGTTTGTCCCAATCTAAATGGTTGTTGTTCACGAGTTTGTTCAGTACGTTACAAAGGATCTTGTTAGTGCTTTCTGCTTGACCATAGCATACATACATATGAATCATCTGTAATAACCACAATGAGGCTTGGCTATGATAGCATACATATGTATGAATCATCTGTAATAACCACAATGACCCATGAAGGCTTGTACCTCTTTAAGTTCCTTGGTCTAGGTAGATTTGCAATTACTTTCACCTTTTCTTCATCCATAAAAATTCCATTTTTTGACACAATGTGTCCTAGAATTTCGCCTTGTCTGACCATGAAAACGCACTTCTTTGGGTTCAAACAAACCTGATATTCTCGACATTTGTCAAATACTTGCATTAATTATGGGATATGCGTCTGCCTCATATTCGAATGAGTACATATATCAGCGACATAAACTTCCAAATTCTTGCATAATAATTCCTTAAAAACATGATACATAAGTCTTGGAAAGTGGCGGGTACATTTGTCAGCCCAAATGACATCACACAAAATGCAAATATGGCCCATTCTATGGCAAAAGCCATCTTATGTTGATCTTCTGGAGTAATGGCTACCTAATTATAGCCTGAGAAACCATCAAGGAAGCTATAAACTTCCTTGCCTGCAACTCTTTCCAAGTGTTCCGTGATAGGAAGAGGATAACTATCTCTAATCATGTCGGCATTAACTTTTTTAAGGTTAATACAAACGCACAATTTTCCATTCTTCTTGGGCACAACCACAATGGTGGATACCCATTCTGTATGCTCAATTTCGTAAATGAATCCTGCTTCTATTAAACAATCTATTTCTTCTTTAATCTTAGCAGCATAAGTGAGTCGTCGCGATGGCATGGGGTCTATGGGATTGTCGCGATGGTCAATGACCGTCGCGATGGTCAATGACCGTCGCGATGGTTCAAGTGAACCGTTGCGATGATGTGAGACTGTCATGATGGTCCAGCTGAGCCGTAATGATGGCATGAGCCAATCACGATGATGTGACACAATCGCGATGGTGTGAGCCCCTCACGATGGTCCACCAAAGTGATGATTTTCAAAATGTGTTTTGTGGATTCCTATGTGCACGTGTGCTCTTTACCATGGTCTACTGGTTTACCAAAAATTTTGAATTTACCAGACCATCGTGATGGTCTTACACCTACGACAAATTCTGATAGAAAGTGAATTTCTCATCTTTTGGAAGCTTTCATGCTGCTCTGGAGCACTGTACCTGCAAAAAAACTCAAAAACACACATGCACAAACAAGCACAAAAGCTCTTTCTCTCTCTCTCTCGCATGCACAAATGAGGGAAATGAGGGGGATAGGTGGATATGGTGAATTTGTTATTTTTTCTGAGTGGGAGAAGATGATGCGGTGTTGAAGGATGAGTGTAGAGGATATGAAAAACACAAAAAACTACTTAAAAACAGCAACGAAAACTGAAATTTTTACCTTTCATTGCCACGTTTTGATATACTCTTACCATCACGCATTCGTCCTAGACTTGATCCCCGACAACGGCACCAAATTTGGTGTTGCTCTAGCACGATGGTAAGCACCACGTTAAGAAGCTCCACCTCCTTAATGTCAATCCGCGAAAGAGATAGGAGTGATATGAAGATCGTGAACATGAGATGTAGTGAGAGTGAAAGTGAGAAGCATAGAGATGCACACACACATTTAAGAGACACGCAAGACACAATGGAAGATAGGAAAATTAGACTCTATTGCTCAAGATCTCTATTACAAGCTCAAAATAGCTCAAAGCTCACACTAACCAACCTCAAAAATGAGCTCTCTAGGTACTATTTAAAGGTCTAAACGAGATCTAAAAATGGCCAAAATTGGTATGCTTTTTCTATCTAAGCTCCTAAAGCTCAAGGCCTCTCAGCTTGCACAAAATGGAGCTATTAATTACAAAAGTGGTTTTTCTATGATACATATGGTACAAGAGTGATGAAAATCACTATTGAGAGTTTTGAGAAAAAGTAATATAAAACATATTTTGAGAAAAAATGACTGCTTCACTCCCCACTACTTCATCGTAATCTGCCTTCACATGCTTCCTTGTAGTCTATGCCTTTGGCTACTGCTAACACCATGGCCTTCCCAATAAGATGGACAAAGTAGCTTCAATCATTCTTGGCCTAATTATCAAGCAGTCAACACTAAATTCTAGTCCTCCAACAACTGTACTCACATTTTTCAAGACCAGTCGGTCTCACTTGAGTTTCACTAGCCATCCTTAAGGACATCGACGTGTCCTCCATATGGGTTAGTCTGAGGGCCTTCATCATATAATTAGTCATTAAATTGACTACCACCCCACTATACATCAAATGAATACATAAGAAGGGAGAATCAATGCTAATGACTCAATAAATAGAGCTGCAATATTGCCTGCACACACACAGATATGGCTACTCAATGGACAAAAACAAGCAAGCAAAGGGCTTGCTTAGTACAACTCCAACACTTAGTGCTCACTCTAAATGAACTAAAACCCCTAGAATATGGCTCAAAGGAAGTCCTGTTACATACTACTTATATACTAAGAAGTTGTCCTCTAAAATCTAGGAACCGCTTTTCCAAATTAGCCTCTTAAATTGGAGGACTTAGTTGAGATGACTTGAGAAGTGGTTGATTGATGTTTCTTGATGGAATCAAGGCAAGCAACAGATTTTAGAAGGCAATGCTTGTATTAGAGCAAGGACTCACGAAGTTCTTTTAAGGAATACAAGTACTTGTTTACAAGGATATGCAAATGAGGACGAGTAAGGAAGGAAATTAAATAGATGCGGATGAATACAACATCAGGGCTGAAGAAGTTTGCATTGTTGAATCTTGCATAGGAAGGAAACTAAGTGCAACACTGTTGCGGGAGAGCATTAGAGGTTTGTGTTTTTATTTCTTGCAGTTATGTTTTGCTTTGAAGCTGAGGATTGTTTTTTTCTATTGGATGCAAAAGCTCAAAGCATTGATGGCTCAGGTATTCATACAGAATGTCTCCGCAATGAAGTGCAACATGACTTAAGCTTACTGTTAGGGATCTGATCCGTTATCATTGCTAAACAATGCATGATTGCCATTGCTTTTTGGATATCCAAGCTTCATGCACTGAATTCTTAACTTTACACGTCTGTGCATTCTATTTTTCCATCCTCTTTGCGAATTTGTATGACTTATTAAGAATTGGTTGACGTAGAATGCATACATGCTGTAATGATTTAGTGATTTACATTTTCATATGATAAAAGAACATTTTTACAATGCTCTAAGAATTCAGATGTGCTATGTTGGTTTGCAGAAAAAGAATTGAAACTTTGCTTATCTACAGTTCAAGGAACTTTTACTCAACTATCGGAGTAAATGAATGTATGAGTAAAAGAGCTAGTGTGAGGGCATACTGTATGTGGAGAAAGAAAGAGAGAGTGTGTGAGGGGTGCTTAGGGTTGCAAGGTGTGTGGAAGAAGAAGAGTGCATGAAAGTGCGTAGGCATGTTGGTGTGTGCATATGTGAAGTAGTGAATGTGTATGTGTTTGCGAGTAATTGAAAAGGAAGGAATAGAGATCTCGGATGCTAAAGGAGGGGGTAATAGGGGATCGATAAAACAAGTGTAATAGCACATGTCTACGAGCTTAGGGTGAGAAAAAGTTTGCCAAAAATAGAAATCGAAGCAATTTATTTGCGAGAAAACACCTTCTCTGCGGTTCACGAAAGCCCACCATTTGGCACGCCCGGTGGGACTTGGCTTAGCACATCTCATAGAGATTGCTACGGGTTCGCTTGGTGCCCCGCTTGTGTGGCACAGCCATCCGTCCCCACAATTGCCTTGGTTCTTCATTAAAGAGATGGTTGAGAGACATGTTAATCCTCTTGGGGACTTTCTAAGTTTTCTAGGCTCCTATGATGAAGATCACGATGCCCATGTTCAATTATTTGAGCTAATATGTGGTGCCCATGAAATAGTGGATGACGGTAGAAAATTGCGTATTTTCCCTACGACTTTGACAGGGGATGCAAGTGAATGGTATGCTAAATTAACCATGCAAGAGAGAGCAACTTATGATGACCTAAAAACTCATTTCTTGAGAAAGTTTAGAGGTCTAGAATTTGAAGAGAAACTAGCAGAGCAATTGGACTACTTACGACAAGGGACCAATGAGAGCATCGATAAATATATTGATCGAATGAATACCATTGTGAGGAAGTTGGGAAATAGTGCACCTGATGGGGAGACCTTAAAAAGATTGTTCCTAGTGGGCTTGCATGATGAGAAAGTTGAACAATATATTAGGTTGAAGAGGCCCGATAGTCTAGATGAGACAAAGCATGAGGTGAGGGCTTGGGAAGAGGTCCAATATGTGCTTCAAATGCATAGAGATAGATTGATCTCACATTCAAGAGGTCTAGGAGAAAACCAAGAGTGCTCTAAGATAGTTGGGATCACTGAGGAGAAAGTATTGGAGCTCGTAGACAAGCTGCAAGCTGACAACATTGCAAGAGTGGGACTCACTTGCCCAGTGAAGGTGAGAG
The DNA here is from genome assembly GCA_020310875.1 of Ceratopteris richardii. NCBI lineage: Eukaryota > Viridiplantae > Streptophyta > Polypodiopsida > Polypodiales > Pteridaceae > Ceratopteris > Ceratopteris richardii. Next base: position 1,052,005 of record CM035425.1, on the reverse strand, counting down.
GAGCCGAGTGTTCTCAAGAATCGAGTACACTACAACCAAACGGTGAATGGCAAAGGAAGTGGGTGTGTGGTGCAAATGATTGGAATGGTGGTGTACTTCAAGCCCATCAAGAAGATGGAATATTGAAAAGAAGAATAAACTGGAATCTACGACCACATATACAAAAAGTGCAATTTGACTCAAGGGGATTAGTTTGTTGGACTTGCAATCAAAGGGGACATATGGCTAGAGAATGCCCGAATTTACGAGGACCGAGGAATGATTCTCCTTTGAATGGATATTATGGGATAAGGGAACATGTAAAGGTTGAGCACGTTGCAAAGGTCGCAAAACATGCTAGGAAAGATCTACCCATGAGCCCTATTACTAGCCCAATCTTTAGGAAAGTTGAAGGTTTTGATGAATGTAGACCCAAAGTGCAATCGAAACCAAGAAGAAAGATTATTGTTAACCAAGGTGTTCCAGAGGTAGGAGTGGTTCCTCAAGCTCAAGCAAGTAGATGCAAAGGAAGACCATGTGGAGATGGGAAGCCCAAGAAGCAAGAACCCATGCATGCAAGGGATAAAAATGAGCATAAGAATGATGCAATCATAACGTCTCAAATTGTTGCTGAAGTAGAATGTGAAGCCCTAAAGGATGTGGGATTGCAATGCAAAGTGCAAAAATTAGAATGCAAGCTTGAGAAGCTAAGAGATGTAGTTTCCCACCTAGAGAGCGAGCTGGCACAAGAAAAGACAAACAGGATGCAACAAGTAGAAAAAGTGAAGGAAGTAGAGAGAGATGGCTCATGAGTGGGTTAAGGATACACAACGTAAGGGATAAGGAAAGTAAAAGGATAGATCAATTAGTGCAAGAAAATGAAGGATTTCGAGAGTTGATCAAGAGATGGGAAATCGATCAAAAAATCCAAAGAGAGAAAATAGGGAGTGAAATGGAGAAACGTGAAGAATTAGAACAAAAAGTTGAAGCGTTGATGGAAAAGGTACAAAACTGGGAAAGAACAAAAATACAGAAGATAACATCGGAAGGAAAAGAAGAGAGATTAGGTTTTCGACGTGTTGAGATTGAAGGATGTGGGACTAAGAAAGAAGTAGAGACTAGAGTGAGAGTTAGTAGAGAGCGAGTGGAGGTAAGCCAAAAGGGAAAGGAAAATGGAATTGAGACAAGAAAGAAAACTACCACATCTACAGAGAGCAGCAAGCAAAGCACGAAGACAACAATAGTGAAGAGGATCCTGAAGAAAAATGAAACTAATGACTTGGGGAAAAAATGCAAGGGGACATTAGGTTATGACAAGGAGAAAAAGAAAGGAAGTTCGAGGATTCTTGCTAAAGAAATAGATCATAATGAGAGAAAACGTGCAAAGCAAGATGACAAAGAACTTGGTGAGGGAGATGCTCTTACAATGGATGAAGGGGCCATTAGAAAAGATGTATTTTCAAAACGAACGAATGTTTTGTACGAGAGGATAGAAAGAGACCGTAAGGGTGTAGCAAAATGTGAGCAAGAACGTCATGATCCACATGATGTAGTTAGCAACTTGGAAAAGAAGACCTTGAGGTATATGTGGTTGTGTCGGATGAACCCTTGTTTTGAAGAAGATGAAAACTTTGAAGAAGATGAGCATTTGTAGGGACTTATCAGCTTGCGAAGGTGAAGTGATACGGATGTTAGAATGTAGAGTGCAAATAAAGAGAGGATGAAGGATATTGATAATCAGTTGATGAATGGGTCTTGTCCTCGATGGCACGTTGCTGTTGCAGCACTAGAGTAGGATGGATTGAGTTTGTAAGGCATGGATATGAGCGGTTTGTGAGGTGATGATTCTTTTGTTAGGGGTGGTTTTGGAGAAGGTTCGGAACGGGGTGGATTCGAGGAGAAGTTAGGGCAAGGGGTGGTTTCCGACGAAGAGGGAGATGAATCTTGAAAGGGGTGGGATCTTATCTAGTGTTTGCAAGCCAATGCCTTGTTGGGAGAAATGAATGAGGAAGCTGATGGAAACGATGAAGGCAGTAGAAAAAAGATGAGGTGATGATTGAGGAGGTCAAATGTGAGTCGAAGAGATGAGAGTAGGTGAAAAAAGTAGAAGGAGAGAGAGCATTAGAAAATATCGAGAACGAATGCAAGTGGAGGGGAGAGTTCATTTATAGAGCGAAAAGCTTAAGAATTGGAACAAATTGAGTGAAAAACTTGAGAAAAAAAGAAAAGTGGATTCCTGGTAGTATGTGTTTGACTAAGTATGCCATTGGCAAAGATAGCTTAGGTCTGACCAAGGTTGGCTTCATTAGAATTGCGAGTCTGAGGTGTGAGGATAGACAGATCGAGTTCTGTTGCAAACGTAGGAGACCAAGTGACACTTTTTGACGTTGCAAATTGATGAGATGGTTAGTATGTGTGGGTCTTAAGGGAAAGAGTTGACCATAGAGTGTAGTGGCTCGATTTTAGCTCTAGTAGTGGCAGAGAGATGATATGCTTCATAAGGATGTCCATGGGAGATTATATGTATGTATGTGATGTGTTGGGATGGTGGGGAAACAAAGGCCTTTCTTCTGTCTCCTAATTCTCGAGACTTTGGAATTGAAAAAGAAAAGAAAAAAAAACAAGAAAGAAATAATTGTGTATATGTGTGTTGTTGGTGTGTTACAGTGGGCTAGTAGGCAGGTGGAACAACCTTGATGGGGTGGTCAAGGCCATGAGTTGACCCTAGTTTCGCTGTAGGCCCGACCTGTATGTGGCTATGCACCTATGTGGGCCGATAGGCAAGTGGAATCACTTTGGCTGGGAAAAAAGGAAAAAAAAGGGAAAAGAAGATTCCTCTCTCGAGGGGGGACAGAAGAGAGGAGAGAGCATGATGCTCAGATGGGAATATGTATATATGTCTTGTGGGGATATGGGTTGATTCGAACTTCTAATGAAGCATGTCAAATCAAAGCTTAAGCTTGGCTGAAATTAGTTCATTGCATGTCTATGGAAGACTGTGACTTGAGATATCTAATCATACTAGCTATCTTGTTTGTTTGCGAGCCTTTTGGGAGTTGTGCACTTGGACTCTTGGGTTGTGCAACGACTTGCGAAATCTTGAATCACATCGACCACGGGCAGTTTTGTGCAAGTAAACCAAGGTTAGACTTGAGAGGTTCTTGTCGATTTGTGTGTGTGGTCAACCATTTTCGAAGATAAGTGAATTGACTATTGAGTGTTGGAAAGCCAGATTTGATTGACGAACAAGAAGTGAGTGCGGACTAGAGAAAAAGAAAAAGCGCGAGCAAAAGAAAATTTAGGTGGAAAGCAATGGGAAATATGATTGAAATACAAAATCAAGGAAAAAGAAGATGTGAATCATGGGGAAATTGATTATGAAGATTGGACAGGTCGATGGAAGGCTAAAAATGGAAACACACAATAGAAGCGTGTGTGCATTGACCCATTATTTTGATTTGCATGATCATTAGTGATTAGATTAGTTTTTGTGCATATGACATGTATGTTTCTTTGACAGGAACACATCGCTTGTCGAGGACGACTTCGCAAATAAGTGGAGGGGAGTATGTTAGCTATATATATTGTTGGTTTTTTGGGCACAAATATGCTTCTATTTTGCAGAGTAACCTTTTGATTGCATGTGTTTTTTGCAAGGAAAGTTGTGTATTGGTGGTAATAAACTATCAGTAATTGATGTGGCTCGGAGGAGGTAATGGTATGAGAATTTGGTATTCGATTATGAAATGAATTTAGCTTTGCGAGCAGAGATGGCAGAGAAGAACCTATATGTCAAAAGAAGCAAAATTTCAAATTGGTAAACTCTTTGATTACTGTATTTTCATTGGCTAATGTGTTCCAATGGCATGAGTCATCTACATTTTTGTTACTTGTGTAATTATCGTGTATTTATACCTTTTTGTTCTCGTATATGTTTTGGGAAAAAGAAAAAAATATAAAACAATAAAATAATGAGAAAAAAATAAATGTGTGCAGGTGTGCGTGTGGGGGGTAGTGGTGAGTCGTGAGTGGGTTAGTGGGTGTCAAGAGAGTGGGTTAGTGGGGAGGGAAGAAGAAAAAAAAACAAGGAAAATAAAAGAAAAGAAAAAACATTACGTTTCCCCTCCCCCCTTCCCCACTCTCTCTCTCTCTCTCTCTCTCGCACTTTTTCTTTTTCGCTTCTCTGGTGTTTTTTTGGGGCAGGAACCTAAGGAAGGAGGAGAAGGTACAAAGGGGAGGAAGAAACAAATGGCTGGGGGCTCATGTGAAGGAGATGGGGGAAAGGCTCTTGCACATGTTCTTCAAGCGGGGACAGCTACCGCAGTGACTGGAGGGGATATTAGAGGGCAGCAGAGGATCGTTGTTTTTTTGTTGCTTTTTGTTGTGGGATTTGCGTATGCAGGTGACAGGAGATAAGGAGAATTAAAGGAAGCAAGGGAGGTTGCAGTTGCTTGCTAGGGGGCGACTGCCTATTTCTTCGAAGACAAAGAAGGCTAGGACTCTCTCTCGGGCTGCGTCTTTCGAGGTGGTTTATGAGTACATGTGACGGAGCCAATTGGTGTGTGGAGGTGAAAGAAAAGAAAAAGGCATCGGAGAGGGTTTTTTTTCGTTTTTCTGTTTTCCTCGGCACATGTCGAAGGAACGTGAACAAAGGAGTTGACAGTAGCAGAAGGGGGAGGTGTGGTCATTTCGGGGGTTCTTCTAGGAGATCGGGTGGTTTTTTTTTCAGCATACAGGTGTAAGAGAAGAGAAGAGGGGAACAGGGAGTTGGGCAATGTTGTGAATAGAAGGTGTGGGGAGGTACGCTTCTAGGCACGAAAAGAGATGGAGGTGATGGGCAAACACAACCATGGAACATGTTTTACCACTTCAGTTTGGAGTCCAGTGAAGAATATTTTGGATAGAGAATAGCAAGAAGAACAAGATCTGCACATTGATCGTTGGACGTGGTAGTTTAAGAAAACTGACAGGAAGGCAAATGGAAATGAGTGATGGTGGATTCTAGTTCAACTTCATAGTGCCATTGAAATAGTCTATTTATTCAGTGATGTGTTGTTAAACATGATGTGAAATGATTGGAAAAGACACTTGCAGTCCTGCTGAGTGAAGTTCAATGGAATTAGCGTAAGTGAAACCTACATACAATTGCTCACTTTGGAGAAGTAAAGGGCAACTTGAGACTCACACGAAAGGTTGAGAATAGAAATAGCAATGGATTTGAGTTTCCATATAGAAGAGAGAGCATTATCCAGAAACATGGCAAGAGAAACCAGATGTAATTGCAAAAGATTTCTGCTTGGCCTGAGGTGAATATCTCGCTACAAGCATCTGGATGCACGATGACCAGGAAGTCATGCTAGTAGAATTTCAAAGTGGCAGATTTGAAGGTTAATCTGTGAAGGTTATGGGGAGTGGCTGAGGAGGCATGGAAAAAGGGGGGACATCAGTCTCTCTGGGGAGTCTCATGTGGTTTTCTTTCTCATGCAGACAAGGACGGTGGGAGGGGAGGTTGGCAACGGAGGCAAGGTGGAGAGGTCTTCCTTTCTGGGGGAAGGCAGGTTTGGAGGAGCTATCGACGAAGATGGACAGAGAGTTTTGTATAAGAAATTTCTTCCGGCCTCTTATCGTTTCTGTGTGTTTGACATGTCTTGGTCCTCATGGCAATTGCTCTCGAGTCGGAAGCATGCAGAGGCACTTGCAGTTTCTAGTTGATAGGTGGATGAAGGCGGTCCATATGCACACTTGCACTCAGATGTAGAAGGGAGGAGTCGATTTTGTTTGGAAGAGGAACAAACTTTGGATACATCGAAGAGAAGAGAAGCAGATTGAGCTTCTAATCGGATTGGCAACATCAAGATGGATGTTTTCCATCAATTCAGGCAACTTTCCACTGCATAACATTTTGGGGGATTGCAAGATTTTTTGGTTCTTTTTTAGCTTCAGTACCAAATCTTTGTCTTTCAGCAAATCTAAAGTAGATCTTCTTAAGCGCCAATCCATACTGCTGCTTGCTTTTAAGCAAGCAATCACTTTTTGTTACCGATTTCGGAAGCAGAGAAGGAGCATCATAAAAAAAATCTAAAAGATACTAGAATATACCGAATGTAGAACAGGGCAAATCTGAAGGGCTATAGTACATGATGTACCGATGTGACAAGGTGTTTACATGAACAATGCTTGCGACTAACAATCATCACAGAGCGAACTTGCTTAAAGCAAGGAAAACAATTTGTTGCAATCCATGACATTGTTGCAGGCCACAAATCAAAATTTTATTTTTGGTACAAGAAGGCTAGTGCTGCAAGTAAAGTAGCTTCTCTTAGCCAACAGGTAACAAGATAAAGGTGTGCAAAAGGCAAGCAATAGATTGTAGAAGGCAATGCTTGTGATCAGAGCAAGGACTCACGAAGTTCTTTTAAGGAATACAAGTACTTGTTTACAAGGATATGCAAACGAGGACGAGTAAGGAAGGAAATTAAATAGATGCGGATGAATACAACATCAGGGCTGAAGAAGTTTGCATTGTTGAATCTTGCATAGGAAGGAAACTAAGTGCAACACTGTTGCGGGAGAGCATTAGAGGTTTGTGTTTTTATTTCTTGCAGTTATGTTTTGCTTTGAAGCTGAGGATTGTTTTTTTCTATTGGATGCAAAAGCTCAAAGCATTGATGGCTCAGGTATTCATACAGAATGTCTTCGCAATGAAGTGCAACATGACTTAAGCTTACTGTTAGGGATCTGATCCGTTATCATTGCTAAACAATGCATGATTGCCATTGCTTTTTGGATATCCAAGCTTCATGCATTGAATTCTTAACTTTACACGTCTGTGCATTCTATTTCTCCATCCTCTTTGCAAATTTGTATGACTTATTAAGAATTCGTTGACGTAGAATGCGTACATGCTGTAATGATTTAGTGATTTACATTTTCATATGATAAAAGAACATTTTTGGAATGCTCTAAGAATTCAGATGTGCTATGTTGGTTTGCGGAAAAAGAATTGAAACTTAGCTTATCTGCAGTTCAAGGAACTTTTACTCAACTATTGGAGTAAATGAATGTATGAGTAAAAGAGCTAGTGTGAGGGCATACTGTATGTGGATGAGAAAGAAAGAGAGAGTGTGTGAGGGGTGCGTAGGGTTGCGAGGTGTGTGGAAGAAGAAGAGTGCATGAAAGTGCGTAGGCATGTTGGTGTGTGCATATGTGAAGTGGTGAATGTGTATGTGTTTGCGAGTAATTGAAAAGGAAGGAATAGAGATCTCGGATGCTAAAGGAGGGGGTAATAGGGGATCGATAAAACAAGTGTAATAGCACATGTCTACGAGCTTAGGGTGAGAAAAAGTTTGCCAAAAATAGAAATCGAAGCAATTTATTTGTGAGAAAACACCTTCTCTGCGGCTTCACGAAAGCCCATCACTCCATCATATCTTAATGTCTGAATATACTTTCGTGTCAGCTTTTCCATCATAACTTCTCTTTCATGAAATATACCCACACTTTTTGTGTACGATCATCAATAAAAGTAACATAAAACATGCAACCGCCCATAGATGTGGTCTTTGTAGGGCCACAAACATTTGTATGTATTATTTCTAGTATGTTCTCACTAACATGCTTGTCATGTGGAAATGATGCTCTTGACTGTTTTCCAAATTGACATGCTGCACATACCTTTTGCATCTTTGCAACCTTGAAATTTGGTATTCCATAGGCAATCTCCTTTCACTTCATCAATTTCAACCTTTGCAAGTTTGCATGTTCAATCCGTTTGTGCCAGATCTCTATATCAGCAATTCCTGCACCTTTTGCAAACATGGTTGCATTGATTTCAGGAATTTTCACATACTTTGTTTCCTTTGGAAATCAATCTTCCATCTTGTTTGCATTCTTCTACATATAACCCATCAGTAGAACCTGACCTACAATCCCTGGTCAACCATTTGTCCAATAGAAACCAGATTCTTTGTTATATTTGGAACATGCAGCACATCAGCAAGATGTTTTACCTTCCCATCCTCCATAGATAATGCTATGTTTCCTGTATGCTCGATAGGGTGTGATGTGATATCACTTGTTTCAACATATCCAAGAATTGGCAATTTTTGCAAAGTATAAACCATTCCACATGACTAGTCATGTGATTTGAAGCACCTGAATCAACATACCAGACATTATCATACCAGACATTATCATACCAGACATTAGCAACAAACATCATATTCATCATGTGATGTTGAACCATGAACAACTTCTCAAAATCATTTGCACTTGTGGATGCGTAGTTGGTTTGCTACCTTTTGTTATTTTGTTTCTTCAACCTGCAATCACGTTCAAAATGTCCAGGTTTACCACAATACCAACATCCTTTACTGTCATTACCTGAATCATTTCTTTGGAAATTTCTATGACCTCTTTGGCTCCCCCTTCCTCGAAATTGTCCTCTTCCTCCTGCATGATTTTGTTGTTGACCTTGGTCTTGGTTATTGTTTCCTCTTCCACTTCTGAAACCTCTACCTCTGCCTCTTCCTCTACCAAAGTAGAATACCTACTCAGAGATGGGCTTTCCTTGGGAGTTTGAATCCTCCTAAGATTCTTTTCTTCAATAATCAACATGGATACCAAATCATTAAAATTCGGAATATTTTCTCTGGTTTGTATAGAAGTTCTGAACTGCTTATATGCAGCTCCTAAACCACGAAGGCACACTTCCATCTTATCATCATCTATATTCACACCAATAGATGCAAGTGACTCACATATGCTTTTGATTTTAAGGGTGTAGTCACTTATCGACATGCCCTTCTTCTCCAATGTATCATCTCCTTCTTGAGTTGCAATTCCCATGCCTTTGTATTGGTCTCATACAATGTGATCAAACTATTCCAAGCCTCTTTCACAATCTTGGCATCATGTATGTGTCCAATCATGATATCATGTATGCTAACAAATAGCCAATACATTACCTTTTGCGCTCCTTGATTTCATTCCTCATATGCTCTTAACTGGTCTGCAGTCCGATTCCTCTCTGGTAACTGGGAGCTTTTTCATTCTCTCCTTTGATGTACTTCCAGTAGCCTTTTCGCATCAGCGAATTCGTCATTCTAAATCTCCAAGAATGGAAGTTGTTCTTGTCCAGCTTATCGCTCATAATCTGACTCATTCCATCTGCATTTGCCATTTCTGCAGCAATTCACAACAATGCAAAACACTACAAGCAGCACTTCTGCTTGAACACTGTCGCACTATGACGTGTGTAAGAAAGTGATAGGTAGGAGATGGTTGAATCACAACCTTGAAAGATAGGAGATGGTTGAACTACACCCTAAGAGGTAGGATTAGGAAGTAATCATCAACCATGGCTTTCGAGGCAAGTGGTTAGCCCATCACATTCCTAACCAAGAGGTTGTGAGTTCAATTCCTTACATTGGTATCACAGCTTAAGAAGTAGGCTTGGGCAAGGTGGAATGAACAGTGGCCTCTAAAAAAGGCACTTGGGCACTCTATCATGTGAAAGGGTAGGAATTGGGAAGGCCACGCTTTGAGAATTGGACCCAATAAAGATTCAAGTGTATCTCTCAATCCGTAGGTCGGATTGAGGCATGTAATATACCGTTGGAAAACTCTCAGGACGAACGTTCCAAATCTCACCAAATTTTGTGTAGGTAACTCCTGTCGGAACCGGACGAGGTAGAAGCAGATGTTGTTGTTGTTGCCCACTCATGGTGCTTGCTGTTGTATTGTTACTATCTCCTGAGTTCCGAGGTTGAATTTCTTGACCGTCAAAATCTGTATCGTCAGCCTATGCACTCTCCGGCTTGATAATATCGTTCAGTCTCTTTCGGATTTCAGCTTCGAATAAGCTACCTTCCTCCTTGATATCAAATGTAGGGAAGCTTACTCTAAATAGTGCTGATCGGAATGAAGATTCACTAGGAAATGGTAAACCATCACCGGGAGACTGTGAACTCTATGTAACTGGGACCGAAATATCACCGGAATTTGTCAAAATTTCACCAAAACAAGGTATTTTTTCACCTTCACTGATTTCTTTGGCCAACACGCTTCTATCCTCAGCCAAATTCGAATCTTGACCAGATGGTGTTAAGTTAACTGCATACTACGTCCTGGTAGATTCTGGAGTTACTATATCTTCGACAGACTGTGCCGAAGTTGCACTGGAATCTGTCGAAATTACAGTACGTTCCACCGGAATGCTACGAGAATCACTATTACGTTCTTCACTTCCTTGACAACTGGGTTAAACTTATCTGTGCTTCTAGCTCCTGGGGGCGTCCTTAGCAAATTAAGTATCGCCCAATACTTTTGGTTTCTCCTATACTTCGGGTATGTCTCACCGGAACGAGTAACCGGTATATATCACATTTGCAATACTTTGCGTACTACTCGTCGATTCACAATCTATAACCACTTTCTCACAATCAATTTACAACGCTCTGGTGCCGCTTTCCCATAGACGACGCCAGTGTTAAACGCGGGTCTTGCCGTCACAGATGCATTTAAACATCTATTCGGGTTCTTGGGAGTGGAAGGGGTCTGTTAAACAGAGGCCCTATAATTGATTTTCCCAAATCAACTCACTCACATAACAGTCTATTCAATAACTTTACTAATCCAACTTACTAACCAAAAACTCGGACTTCGTCTGATTCATCTACTCACAAAATGTCGATTCATACACAGATTAAGACTTCCTCAGTGACCAACGCACAATGAAAGATGACCGTAACACAAACTCACAGTAATAAACTTAGCGGAACCGTGATTCAGTACTTAACTTAAGATAACCTTACTGTAACTTAATCTTTACCGGACAGGTACAGATAATCAACAACACATGATCGTAATCTAACATTAAAAATCTCTGTCATTACAACTTACTTATCAAGACTCTGGTTACACTCTTACTATCTATAATCAGAATCTTCCAAAATCTACCGATTACAATCTAGTTGATGCGTTCTCAACAGACAGCGGCGAAGCTATCATTACAGTAATACAGAATCACTTTGTCTAACTTAAGAGCTGATCCAAACACAATTACTGTAAACAACAGAGACAATAACAGTAACTCAATATGTACCGTACAGGTGCAGATAATCAAACAAAACAGAATCTATTAGCTTTGACCTTTTCAAGTAGTTTAAGTCAGACTTAGCTTCAACTGTTGAACTTTTTTATCTTGTTTAGTTAAAGATTGCTCACTTATTTTGTCTCTCATATCTCTTCTCAATTATTGTTGAAGAGTGTGTTTAAGCTAAGATCCTCATTTTTTCACACTTACGAGAGGAATATTGTGGCTCTTTCCTTGCAAAATCCGTGGGTATCTAGGAGATGGGTGTACACTTTGTCTAATCTCTCAAATCTATCTCTCCAATCTATATCCCTTTGGTACTTTGAATGACTCCATTTATAGCCCAACAGGGTGGAAGATATTTGGGAGCATGTTACAAAAGTTCTGGTGACCAAGATGAGGACGCTATAGTTGTTGTTGTCCTAGCTCGTGAAGCTGCATTTGCAAGTGTTGTGAGGTATTGGTGCATGGTGGTTGTGTGCCCACCTCTACCTTGAGCCTCCTTGTTAGATTTCCTTGGCACTCGCTTTAATCATATGCTTTAAGTCTCAAAAACTTATGTAACAAATTTAATCATATGCTTTATGTCTCAAAATTTTTTGTTGTCTACAACAACTTATTAGAATGTGTTTAGTGTGTGCACAAAAATGATAGCTTTTGCTTTTAGAACTTCACTCAACAAAATAACATTTCATAGCCTTATCATCAATTTTTCTAAATTGTTGTTCAAGCACTAATCCATATGCCAGATGACTGAAAACACAAAAATGAGAAACAGATGGCTTACGACCATGCCAAGTCTCTTATGGAGTGATAGATTGCAATGCTTTGGTAGGACACTTGTTAAGTACATATGGTACACATATAGCAACCTCAAGCCAAAAGCTGTGGTAAAGTCTAACTTTTGATTATACACCTTGCCATTTCCATGATAGATATGTGTTTCCTCTCCTCAACTACATTTTGTTGGGGTGTCTACAATACTATACACTGATGTTTTACCCCATCGTCAACCAAAAATGCATTAAACTCGCAAAATGTCTACTCTCTCTCAATCAAAATAGAGGATGTCTATTTTACATGTTGAAAAATGTTTAGCCATAACCAAGAATTGTTTAAAGCACATAAACACTTCTGACTTTGCTTTCAATGGATAAACCCATGCATGCTTGGAAAAGTGCTTAAGTATAGTCACGACGTATAAGTAATTCCCAAATGAAGGTATCTGCATAGGACCACAAACATCACTATGAACAAACTTCAATTTATGTGCATCTCTATCTGAACTATCTTTGGAGAAAGAAGAACGTTGTATTTTACCCAAATATATGACAATCAACAATTGATGATTATATGAATCTTGGGAGTGAAGAATTGAAGAAAAGATTGAAGCCTAAGAGCCTGAAGTGAAGTAGAGGTTCAAAAAGAGATGGTCTATATACACATGTATATTAGCTTTGTAAATACTTCACAAATACTTGAAGTAATGATGAATCCACAATCAATATATATATACACTTGTATATAGTTGTGATATATATGAGAGAAGAAGAATAGATGAGATAGAAAGGAGTAGATCATAAGTTGAATGAGAATTATCCATCAGATGTGAGATGAGTTGAATAGAAGAAGTTTTCTGAGAATTGTGCATCGATCTTCTCTCCATTTCTCCTTTTGTGCTTGATCATTTTATAAATCCTTTTTTATGTGTCTAAGTTCATAGTTAATGCATCTATGGTCAAGTTTTGAGAGTCCAATTGCAAACATGCTCAGATAATTGTAAGTAGGAACATTTGTATGTGTAAATGTATTAAGTGATTTCTGAAATAGGTGCAAATTCGATGGTCAATGATTTGATCAAATCTTAGTGTAGAGTGTAAAGCTTTACACAAATGAGGACTCAAAATCTAAGTTTGAAGATAATCTCTCTATTTGTAAACACATTTGATTAAACGGGTTGTACATTGAGAGGATCAAGTAGTTAAAGTTTCATATGTAAAAGTCGCCTACAGAGAAAGCCTGTTTCAGACATAGGTTTACTTATTGAAGTAAATCTGAAGATTTATAAGCTCTTTTGAAGAAATTTCACTTGTAATAGCTGCATGAACATTAGATGAATGTTGTGACAAATTTTCATAGAAAACTTTAACCATTTCATCAGTCAATGAAAGAGTTTTGTGAAGCAGACTTTCCTGAGTGAAGTTATAACTCAGAGAAGTAATAGAGATTCATAATTTGGTAAATACTTCAAAAGTAAATGAAAGTTTCTTGCTATTCTTGATATAGAGGTGTTCTAAATTCAAGTATAGCTTGTCTTTTGGAGATTAATCATCTCCATCAGTGGTATCCGAGCAGATTTGATGAAAGTTGAAGGAAAGGAAGACCCTGACTGCTACAGACATACAAAATTCAACTTTTGAAGATTCAAAAGGACAAAGTTTGAAGGAAAGGCTAAAGGAAGACACATGAAAATAATCAAAAGGATCAGAAGGAGTAAATTTCGAAGCAAAGGTACATACATTACTCATAAGGATTGAAGTTTTGAAAATATAGGTAAAGAAAGAATGGGAGACAATCTCCAAATTGAGAAGTTGGACAGAGAGAACTATCCAGCTTGGTCTATGAGGATAGAAGCACATCTTATGAGCAAAGACCAAATAGGATTTATTACAGGAGAAGAAGAGAAGCCAAATTTCAAAGATCCTAATGTTCCAACTAGGGAGGAGCTTGCAGATTTAAAGATTTGGATGAAGAAGGATGCTCAAGCAAGGAGCATTATCTACATGGCAGTAAATGATTACTTGCTTCCTCATATCAGGGGACTTGAAAGTGCAAGTGATATATGGAGTGCTTTGGAGGAGCATTTTTAGAATACAACTAAGTCAAGGAAAGAATCACTATGGGCAGAGTTTATCACATTCAAGAAGAAGGCTTCAGAATCAATATCTCGCTATAAGACAAAGATCAAAGACATTGCTGATTCTTTAGCTGCAGTTGATTAAGACATTGAAGAAGATAAATTGGTAAGACATATTCTCATAGGTCTAAGAGGAAATGAGAAGTGGAAGTCTTTGATATTGTTAACAAAAATTTCATTGGATCATTTAACTCCTGATTTGAATCAATTGCTAGGACATATGCTAACTTTTGAGAATGATATCAAAGGAGATGTTGATAAGAATACAGGTCATGCAATGTATTCTAAGGATAAGAATAAACCTATCAAAGGAAAGCAACAATCAGTTGAAGATGAAGGTACTTCAAGCCAAGCAAACTTCCTAAGAGGAAGAGGAAGTGGCAGAAGTAGAGGAAGATGCAGAAATAACAAAGACAATGTCAAAGCTTGCTGGATATGTGGTAAGACCAATCATCTATCTCATGAATGTTGGCATAATAATCAAAGCAATGGTAACTTTAATCAGAATTTTAACCAAAGAGGAAGAGGAGGAAGAAATCAGAGACAAAATTACAGAGGTAGAGGTGGTAGGAGTTTCTTTGGAAGAAATGGAAGAAGAAACTTCCAAAACCAATCCTACAATAACACCTACTACAATTATGCATCAGATCAGAAAGAAGATTCAACTCTTATTATGAATGCAACATGTGAAGCTTCAAATCAAGACTTAAGGGTATTCTATATTGAGTCAGGGTGTAGCAATCACCTGAGTGGAAACATTGCTTTGATGACTGACTTGGATCATAAAGCAAATCATATAGTTCAAACATGTGATAATACAAAGCACAAGGTGAAGTCAATTGGATCGGTGAAGGCTAAAGATGGAAGTACTCTTCTGAGTAAGGTTTTATATGTTCCTACAATTCCAAAGAATTTTATCAGTGTAAGAAAAATTGTAGAAAAAGGATATGAAGTGAGATTTACTAATAATGGAGTTTATGTTGAAGACCCTAGCCAAGGGTATAAGCAAATTTTTACAGGAAAGAAAGAAGGAAGGCTTTTCACATTGAGGGCACAAGGTAATGTTGGACATGCATGTTTACATATGAAGAGCAAAAGGTGTCAGAGTTGGATCTTGGCATAAGAAGCTTGGACACTTCAATGAAAGAGGTATTAAAAAAATGGTTAAAAATGGTTCAGTGCTTGGATTACCCAATGTGTCAGGTCAACACATGACGTACATATGTGAAGCATGTCATTTAGGTAAGGCTCACAAACATTCATACAATAGGCAAGGTCTCATGTATTCAGAAAGTCTTGAATTGGTGCATACAGATGTGTGGGTCCCTCAAAGGACTTTAGCATCAATGGGTTGAGATATTATGTCATTTATGTTGATGATGCTACCAGGTGGGTCACTATTATGTGATCAAAGATAAGTCAGAAGTGTTTAGTACATTTAAACACTATCATGCATATGCAGAAAGAATTACAGGACAAAAATTCAAGAGGTTAAGATTAGATGGAGGAGGAGAGTATTTTTCAAATGAATTCAGTGATTATTTGTGGAATGCAGGTATAAAGAGAGAATTTACTTGCAAGTACTCTCCTCAACTAAATGGTGTAGCAGAAAGGAGAAATAGAACTCTTGTTGAGTTTGCAAGGTCAATGATGAAAGAGAAGAATTGCCCTAATTATTTATGGGTTGAGGCTGTAAATATAGCTACATACTCGGTTAATAGGCTACCATGTAAAGCATGGCTGAAAATGAGTCAGTGGATGTGTATGTGATACTCCAAAGTACTATAGTGGTCTAAATGCATATATTGGAAGCTTAGGGAGGCTATTAGGGTTCTCTAAAGTTATCAAAGTTAGTCTAGAGAAGGAATTTTCCAAGACCATCTCATCTTTGTACACTATCCATCACGTCCTCACTATTCTAACTACCCATTGTGGACATACATGATGCATCACATATTGATAGCAAAGTCTTGTGGAATTTTCTGTAGAGTGGTTAACTACATCCTTCTACACTTGCAAATATTGTGATAGAAGGTGATGGAGGTGGTATTGAAGTTAACTATCTTCAATTTCTTGGTTCTAATATGGTTCCTATTCCAAGTGTTAGAAGAAAGCTTTGTTGGAATGGTAGAGATGCACATGCACATGCACATGCATTGATGGATATGTGTATCAAATGTTCCATTTCCCCTCACATTCGATCAAGCAAAATAGCAGAAGATGCTTGTGATACTCTTACCACACTATACCAGGCAAGAAACGAGGTTTGTATTGCTTATCTTCAAAAGCAATTGGAGAGTGAGTTTATGTATGGAGGAGATTGAATGGAAATATTTATGACATAGATCAAGGATTTGAAAAAAAAGTTGATTTTTGACGATCAAATCTTACCATATAGTTCACTTGTGTAAACTGTTCTTAATGGTCTTCCAGATTCTTTTTAGAATTTTGATTCTACTCTTCGATTGATTATGAAAGGAAATCCAAATAACTTAACTTATGAAAAAGTTAGTCTATGTTTTGTTGCAAGAAGATAAATTTAGATAGAACATGTCAATTATGTGTGTTGTAGATCAAACTTTCTTAGCTAGTCAAAAGGGTGAAAGTAAATGGAGCTCGTCTACTAGTAAACAAAAATATGATAATGTTACACAATAGAAAAAGTAATATAAAGATGAATAGAAAACAAAAAAACAAAAGTAATTTCATAAGTATTATAAGGAAAATCATCATGTCATTAAGAATTGTCCAAAACTAATTGCGAAAGAGGAAAAGAAGATAGAGAATTGAATGGTTGTAGCAGAGGTCTATACATCTAAAACAAATTGAGTTTGAAAAGCTTGTTTACAATGAAGAAAAAGCATTTAGTACTCAGTGGAGCTTTGATGCATGTTTTCATGAGCAATATATGTATGTAGTACACTCCGATGTCTGGAATTTTGATAGTGGTGAAACGAAACAGTCTAGCTTGTAGCATAGTTTCTTCACTTCATGTGATCATATCTATATACGGAATTCTATCACATATGCAAAAAAAATCCTCTTTTCTTTTCATGGGAGCTAGAAAAATCATACTATTGTTGATTATAGTAATATGATACTATCAAATACCTTATGTGTGACAATATCATTGCTTTTGACATTTTATGTTGTAGGTTGTATAAGTTAATAGATTATGCAAAATTTGAGAATGATTCAAAATGTGGAGTTGATGATTCTTTGGCTATTTTGGATGCACAACTTTGGCATGTGTGCTTCGGTCATCTCAATTCTGTTGGTTTACTTCACCCGTATAAATATGAAATGGTGTCCTCTTTGCCCAAGCTTGAGGCACTTTCTAGGCATGTCTATGAGGGCTATATTGATGGAGATGATTAATCTCCAAAAGACAAGCTATACTTGAGTTTAGAACACCTCTATATCAAGAATAGCAAGAAACCTTCATCTATTTTGGAAGTATTTACCAAATTATGAATCTCTATTACTTCTGTGAGTTATAACTTCACTTAGGAAAGTCTGCTTCACGAAACTCTTTTATTGACTGATGAAATGGTTAAAGTTTTCTATGAAACTTTCTCACAACATTCATCTAATGTTTGCACCGCAAGTACAATTGAAAGTTCTTCAAAAGAACTTATAAAAATTCAGATTTACTTCAATAAGTAAACCTATGTCTGAAACAGGCTTTCTCTACAAGCAACTTTTACATATACAACTTTAACTACTTGGTTCTCTCAATCTACAACCCGTTAAATCAAATGCTTTTAGATGTAGGTATCTTACCTTCCAACCTAGATTCTAAGTCCTCATTTATGTAAAACTTTACACTCTACACTGAGATATGATCAAATCATTGACCATCAAATTTGCACTTGTTTCAGAAATCACTTAATACATTTACACATACAAATGTTCCTACTCACAATTCTCTTAGTTTGTTTGCAATTGGACCCTCAAATCTTGACCATAGATGCATTAACTATGAACTTAGAAACATACAAAAGGATTTCTAAAATGATCAAGCATAGAAGGAGAAATGGAGAGAAGATCGATGCGTAATTCTCACAAAACGTCTTCTATTCAACTCATCTTACATCTGATGGATAATTCTCATTCAACTTATGATCTACTCCTTTCTATCTCATCTATTCTTCTTCTCTCGTATATATCATGACTATATACAAGTGTATATATACATATGAGTGTGTACTCATCATTACTTCAAGTATTTGTGAAGTATTTACAAAGCTAATATACATGTGTATATAGACCATCTCTTTCTGAACCTCTACTTCACTTCATGCTCTTAGGCTTCAATCTTTTCTTCAACTCTTCACTCCTATTGTTGGAGTTAGACGTCTGCGGAAGCACGCGAACAGCACACGGAAGAAGAAGAAGCTTGGAGCACAACACACAAGACTGAATATATTACTACAGAATGTACAAAGATAAGTAGCCCATTAGGGCAATAGGCGTATATACAAGCCGGGGGAAAAAAACCTCCTAAAGAGGGAAAAAAGTGCCCCGGCGGTCCTAGAGTGTTCACACACATCACTACCTAAATATATCAGCAAATCCCCCTTGGGAGTGATGCGGTGAACAAGGAGCTGGCACTCATGTATAAGGAAGTGCCGAGCTATGTGGAAATCACTCCACAAAAGGAAGTAAGCCCAAAGCTTTGCGGAAAGCTTCAAACTTCTCCCTAGGCAGAGCCTTCGTGAAAAGGTCTGCAATGTTCTCCTGCATGGGCACATATGCCAAGCTGATCTCCCCAGCAAAGAACCTCTCCCTGACATAGTGATAATGCACCTCAATGTGCTTAGTGCGAGCATGGAACACAGGGTTCCTCACAACTGCCAATGCGCTCTGACTGTCAGTGAAGATGGTGGTGGCAAAAGACTGGCCAACACCCAAATCAGCCATAAGGCGTCTGAGCCACACACACTCAACAGTCGCTGTGAAAGCTGCCCTATACTCAGCCTCACAACTGGAAGTGGCCACAGTAGGCTGCTTCTTGCTCAACCATGATATACATGAGCTACCAAGCATGAAGCAAAAACCACTAGTGGACACACGAGTGTCATAGCAACAAGCCCAATCTGAGTCAGAAAAAGCATGCAAATCTGGCGGTAGTGATCCCCCCTTGGGATAAAACAACCCAAGTAGCCGAGTACCACTCAAGTAGCGAAAGATGCGCTTAACCGCTTTCCAATGCGTGACTCCTGGGCAATGCATAAACCTGCTCATCTGTGAGACAGCAAACTGAATATCTGGCCGAGTAATGCATAAGTAAATCAAGCATCCAACAGCCTGCTGATAGAGAACAGCATCAAATGCATCTCCAGCATCATGAAGACTCAATTGTAAACCTGTCTCCATAGGAGTGGCAATAGGCTTACAGTCTTCAAGGCCAAAACGCTGCAATAATGTGTCAATATATTTCGTTTGACACAAAGCCATTCCACCATCAACTTGCATAAACTGAATGCCCAAATAGTGATGCAAATGCCCCAAATCAGACATCTCAAATGAGGCATGCAAATCAGCCTTGAAATCAGCAATATGCTTCTCAAGAGGACCAGTGAGCAGCATGTCGTCTACATAGACAACAATGATCAAAAGCACATCATTAGCACGCTTAACATATAAGGTGCTTTCAGTTGGACTGTTCTCAAAACCATGTGCAATCAGATAGGCATGTATTTTCTCATACCAAGCACTTGGTGCTTGCTTTAAACCATATAACGCCTTCTTTAACCTGCACACCTGGTTTTCATGCCCTTTCTGCACAAAGCCACGGGGCTGAAAAACATACACTTCTTCATGCAAGTCACCATTTAGAAATGCTGTTTTAATGTCCAACTGATGTACATTCCAACCATGATGGGCTGCAAGTGCACAAATGCTCCGAACAGTAGTCATACGGCATGTAGGTGCAAAGGTCTCATCAAAATCAATGCCTCTTTCCTGCGCATAACCCTTTGCAACAAGCCTAGCCTTATACCTGTCAACTGTACCATCAGGTTTACGCTTCAGCTTGTATACCCACTTAGTGCCAATGGCCTTCTTGCCAGGAGGCAAGTCACATAAAGACCATGTACCATTCTTCATTATAGCATCATATTCAGATTGCATAGCAGCCATTCAATTTTCTGAATTTTGTGCTTCATCAAAAGAAACAGGCTCATTCTCATCACAGAGACTAGATGCAGCCATAGCATAGCAATCTGATGCAAAGGAGGTACTATGAGAGCCTGAACGAGTACGATATGACAAAGGTGCATCTAATTTGCTGTCACGCAAAGTCTGCACCAGCCATTTTGGCATAGTTTTTGCCTGTTCAATATCAGCTCTCTCATCAACAAGTGCATCATGTAAATCTGCATCAGAAATGGAATGATCTGCATCATCATATGAAACCTGCAAAGGCTGAGAAGTTGCCTCATTAGGACCAGCGCTAGCCTGTCCACCTGTAAAAAGAGGCATCAAAGTATCATACATGTCTTTGGAGCTAACAGATGTATCCTTAGTACATGAAAGCAATGGCTGAATAGCATCTTCCACAAAGACAACATCACGGCTAACCAGAATGCGTCTAGTCTGTGGATGATACAGACGATAGCCTTTACTTTCAGAACTGTACCCAACAAAAATACATTTTACTGCCTTATCATCCAATTTTCTGCGATGTTGTTCAGGCACTAATGCATATGCCAAACAACCAAAAACACGCAGATGAGAAACAGATGGCTTGCGGTCATGCCAAGCCTCATATGGAGTGATAGACTGCAACGCTTTGGTGGGACACCTGTTCAGTACATATGCTGCACACATGACAGCCTCAAGCCAGAAACTATGTGGTAAAGCCTGACTTTTGACCATGCACCTCGCCATCTCCATGAGTGACCTGTTCTTTCGTTCAGCAACTCCATTCTGTTGAGGTGTATACGGCACTGTACACTGGTGTTTTATCCCACGTTCAGCCAGAAATGCATTAAAATATGAAGACATATATTCCCCCCCTCGATCAGAACGGAGGGTGCCCATTTTACATGCTGACAGATTTTCAGCCAAAACCAAAAACTGTTTGAAGCACATGAACACTTCGGACTTTGCTTTGAGTGGATATACCCATGCATGCCTGGAAAAATCATCAATGAAAGTCACGAAGTAAAGGTAATTTCCAAAAGAGGGTGTCTGCATAGGACCACAGACATCACTATGTACAAGCTCCAATTTCTGCATAGCCCGAACTGAACCATCTTTTGGAAAGGAAGAACGCTGCATTTTGCCCAAAATACAGCCTTCACAAACATGTTTTCCAGGTGCCTCAAGTTTGGGCAAAGAGGACACCATTTCAGATTTCTGCAGGCGTAACAAACTAGCAAAATTCAGATGACCAAAGCGTGCATGCCAAAGCTTTGCATCTGACATAGCCTGAGAATCATGAACTGCACATGCCGAATCATTCACAGATCTTTCATAGTCTATGAGCTTATACAGCCCACGAGATAAAATGCCAGAAGCAATAATCACATCGCCATTTGAAAGATCATGGACCGTACACCTGTCATCAACGAATTTCACAACCAAGCCAATCTTGGCTAATGCAGAAACTGATAACAGGTTCTTTTTTATCCCTGGCACAAATAAAGCATCTGACAAAGTGAAAGAACTACCATCAGCAGTAGTCAGAATGATCTTACCAACTCCCATAACAGGATAAGAGGAGTTATTGGCGCATGTGACAGTATTCCCTGTAGGGGTAGGCTCGAGTGAAGAGAAGAAAATGCGCTGCGAGGTAATATGTTTGGTCGCCCCACTGTCAAAGTACCAAACATCTGAGTCTACTGCAGACATGCACTGATCATGAGAAGATGGGTCAAAACTGCAGACAGTAGTAAACGCCCATTCTTCTTCCTGCACAAGATTTGCAGACTCTGTTTTTGGTGTAGAGGCCTCTGCAACAACCATTCCAGCCTCTTTCTTCTTTGCCTCTTTAGCAGCCAGTTTTGGACAGTTCTTTATAATATGATCATTTCCTTTACAGTACTTGCAAAACAATTTTTGCTTTTCTGATTTCTTCTCATCTTTATCCTGGTTCTTCGATTGTGCAGCATTTGCAGATTTCTGCTTACTAGTAGAAGAGCTCCATTTTCCTTTGCCCTTCTGACTAGCCAGGAAAGCTTGATCTGCAACACGCATAATGGACCTGTTCTGCCTGGACTGATCTTCCTGCAACAGAACAGAGACTAATTCCTCAAATGACAAGGCATTCGGATTGCCTTTCATCATCAATCGAAGAGTAGAGGCAAAACTCTGATATGAATCAGGAAGGCCATTCAGAACGGTCTGCACAAGTGAGCTATCTGGTATAACCTCATCAGCAGAAATCAATTGTTCCTTCAGGTCTTTGATCTTTGTAAGAAAACTGTCCATCAAATCACCTTCATTCATGTGCTCTTTCTCCAACTGTTTTCGGAGGTAAGCAACACGAGCCTCATTCCTAGCCTGGTACAAAGTGGTAAGTGTATCCCAAGCATCCTTTGCTGTTCTACAAGAGCGAATGTGAGGAATAATGGCACGTTTGACAGACAAAGCTATCAATGCATGTGCCTGGGCATCTCTGCCATCCCAACGAATCTGCTCTGCAGTAGGTGCAACAGAAATAGCAGCACGAATAGGAATCTGCGGAATATCATCTTCGACACCATCTTCATCAGCTCCAACACCTGTATTTGCAGTACCTGTCGTTACAGGTGTAACAGGACGTCTTTCAACACCTTGCACAATGTTCCACAATCCTTTTGCAACCAGTACATGTCGCATCATATAAGCCCATAATGGGTAGTTGGTACCATGCAACTTATCCTCAACATCCAACATACGGAATACATCACTGCTTTCAGCCATGGCCGGTGACTAAAATACCTTGATGTAGAAAATTGACTGTATCTCAAAAAGTTGAACAGAACTGCCCAGACGAGTTCTGCTAGACCTGTAGCAGACTTCGAGACGCTTAAACTGACGAACAAAAACTGGTATATACCTTTGACACAAAAGGATGAAATAGCCTGCACAAGCACTGCGATAGTGCGTTCGGAGGCCGAAATGAGCCCTGAGTATGCTCACCAAATTTTGTGCGAATCTGAGACTGCAAACGGAGGAGTGTCGACGGCGCCCTAGAAGAAGCAACGACCTGCTCTGATACCAATTGTTGGAGTTAGACGTCTGCGGAAGCACGCGAACAGCACACGGAAGAAGAAGAAGCTTGGAGCACAACACACAAGATTGAATATATTACTAGAGAATGTACAAAGATAAGTAGCCCATTAGGGCAATAGGCGTATATACAAGCCGGGGGAAAAAAACCTCCTAAACAGGGAAAAAAGTGCCCCGGCGGTCCTAGAGTGTTCACACACATCACTACCTAAATATATCAACATGCTTCATATAATCATCAGCTGTTGATTGTCTTGCTCCAACAACTCCCCCTCAATCATCAATTATGATTATCTGCATCTTCTTTATTGTTGGGAATTGAACTCACAACCTCCCGGTTAGGAGTGCGATGGGCTAACCACTTGCCCCAAAAGCCATGGTTGAGGATTACTTCCTAATCCTCTCTCTTAAGGCATGGTTCAACCATCTCCTACTAGGATTATGTGACATTCCTTCCCCCTTAGACTGAGCATTGTCCTCAATGCTCACTTATGGACCGTTCTTGGACCCACTTTCCATGCATGAGTGCTTCCACCAACCTCAAACTCCAGCACATGGACCAAATTTGGACCTATCCCACCCTCCGTGGGTGCCCAAATGCCCATGCGCCTTCATCCAAGGCCAGTTTCACACTCACCACGGATAAGCGCTTTTTCCAAGTGCCCACGAATGAGGCGCGAACCTCCGTCTCGCCCAATTTCTCAACTAGGCTCTGATACCAATGTTGGGAATTGAACTCACAACCTCCCGGTTAGGAGTGCGATGGGCTAACCACTTGCCCCAAAAGCCATGGTTGAGGATTACTTCCTAATCCTCTCTCTTAAGGCATGGTTCAACCATCTCCTACTAGGATTATGTGACATTTATCCTTGCCATATCTTTAAATATCTACAACTTGGGTCCATCCAAACTCTTTGCCAACATATTTGCAAGCTAATCCTTTGTAGGAGTATGCATGATTTCTATTTCTTTATCAACAACCTTCTCTCTCAAAAAATGATATATGTTTGGTCCTAGCATGAAACACAAGGTTAGCTGCCAAATACAAAGAACTCGTGTTATCTCCACAAATGATAAGAGTACTCTGAATGATACCAAAACTCTTCATAAGAGCTTTTAGCCATATGAATTCCTTTGTAGCTTCTACCATACCTTTATACTCTGCTTTTGTAGATGATAAAGCAATTGTGTGTTGCTTCTTAGAACACCATGAAATTAACTTATCTCCCACATAACACAAGTATCCATGTGTTGATCTTCTATCATCAGAATTACCTGCCCAATCTGCATCACTATATATCTTGATCCTTGTATCTGAAGTAAAACCATAATACAAACCTTCTTTAAGTGTGCCCTTGATATACCTAAGCACCCTTTGACCTACAACCCAATGTTCCTTTCTAGTACAATGTATGAATTGAGACAAAACTCCAATTGCATATGACAAATCAGGCCTTGTTAATGTAGCATAAATCAAGCTACCCACCAAACGCTGATAAAGCTTCATGTCTTTGAATTATTCTCCTCCATATCTACTCAATTTGTGATTCACTTCCATTGGAGTTGGTGCTATCCTGCAATCTTCCATTTTAAACTTGATTAGCAAATTCTTCAAATACCTTTCTTAAGTCACATATACTCCATGTTGTGTATATGAAATCTCCATCCTAAGAAATATGACAAATTTCCCAAGTCACTGATCTTGAATTCTTTCTCCATCTGCTTCTTAAGCATTTGTATGCCTTTGTCATTTGCACCTATAATTATTATGTCATCAACATAAATACAAACATAGATAAACCCATCTTCACTTGCTTTGACTAGCAAGCTGCTATCTGTCTTTGATGCTTGGAAACCAAGTTCCTTCAAGAACTTCACAAACCTATAATTCCATGCCCTTGGGGCTTGCTTCAAGCCATACAAAGCTCTCTTGAGCTTACACACGTAATCTGGATTATATTGATCTTTGAAACCATCTGGTTGTTCCATGTAGACTTGATCTGAAATATAACCATTTAAAAACACATTCTCCACATCCAATTGAGACAATTTCAAACCTTTGCATGCAACAATTTCTATAAGGGTCCTTATGGTTGTCATCTTTGCAATAGGACTATATGTTTCATCATAGTCCACACCATAGGTTTGTGCATATCCTTTCCAATTCTGGCTTTGTACCTTGACACACTTCCATATGCAAATCTCTTTGTTTTGTAAACCCACTTACATCCAATTAACTTTTGATTAATTGGTTTATGTACCAATTCCCAAGACTCATTCTCAATGAGTGCATCATACTCTTCCTTCATATCTTTTTCCCAATTCTCCTTTCCTTTGGCTTCATCATATGTGGATGGGTCTTCA
Source organism: Ceratopteris richardii (assembly GCA_020310875.1). Classification (NCBI taxonomy): domain Eukaryota; kingdom Viridiplantae; phylum Streptophyta; class Polypodiopsida; order Polypodiales; family Pteridaceae; genus Ceratopteris; species Ceratopteris richardii. Next base: position 1,026,428 of record CM035425.1, on the reverse strand, counting down.
TCTGCTTTCACTATATAAGCATAATCTTTAGTTGTCAAGAAAGAGGTGTCATAGCTACACCTTATAGGTTGTCTTTTGTCCCTTGATGAACTTCTGAGTTGAGAATCCTTTCTCTTTATCAAAGAAGCTCTCAATGTTTCGTTCAGTGCTCACAACCATATTGAAAGTGACCTAAGAACTTTTGCACACTTTCCAATGAAGCGTTACGAAAGCTATATCAAGGTATTTCATGAATTTAGAATGATTACATTCAGAGAAATGTGCATAATAATTCAACGGGATAATCCCAAGTTTTCAAGAATAAGGTGAAGACCATGTCAAATATTTTCTCATAACTCAAGATATATGCATCGAATGGTTATGAAACTTTGTAGAGATGCTTTCGAAAATTTTAGCTTAGTGATTTAATTGGTGGATTGGAGAAAGAGTACTAATACACAAAGAAATGTCTCAAAGAACTTGATTGAGATTATCAATGTACTATAATAAAGAGCAGATTGACTAATCAATAAGAATGAAGTATAAACTATATTGCTAATGGACACATGGTACAAAGAGACTATGGAGGAGTTCTTTAGCTTCGAGATAATACAATGCTCACTCAATATGAGTGTGATGATCAGCTAATATGCCCTCATATCTCACGACTCAAAAGATCCTAACTTTTAGGGATGGTTTGAGTTTTGACTTTAAATTGATTCGTAGCTTTAGGCTACCACTTAGTTTCACGAGAATCAATCCATTTTATCCCTATTATATTTCAGTGAGATAAACTAAAGATTTAACCTTTGAAACATATGTGTTGCAATGATTTACATTTATGCCTTATAATTAAAGAGAATCCCAGTGTGCATTAGCCAAGCACTTAGGCTTGCTCCATGCACCAACAGCTCCCTCTCATTGCATAAGATGCTTAAGTCTTCAATCCTTCAATAGTTCTTAAAGTCCAATCATAGCTCTGAATCTATTTAACTTTACTTCATCCAATGCCTTGGTCATCATATCTACACATTGTTGTTGAGTGGATATATATGAGAGTTCAATCTCCTTACTTGTGATTTTCTCCTTGACATAGTGATAATGGACCTCTATATTTGGTCCTAGCATGGTAGACTGGATTTGCTTCAAGATGAAGTGAACTAATGTTATCTCGAAAATTTTGAGAAGTACAAGACTTGAGACCTAAATTTGAGTACAAATTCTTGATCCACATTGGCTTCCTGACTTGCATTGTCTAATGCTCTATATTGAACTTCAATTGATGAAAGTGCAACAATAGGTTTCTTCTTGGATGATCTTGATATGAGCTTTGTACTCGCAAAAGTAAGATATCACGAAGTACTTCTCTTACCATCTTTGCACCTTGCTCAAACTGCATTAGAGAATATATTTATGTCTATATCAGATGTATATGGATAATATAGATTTTCATTAATGGTTCCCTTCAAGTGCTTGAGTATTCTCTTAGGTACTTCCATGTGAGGTTCCTAGGAGCATGCAAAAATTGAGTCAAAACACTTACACTATAGCAAATGTCTACTCTGGTTAATGTGGCATTGTTTGAACTACAAATTGAGCTCTGATAACTTTCTATGTCTTCAATTGGCACCATCTTGAACTTGGCAAGCATATCCTTAAGTGAGATACATACCCTTTTCTATGTACACAAACTTCCAACCTTAAGAAGAATGTGAGTTGCCCTTGGTCACTGATCTTGAATTCCTCCTTCATGTTTAGCTTGATCCTCATAATGCCTTCATCATCATTTCTTGTGAGTATTATATCAGCTACATATACACAAAGTTATATGACTTCTCCTTGATTTCTCTTGATGAAGAGAGAAGGATTTGCTTCGCTATTTGTGAAACATTTATCTTGCAAATAGGTGATGAGTCTATGATTCTAAGCCCTTGGGGCTTGCTTCATAGCATATTGTGCTTTCCTTAACCTGCATACATGTTCACGAAAGATTGAATCTTCAAACCAAGGAGGTTGATCCATATATACCTCTTCAAATATCCATCCATTCATAAATGCATTCCTTACATCCATATGGTAGATCTTAAAATTCTTGGAAGTTGAAATGATCATAAGCACTATGATTATTGGCATCTTTGCCATAAGTGAGAAGGTCTCCTCATAGTCAATTCCTTGTGTCTAAGCATACCCTTTAGCCACAAGTCTAGCTTTTTGCATGTTGATGCTTCCATTAGAATTCCTCTTCACTTCGTATATCCACCTAGATCCAATGATCTTCATGGTTGAAGACTTAGGAACTAATTCCCAAGTGTGATTCTCTTGTAAGGCTTCAATTTCTTCCTCCATAGCATTCATCCATTCTGGTTTCCAATTTTGCCTCCCATAAGATGGGAGCTCCTTAGAATTCAAGTCTTGTGCTAAATAGATATATAGTTTAGTTACTAGTGATGTATCATACTCATACCTTTCTAGCTTCTTCTTCTTCCTAGTAGATCTTGTGATGGTTTGTTGAGAGCATTTTGCTATGTCCCAGTTGTGTTTCTTGTATGATTTGTTTGCATCTTTGCATTCTTTCATGCTCTAAGTCTGGCATAGGGTAAGCCATTACATGATCTGTAGGATTTGGTCCCTCTTGAATTCTTCCCTTATATGCTCTTAACAAAGTTTCCAAACTTTGTGAATTTTTTGCCTCTTGCTGAGTTGGTTTATTCTGAGGTTGACTATTGTTTGACTGTTCTATAATCTCTTCTTCCAAATTTTTTCTCCCATCTCCCTTTTTCTCTATTTTTCTTTTCCTTTGGAAATGAATTCTTCTTTTGTTCCTTAGTTGTTTCTTGTTGTTTAGCTTGTGCTCTTGTTATAGCATTTACATTTACTTGATCTTGGTCACTCAATTCTTCTTGCTCCATTATGTTGATTGTTTTTAATGGTATGTTATTAGATGTGTTCTGTTGTTTTTGAGGATTTCTTGGACAATCCTTTATTAGGTGTTCCCTGCCACAATCCTTACAATAAGCTCCTTCTATGCTTAGTGTAGGAGGTTGTGGACAGTCTCTAATGAAATGTTCCCCTCCACATCTATAACAAATTATTTTTTGACTCCCTTTGAACTGAGGTTTCTGATTGGACATGTAGTTATTGGTGATGTACATGAATGTAGTTGTATCCATTTCAATTCTCCCATTTCCCAAGTCTAGGGCTTGCAGTTCTAGTTCTCTCATCTCATATTCTTCCCACTCTTCCTGATATCCTTCATTCCAATGATAATCTTCTCTGTATGCTGATCTAAGTCTTGAGCTTTCTTCTTCTGTTGGTGTGTATTTGGCTGGTACCACATTTGTTGGTAATGGTGGTTGTTGCCCAAGTACAGGTCTTGGTTGCTCAAAAAATCCACATTCTCTTTGTGAATTATGTTGATTTGCATGTTCTCTTTCCTTAATGGGTTGTTTATTGTAGAAGCATTCTTCTCTGGTATGATTTGTCCATTTTCTTTCCAATGTACAGTATTTGAGTGTTTTCCTATCTTGCAAATGTTGTGGTTTTTGATATGGACATTGTTGTAGCAAATGATTTTCTCCACAGTTATAACATTTCTTATTTGTTGCTATCTTGGTGTTTATCAGATTTGTCTTGGTGCTAACTTCTAAGGCTTTGGCAATTGCCTGTGCTAATTCTTCTGCTGGTGGGATTTTATCTTCATTTGTTCTTGGTTGATCAAATGCTAATAAATCTTGTCCCCTGTTATCCTCTAAGTCTATTGCTTCATTAACACATGCTCCTAGGTCAGGGCACCTTCTATAATACACCAAGGTTCTTAATTGAGCACTTCTCAAACCTTCTATGAATAGAGATACTTGTCTTGCCATGGAGGGTACTTCCTCTCTGGGACATCTGTCAATGTATTGCTTGAATCTCCTAGCTGCCTCCCTGACATTTTCATCTTTTTGTTGTTTAAAGCTATGTATCAAGGTAGTTGTACTATGTTTTATTCCAGTTTTTGAGAATTCCCCTATGAAGGCTTCCAGGAAAGATTCAATATTCGGATATATTTCCTTTCTCAAGGGAATGAACCAAGATAGTGCAAGTCCCGTTAGGGTTAGACCAAATGCTTCAAATTGCACTTTATAATCCTCTACTTCTTCTGCTCTAATTAATTGTCTAAATTCTGCAGCATGAGCATGAGGATCAGAATATCCTTCATATTGAGTCTTCATGCATTTGGCTACTTGATAGGGCCTAAGCATTCTTCCCTGATTTTGCCACTGATGTCTCCTTCTAAATGGAGAATCATTAAGTCCTTCTACTTCTCTTTCAAAAGGGTTTGGGGAAGTATGTATTCTCCTACCTTGTTGTTGTTCACTATTATTGTGAGTTTCATGTTGTCTTGGCAAGTCTGGTTGCCTTAGGTTTTGTTCCCAAGGTCTCTTGTCTGCACATTGCCCTAAGTCATTAGAATTTTCTGGGTCCTGTGAGAAGATGTATACACATCCCTATCTATCCTCATATCTGCCATCCTTGAATTGTGCTACTGGTGTTATATTCAGGGGAACTTCTAAGTTTCTCAATCTAATGACAAACTTATGCATCCCATCCTGATATACATAGGTTCCAAACCTATTTGTATACATATATTTGAGAATATTTCTGTAATCACTAGTTTTAGAAGATTCATTGGTTTCGTTTAAATTTTCCATATTATTTTCTTGCCCAAAATCTCTTTCTTTCTTCTCTCTTTGGTTTCCTTTTTAGAAGTAATCTGTCTTCTACTTCATAAGTCTTGAAACTTGCAGGTACATCAAATTGTTGACCCTTGTTTATCCTTTTCTTATTTTTTTCATCCTCCTGATCTTCTTCTGTTCCCTTGTGTTTGTTTTTTCTATATTTGCCTGAGATTTTATCTTTTATTGTTGTCTGCCGCTTTTACCTCTTCCAAATATTGTGTTTTTCCATTTTTCAATATCATATCTTTTTCCTTGTCCTCTTCTGTTTCTGATACCTTTATCATTTGTATTCCTACGTGAAAAACATCATATCCTTCTTCATTTTGGAATCTCACTCCCACATACTCATCTTTGGCTAAATCCATGGTGGCCAAAATCTGGTTCCAACCATAAGGCTCAAATTCTTCATCTTTGAATTTTTGTGGTATATAGCTCTCATCTTGTAATTTTCTCCCTTCTATACAATCTTCTCTTCTCAATCTTCCTTTTCTATTTGTAAGGTTTCTTAACACATTGCACTTCCATATTGATGATTCTGTTTCATTCTGATCTTCCAACTCTGATTCTTCACTCAATTCCTAGTTTTGATGTATTTTGAACCATTCTTGAGGGGATATGTCACAATAATGACCATTTCTTAGATTCACTCTGGTTATCCTCCCTTTGCTTTGAAGACATAGGCAATCATTACCCCAATCTTGCACAATTTGCATTTGTTCTCATAAATGGTCTTCCTAGGATAATTTCATATGAAGTGGATTGTGGAAATTCAACTATGGCAAAAGTATGCTCTATTTCACCTTTTCCCATATTCCTAGGGGTTTTTCTATATGTCCATCTACCAATTGCAATCTCATTTTAGTGGGTATTAATTTATTTTTTCCCCATCTTTCCCAAGTGTGTTTAGTCATGATGGCCACACCTGATCCACTATCCAATATAGCTTTGGCATGATTTTTACCAAATTGTATTTTCAGGGTTGAATTTCCTTCTTCTCCTTCACAATATCCTCCTATTTTATCAATAGGAATGTACCACAATTCCTCCAATTCTTGTGGCTATGGATCAAAATTCTCTGGTATTGCTTTCCATTTTTTCATTAAGTGAGGATTTTGTTTTACCAATTCCTCCATTGTAGTGTGGTATAAGATTGTACATTGTTTGTCTATTTTTACCTGGAATGTAATTTGTGAGTTATCTTCTTGATCAATTGTTGCCTTTGTTTCCCTGACTATTGTTTGAGAATTGTCTAATTCCCCCATTTTGAGTTGTGCTTCTTGTATGATTTGTATGCATTTTTGCATCCTTTCATGCTCTATATCCGGCATAGGATAAGCCATTACATGGTCTGTAGGATTTGGTCCTCTTGAAGTCTCCCCTTGTATGCTTTTATCAAGGTGTCTAAACTCTGTGAATTTCTTATCTCTGGCTGGGTTTGTGTCTTTTGAGGTGGACTATGGTTTGATTGTTCCATATTCTCTTCTTCCAGACTTTTACCCTTTCTCATTTTCCTTTCCCATCTCCCTTTTTGTATGTTTTTCTTCTCCTTTGAGACTGAATTCTTATTTTGTTCCTTAGTTGTTTCCTGTTGTTTAGCTTGTGCCCTTGTTATAGCATTTACATTTACTTGGTCAAGATCACTCAATTCTTCTTGCTCCATGATGTTAACTGTTTTTAATGGTATGTTATTAGATGTGTTTTGTTGATTTTGAGGATTTCTTGGACAATCCTTTATTAAATGTTCCCTGCCACAATCTTTGCAATAGGCTCCTTCTACTCTTAGTGTAGGAGGTTGTGGACAGTCTCTAATGAAATGTTCTCCCCCACATCTATAACAAATTATCTTTTGGCTCCGTTTGAACTGAGATTTTTGATTGGACATATAATTATTGGTTATATACATGAATGTGCCTGTATCCATCTCAATTCTTCCATTCCCTAAATCTAGGGCTTGTAATTCTCGTTCTCTCGTCTCATATCCTTCCCACTCTTCCTAATATCCTTCATTCCAATTATAATCTTCTTTGTACGGTGATCTTATTCTTGAGTTTCCTTCTTCTATTGGTGTGTATTTGACTGGTACCACATTTGTTGGTAATGGAGGTTGTTGCCCAAGTACAGGTCTTGGTTGCTCCATAAATCCAGATTCTCTTTGGTTTGCATATTCTCTCTCCTTAATGGGTTGTTTATTGTAAAAGCATTCTTCTCTGGTATGATTTGTCCATTTTCTTTCTAGTGTACAGTATTCGAGTGTTTTCCTATCTTGTAAATGTTGTGGTTTTTGATAGGGACATTGTTGTACCAAATGATTTTCTCCATAGTTATAGCATTTCTTATTTGTAGCTATCCTGGTGTTTATCAGATTTGTCTTGGTGCTAACTTCTAGAGCTTTGGGAATTGCTTGTGCTAATTCTTCTGCTGGTGGGATTTTATCATCATTTGTTCTTGATTGATCAAATGCTAATAGATCTTGTCCCCGGTTATCCTCTAAGTCTATTGCTTCTTTAACACATGCTCCTAGGTCTGGACACCTTCTATAATACACCAAGGTTCTCAATTGGGCACTTCTCAATCCTTCTATGAATAGGGATACTTGTCTTGCCATGGATGGTACCTCCTCTCTAGGACATCTATCAATATACTGCTTGAATCTCCTGGCTGCCTCTCTGACATTTTCATCTTTTTGTTGTTTGAAGCTATGTATCAAGGTAGCTGTGCTATGTTTTATTTCAATTTTTGAGAATTCCCCTATGAAGGTGTTAGCTCCGAAAATGGTTGATTTTTATGCACTAATGTGGTTCTATTTGGCAGGAAAATACGCTTGATTTCAGGTACTTGAAGCATGAATTTGATAATGGATGAGAAGCATGTGGAAATATTGATTGCAGGGATGTGGAGAAAAGGGAATGAGCATGGAGGAGCCTCCTAAGAACATAGGGAATATTGATGTGCAAAGGAAATTAGAAACGGCTTTGTTTCAGGGGGGATGTTTTCTTACCAAACATCAAATACTATCGCTTGACCGATTTCCGGAAATTGATCTTCGACACATCGTTGGAAAAAATTCAGAGATGTGGAGAAATGTGGGGATAAGGGCCTTATCAAAAAGGAGAGGAGCAAAGTCATCTCACGCTCTCTCCCTCTCGTTTTTTGCCACGAATAGAAGAGGGGGGCCTGCTATCGATTCCGAAAAAAGGAGAGATGAGGAGTGAAAGTGGGCGGTCGAATAGTTTTTGGAGGGGAGTCCTCATCTTTCCAAAAAAGGAAAGGCTATAGATATTCAATAAGAGACAGACAGAGGAGAACGCGGCATATACAGAGGAAGGAAAAACGTGGAGGGGAGTGCTTGCTGTTCGGAGGGAAAGTATCTGAAGTTTCATTTTTTAGTTCAGGAGCAGCACAGAGGGCTTTTGAGCATGCCAATGCAGGTCGCTCGTATGGAAATAAGCTGGGTGTTGTGGGCTTGCTCTATGCAGGCATAGAGAACACCATTGTATATTATGGGGACACAGATGATACACTAAATAGTATAGCCGCAGGCCTTGGCATTGGTGCCATGTACAAGGTAGCAGGGAATTTTTTTTTGCTGCCGTTGCCGGGGCTATTGGGGAAAGAGGGCTTCAGCGGCAGATGAAGAGGGGCGCTCGAACTCTCAAGAGGAGGAAAGGGGCGACACGAGTCAGGGACTTCAGTTCATTTTTGCTCGTGCTCTTTTGTTTTCTTTCAAAGAAGCAAGGAGAAGGAAGGGATTCGATTCGGATGTGGGTGAGAGCTGGAGAGCCACAGGCTTCGTTAACCGCTCGCAGAGGTGCTAGTTAATCGAATGAGGAAGCTCTGAGGCTGGATGCTTCTGGAGTGTGGAGCTTGCGTATCAAAGACTTCCTGGAGTAACGAAGGCAGAAGTTGAGTACTCGCAACGCATTACTCATAACCCCTCATATAATGATATATGCACCGGCGACTCTGGTCATTCCGAAGTTGTGAGAGTCCAGTGTGATCTGAAGGAATGTTTCTATGATGATTTGTTTGCTTGTTTCTGGGCACGCCATGATCCAACCACCCTGAACCGTCAGGGGAACAATGTTGGGACTCAGTACAGGTAAAAGTTGTTGAAGGACATGAAGCAGCTGCTGACTCAGCATGTGCCGTCAGTGCATAGTGGAAATGTTCGATTGAAGTACATGGTTTAAATCAGGACTCTCTCCGTATACTTAAGTTATTGAAGTATCATCTTTCTAGGTAGATTTCTATAAATTTTCCAGCATGAGATGCATTTCAGCGCTTCATTTTCAGTTCCCATTTGCCATCCATAACAATCACGAATAATGTAATTAGCACATCTATGATTGACTCAGATTTCGAACATTACTTTTGTGGAATTGAACCCATCTTTTGCATGAAAAAGGTGTTTTTTCATCCAAGAGAAATAAGGCAAATTAGCGAGTGATGTGAAGTGAGGCATAACTATTATGTTACAGTAGGTTGTTGCTCTACAAGGGGTTGAATATGCATTTGTTTTGTGTGTCAAACTAAAAGTCCATATGATAGGCAAACTACACAAAAATTAGTGGTTCTATCATCGATGGGCCTTGTTTGTATGGATCGCAGAATAGATGATACCTTGGCCAAATATATATATATATATATATATATATATATATATATATATATATATATATATATATATATATATATATATATATATATATATATATATATATATAAGCATGGTTTGCTAAATAAATCTTGTTAAGCCCTAAACTCGGGATCTCCCTGGAAGGAAAGTACAGTCGTTTGTCTCAATAACGGTGTATTGATTGAAGCTCAATCAAGGCCTTAGGTTCATTTCGATCCTCCCTTCTAAGGAACTCTTGACATCTGGCTAAAGAATGGAGAGTGTAAGTAAGAAGGTTTGCATGTGGGTGCATACGAGGGGTCTCAGGTTGATAGGTGTGGGTGTGCAAGGAGGAGTGTGAATGCGAGGAAAGGAGTGAGACCAAGAAAAAGGAAAAGTGTGAACATATGAAAGTGTGTGCATCAGGAGGAAAGAGAAAGTGAATAAGCAAGAGCATGCATGAGAGTGTGTATGTGAGGGGAAGCGAGAAAGAGATAGATAGCGTACAGATAAGTGGGTAAGAAATACAAAGAGAGAGTCAAAGGGGGAGAGGGAGAAGACCCCTGAAGCAATCATTGAGAACACAATCTTTGCGTGCTTGTATACTTAGCTTCATCTCCTTCTTATTTTTACAAATACATTTGAAGGCAATTAGGGAAAATTGGATTGAGAAACATGGACATAAGTCTAGAAGTAGAGCAGATCTCATCGTGCGAAAGGATATTTCCTCTTGGGTTTAGGAGCCTAACATTTTGGTGCGTTTGCCGGGAAGCATATGAACTAGTACATATACAAAGGAAGAATTCCTAGAGGGATAATTATGGGTTCCAGGTAATCCAATTGGACCGATTCCGAGGGATTTGAACAAAATAAAGCCTCGTATAATCAATTTTTCCTTGGGCTTAGGAACTAAACATTTTGGTGCATTTGCCGGGAATAGCTTGGTACGTCTCTATAAGAGAGTGCGATAGGTTCGCCTAGCGCCACAGGTTGGCCGAGCTTGCGGACCCAAGATCTAGTACATGTTCGAGGGGAGCTTATCGTCAGGAGCAACACAAACTCAAAGAGAGGAACGCGCTCAGAGAAGAGCCCTTGAAAGAGAAAGGAGAAGGTGGGAACCGCCAGGTGAGTGGACCTCGATTGGTTCGAAGAAATCGGCCAAAAACGTGTATTCCCGTAGGAGGGTCGCGAATCAAGTGCGACAGTTTGAAGGAGGGATCCTGAAGCCACATGTACTAAATTTCTGGGATCGAAGTGATATTGACATCACACCTCTGTTCGAAATGGCTCAGCGGATTTCGGTTCACTTGGGGGACTTCACCAAGTTCTCAGGTACTTGGGACGAAGATCCGGATAGTTTTATCCAGTTGTTTGAGGTTACCTGTGAGGCCAATGATGTAGTTGACCAGGATCAAAGGTTGAGGATTTTTCCGGCTATTCTCCGTGATGAGGCAGCCAATTGGTATGGGAATTTGACACCACAAGAGCGTGGAACTTATCAAATGCTCAAGGAAGCCTTCTTGGCAAAGTTTCGACGATAAGGCTTCCAAGATAGATTGGCCCAACAAATGGATTATTTGCGACAGGGAGTCAATGAGAGCATCGATAACTACATTCAGAGAATGGAAACGTTGGTAAGAAAGATGGGCTCGAATGCCCCGAACGATGAGACATTGAAACGAAGATTCATTTCGGGATTGAGAGATCCTACGGCACAGCAACATATCAGCCTGACAAGACCTGCAACTTTAATGGATGCTAAGGAACAAGCGAGGCTTTGGGAGGAAGTACAATTATGCCAACAAAGGAAGATGGAGCTCTTATACGAGCCAATGGGAGGCCCAGGAAATATACCGATGAAAGATCCTGGCCAAGGAAGTCCGGCATTGATGACCCCAGCTTTTGTAGCCGCCACTAGTACGCCAGGCGAGGTAAAGCCTGCGCTAACTGAAGAACGAATATTGGAATTGGTCACGCAAGCTATAAAAGCTGCCACAATAACTCAGGAGACATACACAGTAAAACCAGAGGTGACTACGAATCCCAATCAAGTGTTTCGATCAAATACATGGTGTGGAAAGTGCCATGGTTACGGCCATTTGGCTTCAGAATGCCCTACAGTCTCAAGAGAATTCACAGATAGATCACCACCTAGGATGCGTTGCACTTTTTGCGGAAGAACAAATCACACAAAGGACCGATGTTACAACAAGAGAGCCTATGAAGAAAGGACCATGAAATCAGGAGATACAAGAGAAAGGCCTTACACGGGATTGCCCGCTCAAAGTGTCCCACCTACATCTCGTTGGGAAAACAGACCGACTTATGGATATGGTGCTCTGGGTCAAGGAGGAGACTATCCAAGAGGAGCTGCACGTGATCAAAGAAGAGATGGTCCAATCCAGTGCTGGAGATGTCATGGCTTTGGCCATACTCAATCTAGATGTCCAAACGAAAAGAAACCAATTGATTATACCCCACTATGTAGGTACTGTAGTGGAGAGGGCCACTTTGATGAGGATTGTCCAAAACGAAGAGCTGCCGCCGGCAAGGAAAAAGGACCAGTAGGGTCCTCAAACTATGTTGATACTCAGATGCAACCACATCAAGAGCTCAAGAGCACGTTCCTACGATCGGAGTAGTGTTCAAGACACCGAACCCTCAAGAAGGCTCTAGCTCGTCAATGCACTTTGTGGATGTGTACGAGGCCAAGGTTGATTATCTGATAGTAAGACCAAGGACCTCAGAGGCTACCTTCTCGATCTTACTTGGACGGCCATGGCTGGTGCAAGCCGAATGTGTGCATGACTGGCGCACAGGTTTTATTTCAATAGGGCCAAAGTCTGATGGGATTCAGTTGAAGGTATCCCCACCCTCAAGCAACAAGAAGAAAACAATAATAGTCGATGAGATGGAAAAGAAAGAGAAGGAGAAAGCAAGCCACGAGATTGCACGAGCTAGGTTTTCTTTGAACACAGATACCTACAAGAATCTGCTTCAAGACGGGTTCAACTTACAGCTCTTTAAGAATCAAGACACGAAGATGGGAGAGTATCAAAATCCATTGCTCTATAATGACGATTCCAATCAAGAGCTGCTAGGATGGTTGACACATACAAGAGAATTTGAGTGCTACATGTTGAGTATAGATGCAAGTAAAAACAAAGCTACTCAATCCCTGGAGAAGGGAACTTCAAGAGAAGAGTTGAAACTGGAGTTAGCTCCGACAATGGAAGTGCAACAGTTGAGAGAAAAAGTTAGAATGCTAGAAGCAGAGATTCTAAAGAGAAGTCAAGAATCGGAAAAGGAAGCGGGAAGTAAAACTAAAGTGCGGGAAGCCATTGCAAAAGCTGAGCTTAAGAAATTGGGTGCGGTTGAAAAAGAACAAAATAATGATTTACTGGCTAACCATGCACGCGTGATCGGAGAGCACATTCCAATCATAGTGTCATCAAGGAATAAGGAATCTTCACGAGAAACTCAGGTGGAAAGATGGGAAGTTTTTCCAGAAAAGTTCTTGAGCGTGGGGTCAGAGCTACCAGATGGAGTACGAGATTGTATTAAATTGGCACTCAAAAATTTCAGCAAGGCCTTTGCATGGTCATACAGTGATTTGAGAGGAATTGATCCCCGAATCTGCCAACATTATATAGATTTGGAAGAAGGCACCCGACCAATATGTCAACGACTCAGGCGAACGAATCCAGTCTACTCGGAATTGATCAAGCTGGAATTGACCAAATTATTGGAAGTAGGATTCATATATCCCATCGCATCCAGCGAATGGGTATCACCAATTGTAGTTGTTCCGAAGAAAAATAAGAAAATCCGTATTTGCATAGATTATCATAAGTTGAACGAGCGCACAAAGAAGGATCATTTCCCTTTGCCGTTCACTGATCAAATCTTGGACAGAGTGGCTGGCCATAAATTGTACTCATTTTTGGATGGTTTTAGTGGGTACAACCAGATTCAAATCCATGAAGAGGATCAATCAAAAACTACTTTCACTACAGAATGGGGTACGTATGCATATCGTGTGATGCCATTTGGATTATGCAATGCACCGGCCACATTCCAGAGGGCAATGATAGCTGCATATCAAGACTATTTGCAGGATTGGATGGAGATATTCCTCGATGATTTTGCAATCAGAGGCAATGATGAAAACATGATGGAGAGGATCGAAGCTATTTTAAGAAGAAGCATTGAAAAAGGCATCGCATTGAATCCTGAAAAGTGTACATTTGGAGTATGAAGAGGATTGCTTTTGGGACATGTTATTTCCGAAAAAGGAATCGCGGTTGACGAGGATAAAGTGGAAAAGATCGGACAACTTCCACCTCCTCAAAACTTGTGACAACTCAGAGGATTCTTGGGCCATGCGAATTATTATCGACGATTTATATTAAACTTTGCATCCATAGCGGCACCACTGACGAATCTTTTGAGGAAAGACCAACAATACCAATGGACTGGAGAGTGTCAAGTTGCATTCGACTCGATCAAGGAGAGGTTGATAAATGCACCGATTTTGGTAGCACATGGCTGGACGAAAGAATTCCATGTGCATACCGACGCTTCTCATACTGCGGTTGGAGCAGTACTATGCCAAGTCGATGAAAAGAAGTTGGACCACCCTATTTATTACGCGAGTCGCAATTTGAATAGCACTGAGAGGAACTACACGACCACAGAGAAGGAATGCCTCTCGATGATCTTTGCGGTGAACAAGTATCGGCATTACCTAATGGGAAAGCATTTCACGTTTTATGTGGATCATGAAGCCCTTAAGTATATCATTAATAAACCATAGCTATCAGGGAGATTGATGAGGTGGATGCTACTTCTCCAAGAATTTCAGTTCACAGTGGTAACCAGACCAGGCAAAGCACATATATTGGCTGACCATTTATCTCGAATTGTTAATGAGGAGCCAATCTCTGGTGTGCCCGACGATGCTCCTGATGGGCATCTATTCTAGGTTGAAGCTAAAGTACCTTGGTATGCCGACTTGGTGAACTTCTTATGCACCACTAAATATCTTCCAGGAGCAAGCAAGAGAGAGAAGCAAAAACTGTTAGCATTGGCGAAGCACCATAGCATCATTGGGGGGCAACTCTATCGATATTTTGTTCATGAGAGCATTTATCGGAGGTGTCTCGAGGAAGAAGAAGCAAGCCTAGTGTTGAGGGCTTTGCATGACGAACCTTGCGGTGGGCATTTTGCTGGTGAACTGACGGCAAGAAAGATTTTATTAGCTGGGTATTGGTGGCCAACGCTGTTCAAAGATTCGCACACATACTGTAAGAAATGCGACAATTGCCAATGAATGGGCAAACCCACATTAGCACATGCTGCTCCTCTTACGCCGGTGTTGGCTCTTAAGCCCTTTGAGAAGTGGGGAATTGATTTTGTGGGGCCTATTGATCCTCCCTCACGACGAAGATCCAATAGGTATATCTTGGTCTGTACTGACTATGTTACCAAGTGGGTGGAAGCCAAAGCTCTGAAGACTGACCGAGCTGTTGATGTAGCTAAATTTTTGTATGAACAAATTATCACTCGATTCGGATGCCCGTTGGAAATAGTGAGTGATAGAGGAACATATTTTGTCAACGAACTGATCGAAGAATTAATGGAATTATATAAGATCAAACATAGAAAAAGCACTCCATATTACCCGAGGGCAAATGGACAAGTGGAGGTTACCAACAAGGTGCTGGAACAGATTCTGACAAAGACAGTAGCTGTGCATAGGAGAGACTGGGATGAGAGACTTTTGGAAGCCTTGTGGGCATATCGAACATCCTACCGAGTGACGACAAAGAGCACTCCGTTCTCCCTAGTATATGGCGAGGAAGCCATCTTTCCCATCGAAAAAGAAGTGCCAACATTAAGAGTGGCTATTGAGGCCAGGATGGGAGTGGAAGAGTCATTAAAGGAAAGGTACATACAACTGGTCAAGCTAGAAGAAAAGAGACTTATTGCACAACAAAGTTTGGAAGCTATTCAGAAGAGACGTAAGGAGAGGCATGACAAGAATCTCAGGACCTATGCGATTCAAGAAGGGGATTTGGTACTAGTCTATGATAGTAAATATTATAAATTCCCAGGGAAGTTACAAACAAGATGGGCAGGACCGTTTAAGGTGGTGGAACTCAATTCCAATGGTTCCATGCAAATTCAAGATTTAGGAGAAGAATATGCTCCCGTGAAGGTTAACGCGCTTCGAGTTAAACCATATTTCAAGTGATATTAGGACGGGAGAAGCTAGACGAGATCCAAGCAGAAGAACGTAGTAGACTCCTTGTACATACATGTATAGTTATATATATATATGCGCATATGTAAGCTATGATTTGTGTGTCATAAATATTCTTCCTTGCTAGCTCAAGAATTTTGCACTTCTAATTATTTTTCTTGTGTTGCGCAGAGACTGTTAGGAGTTAAGTAACAAAATGGCAGATCAAATAACGCAACTCTACTTGTACGAGCTAAGGATATATTTCTCGGACCAAACATTTGCCCGCATGGACATAGATGTCGACAACTTTGAGACGGAATACGATGTTGAGGAAGCGCATTGGCTGGTATGCTTTATAAACCAGGGTTTGGGTGTTGCATTTTACATTGAGTGTTTTGAGGAATACCTGATTCGACATGTAGGATGGGCGGGAGATCGATATTACTATTTCGATTCTTCGAGGGAAATGCCTAATGAGGAAAACGATATCACATGGGCTTGGGCAGATGTGCTAACGCTAGGAAGTGATGACGGAGCTCCTGAAGTTGAGCCTGACTCGCCCTAGGGAAGTTGTCGGGATGCGAGTACGATGTGAGACTACATGAGACATTCCGGAGACTCACATTCTAGGACACTTAGGGATAGGTATACGAGGAACTAAGGCATAGCCGGCTGTAGTGACCTAGTGAAAAGTCAACTCGATGAATACATATGTAGTGTCTGTAATTGAGAGAATGGAGTGAAAAGGTGGTTGATCTGTCAAAGGCTAGAGTGTATATGTTTGCATGCATGTGTGGGAACAGTGGGAAAAGTCCCTTTCTTCCTCTCCCTAATTCTCAGGACTTGGGTGAACTAATTAACTATGAAAAAAAAACGAAGAAAAGAAAAGAAAAGAAAAAATTTGTGTTGTTGTGATCGTACCAATGCGCTATGGTGGGCTAGTAGGTGAGTGGATTTATCTTAGCCGGGTGGTTAGGACCACGAGCCGTAGCTAGTTTCGCCATAGGCTTGGGATGTATATGTTTGTGTATTAGTTACGCGCCATAACGGGTTGGTAGGTAGGTGGAGCCATCGTGGCTAGGTAGTCACGACCATGAGCCGCATCCAGCTTCGTTATGGGCTAGCTGATATATGTTATGTGTTATCACTGTGTGTTTGTGTGTTGTGCGCTACATTGCATTGGTAGATGGGTGGAATCAACCTGATCGGGTGGTCAGGTCCACGAATCGCATCCAGTGTCAATGTAGGCCAACGTGTGAAAATAAATAAAATTTTTTCATATGGAGTTATTCCCCACTCCTGAGGGGGAGAGAGAGAGAGAGGAGAGGGCGATGATCGCCTGGAAGGGAACGTTATTTGCTTGTGTGATTGGTATGTGATAGCTTGTGACAGATCAGCTCACTTGAATCAACATTCTTGAAGGCACGGAAACTCTATATGTACTTATGGATGAGGCTTTAGCGAGGTAATGCAACGGTCTTGCTTTACAACTTGTGTGCTCTATCTAAGGGTTTTTCTAGTGTGTGGGACACTCCAGGGTTCTGATGTATGTCTTCACTTGTACTCGAGTTTCGATGGCTTTTGTAGGACGACGATGGGGATTCTTCGGAAGTGTCTAGTCATGGAATGATTGTACATAGCGAATAGTAGATGCAATAATGGGGTATGCATTTTGGGTATTTTTGCATCTCCGATTGGATTCATTTCAGTTGTTGTTGTTTATTTCGGTATTTTCTTTTCTGTTTTCCGCAATGGTAGTTGCATGTGTAAAACATGGAAAGGTATGCATGTGTTATTTTGGTTGAGACCATTTTTTATAATGGAATGTATGAGCAAATTGATGCATGGCTGAAATGGAATTGCATATATGTGCATGTTCTTGGATCATTTTGGAAGTGACTGATTTGTATGTATTCATGAGTGATTTTTTGAGCACTAATAGCTTCGATGAGTGCAGGTTCAGTGGAAGTGACGGCTCGATGAAAAGGTATGTGAACCAATTGGAAATTGACACGTTCATGGTTGTTTGGATTTTATTTCAGCAATAGTGGCTCATCGAGGATGACTTCGCAAATAAGAAGAGGGGAGTATGTTAGCTCCGAAAATGGTTGATTTTTATGCACTAATGTGGTTCTATTTGGCAGGAAAATACGCTTGATTTCAGGTACTTGAAGCATGAATTTGATAATTGATGAGAAGCATGTGGAAATATTGATTGCAGGGATGTGGAGAAAAGGGATTGAGCATGGAGGAGCCTCCTAAGAACATACGGAATATTGATGTGCAAAGGAAATTAGAAACGGCTTTGTTTCAAGGGGGATGTTTTCTTACCAAACATCAAATACAATCGCTTGACCGATTTCCGGAAATTGATCTTCGACACATCGTTGGAAAAAATTCAGAGATGTGGAGAAATGTGATCAGGGCCGCATGCCAAACTGCACTTAACACATTTTGAGTGTGTGGGGATAAGGGCCTTATCAAAAAGGAGAGGAGCAAAGTCATCTCACGCTCTCTCCCTCTCGTTTTTTGCCACGAATAGAAGAGGGGGGCCTGCTATCGATTCCGAAAAAAGGAGAGATGAGGAGTGAAAGTGGGCGGTCGAATAGTTTTTGGAGGGGAGTCATCATCTTTCCAAAAAAGGAAAGGCTATAGATATTCAATAAGAGACAGACAGAGGAGAACGCGGCATATACAGAGGAGGAAGGAAAAACGTGGAGGGGAGTGCTTGCTGTTCGGAGGGAAAGTATCTGAAGTTTCATTTTTTAGTTCAGGAGCAGCACAGAGGGCTTTTGAGCATGCCAATGCAGGTCGCTCGTATGGAAATAAGCTGGGTGTTGTGGGCTTGCTCTATGCAGGCATAGAGAACACCATTGTACATTATGGGGACACAGATGATACACTAAATAGTATAGCCGCAGGCTTTGGCATTGGTGCCATGTACAAGGTAGCAGGGAATTTTTTTTTGCTGCCGTTGCCGGTGCTATTGGGGAAAGAGGGCTTCAGCGGCAGATGAAGAGGGGCGCTCGAACTCTCAAGAGGAGGAAAGGGGCGACACGAGTTAGGGACTTCAGTTCATTTTTGCTCGTGCTCTTTTGTTTTCTTTCAAAGAAGCAAGTAGAAGGAAGGGATTCGATTCGGATGTGGGTGAGAGCTGGAGAGCCACAGGCTTCGTTAACTGCTCGTAGAGGTGCTAGTTAATCGAATGAGGAAGCTCTGAGGCTGGATGCTTCTGGAGTGTGGAGCTTGCGTATCAAAGACTTCCTGGAGTAACGAAGGCAGAAGTTGAGTACTCGCAACGCATTACTCATAACCCCTCATATAATGGTATATGCACCGGCGACTCTGGTCATTCCGAAGTTGTGAGAGTCCAGTGTGATCCGAAGGAATGTTTCTATGATGATTTGTTTGCTTGTTTCTGGGCACGCCATGATCCAACCACCCTGAACCGTCAGGGGAAAGATGTTGGGACTCAGTACAGGTAAAAGTTGTTGAAGGACATGAAGCAGCTGCTGACTCAGCATGTGCCGTCAGTGCATAGTGGAAATGTTCGATTGAAGTACATGGTTTAATTCAGGACTCTCTCCGTATACTTAAGTTATTGAAGTATCATCTTTCCAGGTAGATTTCTATAAATTTTCCAGCATGAGATGCATTTCAGCGTTTCATTTTCAGTTCCCATTTGCCATCCATAACAATCACAAATAATGTAATTAGCACATCTATGATTGACTCAGATTTCGAACATTACTTTTGTGGAATTGAACCCAGCTTTTGCATGAAAAAGGTGTTTTTTCATCCAAGAGAAATAAGGCAAATTAGCGAGTGATGTGAAGTGAGGCATAACTATTATGTTACAATAGGTTGTTGCTCTACAAGGGGTTGAATATGCATTTCTTTTGTGTGTCAAACTAAAAGTCCATATGACAGGCAAACTACACAAAAATTAGTGGTTCTATCATCGATGGGCCTTGTTTGTATGGATCGCAGAATAGATGATACCTTGGCCAAATATATATATATATATATATATATATATATATATATATATATATATATATATATATATATATATATATATATATATATATATATATATATATATATATATATATATATATATATAAGCATGGTTCGCTAAATAAATCTTGTTAAGCCCTAAACCCGGGATCTCCCTAGAAGGAAAGTACAGTCGTTTGTCTCAATAACGGTGTATTGATTGAAGCTCAATCAAGGCCTTAGGTTCATTTCGATCCTCCCTTCTAAGGAACTCTTGACATCTGGCTAAAGAATGGAGAGTGTAAGTAAGAAGGTTTGCATGTGGGTGCATACGAGGGGTCTCAGGTTGATAGGTGTGGGTGTGCAAGGAGGAGTGTGAATGCGAGGAAAGGAGTGAGACCAAGAAAAAGGAAAAGTGTGAACATATGAGAGTGTGTGCATGAGGAGGAAAGAGAAAGTGAATAAGCAAGAGCATGCATGAGAGTGTGTATGTGAGGGGAAGCGAGAAAGAGATAGATAGCGTACAGATAAGTGGGTAAGAAATACAAAGAGAGTGTCAAAGGGGGAGAGGGAGAAGACCCCTGAAGCAATCATTGAGAACACAATCTTTGCGTGCTTGTATACTTAGCTTCATCTCCTTCTTATTTTTACAAATACATTTGAAGGCAATTAGGGAAAATTGGATTGAGAAACATGGACATAAGTCTAGAAGTAGAGCAGATCTCATCGTGCGAAAGGATATTTCCTCTTGGGTTTAGGAGCCTAACATTTTGGTGCGTTTGCCGGGAAGCATATGAACTAGTACATATACAAAGGAAGAATTCCTAGAGGGATAATTATGGGTTCCAGGTAATCCAATTGGACCGATTCCGAGGGATTTGAACAAAATAAAGCCTCGTATAATCACTTTTTCCTTGGGCTTAGGAACTAAACAGAAGGCTTCAAGGAAGGATTCAATCTCTGGGTACATTTCCTTTCTCAAGGGAATGAACCAGGATAATGCAGGTCCTGTTAGGGTTAGACCAAATGCCTCAAATTGGACTTTGTAATCCTCTACTTCTTCTGCTCTAATTAATTGTCTAAATTCTGCAGCATGGGCATGAGGATCAGAATATCCTTCATATTGATTTTGTTGAGATATCAAGCTCAACATGTGATGATCCAGGATGACACGTACCAGTTTTTCGTTTCTCTGACATGTATAGTGGTCATATCGATATATGTCAGGGATACTTCATTGAGCTTTATTAGATTTATCTACCGAGAGTAATGGCACATTTGTTTCTTGCCAGCTCACTCATTCGCGGATATTATGTTTTTCCTTATGTACTGATCTTTATATATTGCATTTGTTGTATTCTTGTTTTTAGGTAATTCATGTACATTCCTTTTATGTAATAGAAGAAGAAGAAGAAGAAGATCATTCTTCCTTGCCTCAATCGGTGTGTGTGCTTCTCCTTGAGAGTGAGAGTGTGTGTGTGAGCTCTCTTCCTTATCTCCTTCCTCGTGACATGGTATCAGAGCCAGCTTGGCTGTAGAGAGCTCATGGAGAAGGTGACGGTGAAGACTACGCGGCAAGGTGTGGAGAAAACGCGATTTCACAAACGACCTCCGTTGGCTACGAAAATCGTCGTGAAGGTAGAAGACCTCAAAATATTTTCGGGAGTTATCCCTTTAGGATCACTTGTTTTTGTCAGATCAAAATTTCGGAGTCATCTCGACCTCTGTTTCGAGCCTGCAAGGTGGGGCCCACAGAAAAACCAAGTCAGTTTTAGAAACTGTAACTTGCGTTGTGTTCGATGGCACTCATATATTCAGATCCAGAATTTCAAGCGATTCCGTGTACTGTTGATACACGAAAATTGTGTTTTTCTGAGATCGAACTGTCATGTCATAGTGCGACAGTGCTCAAGCAGAAGTGCTGCGTGTAGTGTTTTGCAGTGTTATGAATTGTTGTAGAAATGGCAAACGCAGATGGAATGAGTCAGCTTATGAGCGATAAGCTCGACAAGAACAACTTCCATGCTTGGAGATTCAAAATGATGAATTTCCTGATGGGAAAAGGCTACTGGAAGTACATCGAAGGAGAGAATGAAAATGCTCCGCAGTTACCAGAAAGGAATTGGACTACAGATTAGTTAAGAGCATATGAGGAATGGAATCAAGGAGCACGAAAGGTAATGTATTGGCTATCTGTTAGCATACAGGATAGCATGATTGGACACATACAGGATGCCAAGACTCCAAAAGAGGCTTGGAACAGCTTGGTCACTTTGTATGAGACTAATACAAAGACACGGAAATTGCAACTCAAGAACGAGCTGCATACATTGGAAAAGAAGAGCATGTCGGTAAGTGACCACACTCTTAAAATCAAAGGCATATGTGAGTCACTTGCATCTATTGGCGTGAATGTAGATGATGATGATAAGGTGGAAGTGTGCCTTCGTGGTTTAGGAGCTGCATATAAGCAGTTCAGAACTTCCATACAGACCAGGGAAAATATTTTGAATTTTGCTGATCTGGTATCCATGCTGATTATTGAAGAAAAGAATCTTGGTGAGGACTCAAACTCCCAAGGAAAGCCCAGTTCTGAGCAGGTATTCTACTCTGGCAGAGGAAGAGGCAGAGGTAGAGGTTTTGGAAGTGGAAGAGGAAATAGTAACCAAGACCAAGGTCAACAACAGAATCATGCAGGAGGAAGAGGACAGTTTCGAGGCAGGGGGAGCCAAAGAGGTCGCAGAAATTTCCAAAGAAATGATTCAGGTAATGATAGTAAAGTATGCTGGAATTGTGGTAAACCTGGACACTTTGAACGTGATTGCAGGTTAAAGAATCAAAATAACAGAAGGCAGCAAAACAACTATGCATCCACAAGTGCAGATGATTCTGAGAAGTTGTTTATGGTTCAACATCACATGATGAATACGATGTCTGCTGGTGTTTCAAAATCGAATGATAATGTCTGGTATGTTGATTCAGGTGCTTCAAATCACATGATCAATCATGCAGAATGGTTTATAAGTTTGCAGAAAATGCCAGTTCCTGGATATGTTGAAACAGGTGATGATACATCGCATCCTATCGAGCATACAGGAAACATAGCATTGTCTATGGAGGACGGGAAGGTAAAACATCTTGCTGATGTGTTGCATATTCCAAATATAACAAAGAATCTGGTTTCTGTTGGACAAATGGTTGACCAGGGATTACAACTCAGGTTCAATGCTGATGGATTATATGTAGAAGAGTACAAGCAGAATGGACGATTGGTTGCCAAAGGAAACAAAGTGGGTAGGATGTTCACCTTAAATGTGAAGATTCCTGAAATGAATGCAGCCATATTTGCAAAAGGTGCATGATTTATTGCAGATATAGAGATATGGCACAAACGGATTGGACATGCAAACTTGCAAAGGCTGAAAATGATGCAGTCAAAGGAGATTGTCCATGGACTACCAAATTTCAAAGTTGCAGAAATGCAAAAGGTATGTGCAGCATGTCAATTTGGTAAACAGTCAAGAGCATCATTTCCACATGACAAGCATGTTAGTGAGAATGTACTAGAAGTAGTACATACAGATGTTTGGGGTCCAGCAAAGACCACATCTATGGGCGGTTGCAGGTTTTATGTTACCTTCATTGATGATCATACATGCAAAGTATGGGTATATTTCATGAAAGAGAAGAGCGAGGTGTTCACTCACTTCCAGAATTTTAAAGCTATGGTGGAAAAGCAGACAGGGAAGTACATTCAAACATTAAGATCTGATGGAGGAGGTGAATACATGTCAAATGAGTTCAGAAGTTTTCTAAAAAATCATGGAATTCGGCGTCAGTTTTCATGCAGGTACACACCACAACAGAATGGTGTTGTTGAACGCAAAAATAGACATATTGCAGAAATAGCAAGAGCCTTGATGGCTGAGAAGAATATGCCTCATTCTTATTGGGCAGAAGCTGTGCATACTGCTGTATACATCATGAACAGAACTCCGACTGCTGTTGTACATCAAGTTACACCTGAAGAGAAGTTTACAGGTAAAAAGCCAAACTTATCACATCTGAAAGTTTTTGGCTGTATTGCATATGTATATGTTCCAGATGAGTTGAGGACGAAGCTTGATCCAAAAGCAGAAAAATGTGTCTTCATTGGATATTCCCTTGAGCAAAAGGGGTACAAATGTTATAACCCACTCACACGACAGGTGAAGGTGAGCAGAGATGTGGTATTTGATGAAATGTCAAGTTTCTATGCAGATGCCAAAGAAGGACTGAATCTTGAACCAAATGACAAAGAAAATGCTGAAAAATCTAGTGCAGAATCTCAAGTTTTGAGTGGACCGGATGCATCACCAAGCAATAGTTCCAACTCAAATCCATCGAGTGGGAGATTGCGTGGAAATTTCAGTCAAGCAAATTCATCAAATACATCCAAGAAAGGTAAAGAAAAGCTTTCTGCTGGTAGTAAAACAGGTGCAGGTTTTGAAGATGTTGATGGAGATTCAAGTGGTTCGGAAAAGAGTATTGATGAGGAACTTGGATTGCCCTCTGTGAAGACTCCAGGAGTAAGAAGGGCACATGGAGATGATACAAGAAGAAGTGACCCAGGACCAAGAAGATCTGGGAGGATGCGTAATTCAGTACAACGATTGACATATAATAGTTACATGGCTCGCCATTGTGCCTACATGACAAAGGTAATACAAGATGCTGAACCTTCTTGTTTTGAAGATGCAATTGGTAATGCAGATTGGGAAAAAGCTATGGATGAGGAGATGGCTGCACTTTATGGAAATGATACATGGAAGCTGGTTCCATTGCAACAAGGAAAGAAATCCATAGGCTGCAAATGGGTTTACAAGGTAAAGCATAATGCTGATGGTAGCATAAGCAGGTATAAAGCACGATTGGTAGCTAAGCTACTGTCAGAACACTTGTTGCATTAGCTACAGCAAAATGATGGACTTTGCATCAGATGGATGTGAAGAATGCTTTCCTACATGGTGAGTTACAGGAAGAACTATATATGGACCAGCCACAAGGATATGAAGATTCAGAGCATCCAGAATATGTTTGCAGGTTGCAAAAGGCTTTGTATGGGCTGAAGCAAGCCCCTCGTGTATGGCATGCAAGGATTGCTGATTACTTAACCAGCATTGGTTTCTCTATGTGTGATGCAGATCACTCACTATATGCAAGGAAAGCTGATGATGGCATCACTATTGTGGCTATTTATGTTGATGGCCTGATTGTAGGTGGTGATAATGAAGAAAGCATCAAAGAGGTAAAGAAACTTCTTATGCAGGAATTCAACATGAAAGATCTTGGTGTGCTGCGCTATTTCTTGGGCATTGAGTTTATACATACAGAAACAGGTATATGGATGTCGCAAAGGTAATATGCCTTGAATATGCTGCAAAAGTATGGTATGGCTGATTGTAAGCCAATTTCTATGCCATTAGATCAGAATTTGAAATTGGATACTACATCAGGTGAAGCATTGGAAAATGCTACTATGTACAGGAAAATTGTGGGAAGTCTTATATATCTCACAATTACAAGGCCTGATCTAAGTTATATTGTTGGACTTGAAAGTCAGTTTATGCAGGTTCCCAGGAAGCCACATTTGGATGCTCTGAGGCGCACTCTACGTTATGTGAGTGCTACTTTGGATTATGCATTGTTTTATGAAGCTGGTGTGGAGTTGCAGGTTCATGGATACATCTTTTCTCACTTGGAGGTGCAGCTATTACATGGAGTAGCAAGAAGCAACCCACTGTTGCTTTGTCGAGTACGGAGGTTGAGTATAGAGGTGCTGCAATGGCAGCATGTGAGGCATCATGGATGGAGATGGTACTTCCAGATTTAGGTGTGGAAGTGCAAAAGCCTATCACTATCTATTGTGATAATCTTAGCAGCATACAGTTAGCACGGAACCTGTTTTCCATGCTAGAACAAAGCATATCGAAGTACATTATCACTTCATCAGAGAGAAGGTATTAGCAGGTGATATTGATCTTGTTTATGTGAGAACAGATGAGCAGGTTGCTGATATTTTCACCAAAGCACTTGGAGCTGAGAAGTTAAAGAAGTTTCGAGAGATGCTTGGATTACAGGATATGGCATTGAGCTTGAGGGGGAGTGTTGAGATATCAAGTTCAACATGTGATGATCCAGAATGACACATACCAGTTTTTCGTTTCTCTGACATGTATAGTGGTCATATCGATATATGTCAGGGATACTTCATTGAGCTTTATTAGATTTATCTATCGAGAGTGATTGCACATTTGTTTCTTGCCAGCTCACTCATTCACCGATATTAGGTTTTTCCTTATGTACTGATCTTTATATATTGCACTTGTTGTATTCTTGTTTTTAGGTCATTCGTGTACATTCCTTTTATGTAATAGAAGAAGAAGAAGAAGAAGATCATTCTTCCTTGCCTCAATCGGTGTGTGTGCTTCTCCTTGAGAGTGAGAGTGTGTGTGTGAGCTCTCTTCCTTATCTCCTTCCTCGTGAAAGATTTTTCATGCATTTGGCTACTTGATAGGGTCTAAGCATTCTGCCCTGATTTTGCCAATGATGTCTTCTTCTCAATGGAAAATCATTAAATCCTTTTGCTTCTTTTTCAAAAGGATTTGGGGAAGTATGTGTTCTCCTACCTTGTTGTTGTTCACTATTATTGTGAGTTTCATGTGGTCTTGGCAAGTATGATTGCCCTAGGTTCTGTTCCCAAGGTCTCTTGTCTGCACATTGCCCTAGGTCATTAGAATTTTCTGGGTCTTGTGAGAAGATGTATACACATCCCTGCCTATCCTCATATCTACCATCCTTGAATTGTGCTACTGGTGTTATATTCAGGGGAACCTCTAAGTTTCTCAATCTAATGAGAAATTTATGCATTCCATCCTGATATACATAGGTTCCAAACCTGTTTGTATACATGTATTTGAGAATGTTTCTATAATCCCCAACTTCAGAGGATTCATTGGTTTCATTTAAATTCTCCATATTAATTTCTTGCCCTAAATCTTTTTCTTGCAATTCTCCCATTACTGACTCTACCTCTTTCCTTCCTAGCTCTTGCTGAGAATGTGTGTACAATTTATTACCAGACCTAAGGATCATTCAATTAATTTCACGATTTTGTGGAGAGAATCGTGTTTTCCACGATTCTGTGGAGAGAATCGTGTTTTCCACGATTCTGAGAAGAGAATCGTGTTTTTCACGATTCTGTGAAGAGAATCGTGTTTTTCACGATTCTATGGAGAGAATCGTGTTTTTTCGCGATTCTGTGGTGAGAATCGTGTTTTTCACGATTCCGTGATGAGAATCGTGTTTTTCACGATTCCGTGGTGAGAATCGTGTTTTTCACGATTCTGTGAAGAGAATCGTGTTTTTCATGATTCTGTGGTGAGAATCGTGTTTTTCACGATTCTGTGATGAGAATCATGTTTTTCACGATTCTATGAAGAGAATCGTGTTTTTTTACGATTCTGAGAAGAGAATAGTGTTTTCCACGATTTTGTTCCCAAACAATCGTGATTGCTCACAATCGTTAGAAAACACGATTTTCTTATGAAAATCGTGCTCTGGGAATCGTGATTTTGTGTTTTGTTGCAGAGAATCGTGATTTTGTATCTAACTACAGAATCGCGATTCTGTGCAGATTTTGAAATTTTTGAGGTTCTTGTTTTTTAAGTTTTTATTCCTTCAATAGAGTCGCTTTATTAAACTTTTATCATGCAATGAAAGATTTTTACACAATTATTATTATTTCTCTGTAAAATTCAAAATCCTAAAAGTTGCGATTCCATGATTTTACTGTTCTTTGAGTTTTTGTGCTCTAAACATGACATAAGAACTTGAGAGAATACAAAATTTTATTAGAAAATCCTTACCTTGCTTACTTGATTAGAAAATGTCCAAAAGCTCGTGTTTGCAGAAAGTCGCGATTTTGTCCACTCTCACTCTCTCTCTTCCTCACTCAAATGAGTTTTCTTCTGAAATTCCAGGGTTTTATAGATTCTACACAATCGCGATTTTGTTCAATATTTTCAAAATCTTCACTTTTCACTTGTTCAAGTTTTTATCCTTCACAATTTTATGATGTTAAGTCCCAATTTCTAACTTTTCATCACAAATTTCTCCCTTGATCCTACTGGTAAAAATCGCGATTCTGTACTTCTGTCCCACTTTACCCACTTGATGCTCAATCCTCACTGATTTTTAGAATTTGATTTCCTTCACTTACTCAACTTAGTGAAGCCTTTTACAATTACTTACCTTAAAACCCAAATATGCACAATAATTCAAAATTTTTTCCTCTTACAGAAAATCGCGATCCTGTGCAGAGAATCGTATTTTTTCTGTACTTCCTGTTTTTTGCGATTTTGAGTCTTCTTTCCTCTTAATCCTCTTCAAGATTCTTCACCCACTCCAAATCACTTATCACCTGCAATTTTACATCATTAAGAAAAATTAGCGATTCTGTGAAGAGAATCGTGTTTTCTGAACTTCTAGTTTTTTTCAGTTTTTTAACTTTTCTGTCCACTTGTTTCCCTTTACTCTTATTAACAACCCTTCAGTCCAACTTCCTAATGGAAAAAGGAAATTTGTTTGAATGTTTTAATGAATTTTATGAATTCTTTTAGTATTTTGCCCTAAATTAAGGTAAACACTTCACTTAGGGTTTCTTGTTTAGTGATCTATTGATCCTGTGTTTCCTGATTGGTTATGCTCTTTTATACTTTGCTATCTAGTCAGTTCATGAGCAAAACTTCCCAAAGAAAAATGTGCTAAGAAGTGCAAATATCAATTTATGCAAAGATAAACTCACACTTTTTTTTTCTTTTCAAGATGCACATAAACTTTTTCTCAAGATTATTGCTTTGCCTTGTTTAACAAATGGATCTTATCTACCTGCATCTAGCTACTTTTCTTGACTTTCCTCAATGCAATCATGTTATCTATCTCAAGATCAACAACTTTGCTTGGTACTTGGTCAAAAAGCACTCTACAAATGCAAAGATAGACACATTTTACCTTATCTTCAGCTTTCTTGATTCAGTTTGTCACACACCTGCACTTTACTCTCAAAAATGATATGATCAACTATCAATTTGCAAGAATTTCATCACTT
Source organism: Ceratopteris richardii (assembly GCA_020310875.1). NCBI lineage: Eukaryota > Viridiplantae > Streptophyta > Polypodiopsida > Polypodiales > Pteridaceae > Ceratopteris > Ceratopteris richardii. The sequence goes on along the minus strand of CM035425.1, from coordinate 997,719 downwards.
TTTATTTTCAAAAGATTATCTATTGCTTTCTTTTCCCAAAAGAAAAACAAAGAAATCTACCTTTTCATGTTTCCATTTCTTGATTAAAGAGTATTACCTTTTCAATGTGTTCAATACCATCAACATTAGAAGATCCAGCAAGGTCCAACTTCAATGAAGCTTTTGCTATACTTCCCAGCAACGGCGCCAAAAAATGTTTGTTGTTAACCTTTGGAGTTGTCCTCTCCAATCATTTAGCATAAAGAATCAACAATACATCTTATATTTGTCAATCCTGGAAGTATACAAGAGACCACAGCCCCTTGTAGATGATAGAATCCAAGAAATAAGAGAAAACTGGCTGGATTTCTGAGAAATAATGAAGATGAAGAGGAATTTCTAGGGTTTTCATTATCTTGAGCAATACTACACCATTTCCAATGATCTTGGTGTTTAAAGTGTGTTGTTTTCTCAGTAGAACACAATCATGAAGTCAAATCTCAAAAATGATACCTGTAACCTTTAGACGAGACAATCGCGATTCTGTGAAATTTGATGATTTACATCTCCAGCATCATTCTTCAGCAATTTCTCACTCAACACATCAAGAATCAACTCTCTTCATACACATTCATCAGAAATGCACAATAGAAGCTTACAAATTCCATGGATACACATAGAATAGATTCAACAAATCAAAGAAATTCACACAAAAGGAAGAATCACGATTTTCTGCAAGAAACTCTCTCTTTGCTTGGATAGCATCAAATACAAATAACCAACTCTCTCAAAATAGAGGAAATTGTCTTTTATACATTTTCAAGTGTCCCTTTTCACACTTGAATTGTGGTCCTTTTCTCTTCTAATCTAAAAATATGCTATCTAGGAGTTTCCAAAAATTCTAGAAAAAATACATATGATTCTAATCTACATGAGGAATACTCTTCCTCATTTTTACATCATTTGCATAAATATTTTTACAATTTTTTGGCATTTTACAATTATCTTTCCATCAAAAATACTACTTCTAACAACCTACGAGACGAACACCTTCATCATCACTCCATAAACGAGGTATTTATGGGTTCGACATGCATAGAAACTCTATTATGAATACAAGAGACTCTTGTATGAGCCACCCCTCTTCCATGATTCCCTCTGGCCATGCGCTCTGACGAACAAACCCTTTTCCTGTCTTCATGAACTGCTCTAAGAAGAACATCCATCGACTGTGGACAGTTCCTGCTATTGCAACTTCATCAACCACATGAACCAATAAATAAAGCTAAATTATGAGAATACTTGTGGGAAAGTATTTCTCAACCATACAAATAGCCTTTATAGCATTGAGTTTTACACTCTCTATGCTATCTCTCCTTATCTCTTTAGAAGAGATCCACCATATCAAGGAACTAATTTTATAAATGGTTGTTTGCACATCCTCCAAAAGGCAATCTTTCATAGTTACAATGAGCACAAATTATAAAAACTTGTGCCAATCATGAAACATGAGCCCTCCAAGGTCATCATTTCATGTGAAGGCAGTCTTTAGATAGCTCATGCACGTAGTAGGTGTTCGAAACTTTAAAATCACCTTCTTCACTTGTTGCTCTTCCATCTTGCAGAGCACCTAAGAAGCTCTTGGTAGTGACCAGGGAAAAAAATAAGATCACATCCTTAACTTCAAAGTATATAAATATGGGCTAAATTCTATAAGTAGACCATCTTATAAATATATAAGAGTTGGCAAATGTTTTATGAAAACTTCCAATTGAACTATAGAAATTTAGGCGAATCTTCATAATATCAAAAATAGTAAATAATGTAACAAAAGTTTGTAGTAAATTTAGATGTCATCCTACCATCCTCAAAACGTTTCTCAAAACTCCTAGCTTGAGCTAATTCACTCTCATCTCACAACTCACAATCACACTACCACACACTTACACTTAGTGTCACTCATTACCTCCCACACTATTAAACTCTACCTCTCGCTTTCTCTCACTCACACACACAAATCCTCACTCTCAATCATTTATAGATACACTCAATGGCACTCCCTTGCTATCCCTCGCGCCAAGTCAAACAAACTCACGCAACTCACAACTTAAAACTCATATACACAACTCATGCACTTAGCTCGCATGTGGCCCTCATAGAGAATAAGCTCACATTCTCGTTATCTTTTAATCTCCTTGTACACATTCTGATTTCTCTCATATCTTTCACTCACTGTTGATGACTTTTCCACTCACAACCACTATATTAGAGACTGAATTTCATAGCCTCACAACCTTGCACTCACACCTGCCCCAAAACGTAGTCACTCACACACTTGCACCGACTTCCTTCACTCTCACATTTACAACCACTCATTCAATCATGGCTGGTAACATGCTTATTGCCTTGCACACTCAGCCACATGCTCACAACTAATGCACTTACCTCACATGTTAGAACAAATTTTCGGATTCTAAATTAATGCATATCAGGAATCTCCTTGCAAGGTTACATAGTACATACATATTGGAATGCAAAAGCACCACAAGGTAAATTAGAGAGCATATTGTACTACTTTGATTTTTTAGTAGGCTCTTCTTAACACAAAGCTAGATAGCAGAAGATACCCCAAACATTGATGAATGCAACATATTCAACTAAGTACTTTAAAGTGGATGGGTAGAACACTATATAGCATATTTTCGAATTTCAAAGGTAAATTCTTCACACAACATCCCAACATAACAATCATCAATCACCACGATCAAGATCCACGTCCTTATTATGAAGATTTCAAAACAACACATTAACAAAGATATATTCTTTGGATGCGCACAAGCTTAGTTTAAAAAATAAAAGTAAAAAATAACGTACATATGATGGGATTTCTATGAACATAGGATTGAATTTATTTAGCTTCCTTTATGATCCTTTTTGCTTCAAAAAGTTTGCGAAGACTAGGCCTGTATAGAGTTATCACACTTCCAATTTTACCAGCAACCAAGTCAACTTGGAAATGACATCGATCGCTTACATTTAAAGGAGAGTTTTCAAAGTCAATATAATCGGATGCCACAAGAATCAGCACAAATAATACTACCCTTGAGTACCCAATCATCGTCATCATATATGGACACATGTAAATAAAAATATTTGGTTCAAGCACTGTACAAGATAGTCACACATTATGATCCAGATTTGAATAATAAATATGTTCATATCCACACATCAAGCACAACAAAAACTATATTGCTTCTCTCGCTTTACAGTTTGCACATGGTAAATTGTACAAATGGAAAAGCTCTCTTAGCTCTCCTACATACTAGAAGTGGTCCCGTACTTTGTGTAGTGATGATAATCCACTATGTTCTAGAGCTTTGACCAATGAAAGATACACCTTTTGGAGATGACCTCACAAGATACAATTTATGCATCATCCATTTGAGTAAGCAACACCACCACAACATGTCCTATACCAATTAGGCCTCCAAATTATTCAACACAAAGTAGCAGAATTACAATGCATATATGAAAACCTACACACCTGCACACTTGCACATACACACCTGCACATTCACCCGCATATTTCATTATTAGCATATAAAAGTCTACATTTCCTACATCCTAAGTTGAAAAAAAATTGGAGAGTGTCGAAACAGAATCCTGCTCTAAAATGACTTAAGACAACATGCATGAAAAACTCACAACACATTGAAGCCATATAAACAAGGCAACCCTGATGTTCCTCCTTAAGAAAAGCATGTATTTCTTCGTTGATATGTCAAACAGGGTTCTCCAAGGCAATTCATTAATAGCTAACATCACTACTCATTATGCAGTTCAACATCATTAAAGATAGATTCAAAACATATGGGTTGCAGAACTACGAAGCCCACCTCTTCATCCAAATCTTATGCAAGCGCCATGCAGGAGCTCATCAACATTGTAAAGATCTAAGACTTAATCACGAAGGTATATGAACCACCCCAAACTTCCCCTGGACTTATCTTCACAATAGTCCCATCATCCATCCAGAGTTAGCTTGTTACTAAAACATCACCAAAAAATGACAACTTCCATACCTAAAGAAGAGAATTTATTTTAGTCAACATTAGAACCCTCCTCAAAGTCCCATTGCCATATCGAATGGTAAAATCCCGACCATCACAAGTTTTAACATTTTCATAGCAAGAGCATGTTCATAACTCAAAATAACTTTATGGAACAAATACAAAATATTATGAATCTTCTGCGCCAATTTTTGTCTTCTCAAACAGCAGAAGAGCTCTTCATACTTGTAAGAAGACATCGTTATTTAAATGCGTGTTAAGAAGTCAAATGCGTGTTAAGTTAAGTTAATAGCATTCCTTCAAAAGACATCGTTATTTAAACTCTCCGTAAATCTTGCTGAAAAATGTATATAAGCCGACCAGATAGCATAACATCCTTTCATGCTCATAACCGAGTGAAAATATATAAATTCATCAATACTCAAGCATTTTTTCACACTGATATATCTCATAGATTGAGGCCAATATCGAAAAAATTATACTGGAACGTTGGTACTTCACAAACTTCAATTTTTATTCTAACATGTTGTGAATACGTGCAAACCAAAAAAACATCATAAGGAGAAAAGAAGAAACAGATTGTGAGTACTATATGTCAATAAAGACCTACTCCCTATGTAAATCTACAAGAAAACAGTACAAATATATGAGAGAGAGAGAGAGAGAACAAAGGACAAGGCAAGCGAAAGAAAAAGTAGACTCTCCAGAGAAAGAAAATTTAACTATGGGGACTGATGTCCTCCTGAGGCAAACACATTCCCCAAAGATCTATGCATTTTCATCATAGTTTATCTTATCAAATGAATATAATGACTTCCCACATCATCATTTTTCTTGTGTTTGAACACCCTATGATCACATTTAAAACCTTAGTATAAATTTGAAGAGTATGCAGCAACTCATAAGGATGCCAAACTAGTAGTAGCCTAACAATTTTCTGAAACAAGATCTAGATAACACCAACATATAGATAAAGCAATTAATATACACCCATGCACCAAAGAACAGCATGTTCATTCAACTGGGCACAACCAAATCATCTTCAATGACAATAGATCATTAACATATACATAGGAGAAATAACTTATCCAATCAAATCCATCGTACAATAACCCTGCAAATGGGCATAAGCATGTGATGGAAAAGAATACATAGTTGAATAGATTCACAGTCATCACAACATTTCCAGCAACTCGTTCGTCTGTGTTTATCCCACATGGAAAACATTCTCCTGAAACTAAAGTGCTATGTGTAACATCATGCACAATCAAAGTACTCCCTGTAACTTTCACTACAAGGCCGATAATCTACTCGCGTACTAAACTCCTCGACAATAGCACCTTCTGCATCCTCTTGATCCACCCATGTCAACCTCATATGACCACGCCCTCTCTCACACTTCATACATGCGGATTTGCTATTTGATCATAATAACTCATAGAAGTATGTCTGCTATACTATCAGCATCAGTCAAACATGCTCCTCAATAAAGCATTGACAACAGCAAACACTTCCGATTCTAGATCATGCCATCATAAACTTCAGACAGGAAGCATATGCTCTCCTTCTCATCTGTAGGAAGTGATACTTGGTCTTGTTCTAATGTAACAGAGGCATAATCTCTTACTCCATTTTGAACCTTCTAACAGATGAGTGTTGCCCTCTTTGTGAGGAGCACTCTATCCATAATTCACCATACAGCTGCTCATTATGGCATGGTACTAAAAGAATAAACATTCAAAGCTTTATAGATAAACGGGAACCAAATTTTGAGCACAAATCTACAACTTCATGGTAATGAAACAACTACATCTTAAACCAAACAGTATGAAGTTCTTGAAAATGATCTGTAAGAAAACTCAGAACACATCAGACGTTACAGCAAGCCCAAAAAAAATGCAATTTGAAAACTTTGTGCTATGTTTCAGCACACATTGTCATACGCACATATTGCAAGCCTTTGTTTTATCCTTCAAGTTTGAAAATGTGAAAAAAGCACTAAGTATTGCATATATACATTTAATTTCTGTGAACAAAATTTCACAACCAGAATAGAGAGATGACAGAAAGAACTTGACATCACCATTCGAATCACAATGTACAGGTGTCAAGGAAGGACCTCTTCCCTATTTACAATGAAGCAGGAGGTATCCCTTCAATCACCATTATCGGTTTTGAACATTCAGATGTCCATGTCATACAGAGTTTTCCATGTCATACAGAGTTTTCTCAAAATCATAAACTCCATAGAATGAGTGTTTATGTTTGAAGTATTACATAACATGGATGGGATTGATTTCCAAGTGCATCAGTCATGCGCAAAGATGTGAGGCAATCTATGCATGGAGAAAAATGCAAGATTTTGATTTTCCATAAGGTTTCCACCTCTCCGTAGACATTGGTAAAAACAAAAAACTTCTGAAACTTTTGAGAATTTCTTTGTGTACTTGTTCAAAAAATTTATGCACATGCTTTGAAGTAATTAACTTTTCTGATTCGAATGAAGGCGAAGGAGTCCTCCTTAATCTCTCATGGTAAAGTTTTTAGAAATCACTGTTCATGAGTTATTTGATTTTCCATATGATTTCCACCTCTCCATAAGCATTCGGAACATCGCAAGCTTTCAAGCTTTCTGAGACTTTTTTGTGCTCGTAGTGCAACTTATCTCTCTCTCTCTCATTGCAAGATCTCTCTCTCTCTCTCTCTCTCTCTCTCTCTTACAGAGACTCATCGCAAGATCTCTCTCTCTCTCTCTCTCAGATTTCTAAGTACTTACCTATGCTTGACTCCCTCGACCTCGACCCGTACCCCGTCATTTGACAAAAAGCTAACTCCCACAAATGCAGCAAGTCATCAGACGACCTCGGCTTTGCTCCAGTCCTCTACCTCGTCATCCAACCAAGAGAAATAGGAGAGCCACATGGCGAATGTGAGCACAAAGGACTTGTCACATGAGTATAGATCTTGGCGAAATGAAGCTCAGAATGAACCAAGGGAAATTGTATTCTTGGCGAAAATGCGTTGTGACCTAGAGTTAGGATTGAATCTAGTTGGCCTATTTTTATATTTTTAGATTTCAGTTAATATAGCAAAAAAAAGTTTCAAATTTCTATAATTTCGCCTTTGGGCTAATATTCGCCCCTAAATATTTCCCTGGTAGTGACGTTGTTTCATTGGGCTTAGTAATTGCTCACAACTCTTGCACATGACCTGGGTCTTCCAAGTCCTCCCTTTGTGCTTTGCTTTCCTTCTTTCCAATCAATGTCTTCTATAGCATCTCTCCCACATTATTGAAAATATGTATCGGATCTACCAAATGATTGATCAATAACTCACTCCAATAAGGGAGATCATGATAGATTCATAGTCCTTTCATGCCAGCGAGTGGTGTTTCTGCATCCCACAACTGGTTCCAATCTCTTGCTTTCATTTGGCATTGTGCTTGTCGACCAATTTGCCCTTCATGTAAAACATGTACATCAGGCACATATCTATGATGTTCTTCATAGAAAATTTTTCGAAGCGCTTTGGAGTAGTGTGCTTCAAGTCATGGTCCGCATAGGGGACAAGCATTGTAACCCAAAATCGATAAACTTGAACATTCACCATAATCGGGCCAATCATGCATCATCCACATGAGTATGCCTTGCACTCACACATCCCATATTTTTATAGGTTGAGACATGTCACACATAGTAATCCCACCCCATAAAGTGTGCAGCTCTTCCACAAGTGGTGCAAGGTATACATCCATGTTTTTTATCTTATACTTACCTGAGACAATGAGATCTAATAATAAATGGCTCTTTTTTGTGGCCAGCCATGGTGGGATGTTATAGTTGATCAAACATACAGACCATGTGCTCCATGAGAACTGTGTAAAACAAATGCATTTACTCCATCCAGACCTAGACATATGTTCCAAAGTCTTGGAGCAAGACAATCATCAATGGATGATTACATGAAGCCTAGGAATGAAGAAGTGAAGAAAAGAGTCAAGCTTAAAGCATGAAGTCAAGTGAAGATTCAAGAAGAGATGTTATATACACTTATGTACATTAGCTTTGGAAAGTAATTCAAAAATACTTTGATATACTGACGAGTTCATACTCATATGTATATGTATACTCATGTATAGTCATGACATATATAGGAAATGAAGAAAATATGAGAATATAGAAAATAGAATTCAAGTTCCTTAGTGATAGATGTGCAGAGAGTTTTCTCATGAGATTAGCAACTAGTCTATCTTAGAATTCTCTCAACCTGATCATAAATCTTTTATACAGATCTAACTCAGAAGCCGATCAAGCTATGACCAAAGTTTGATGATCTAATTCTCTTCAGATTGTGTGTATGACAAGTAGGAACATTCATATGTAGAATTCTACAAGTGAAGTTCTCAGAATCGTGCATTTTACTACTCAAAGCTTTGCTTGGACTCAGTGCTCAGTGTAAAGTTTTTTATGTTTCAGCATTCAAAATTTAAGTTAGAAGATAAGGAAGCTTTGGCTAAAAGCATTTAGCAAAATGGGTTACATTTCGAGAGAAATCAACTTAAGAAGTTGACCATGTCAAAGTTGCCATTTCTGGAAGGCAGTTTTTGATATATGTTTGATCTAAATGATCAAATTAAGGATCCCATGGCTCTTTTGAAGAACTAATGATCATTATGATTGTGCAAAGGTAGAATGAATGTGTGTATATCATTTTAATGAGTAAAATCGAAGTCATATGTAGAGATTGAAGTTTATTTTTGAAGCAAATTTATTGAAATTGAAGAAAACTTCACATAGAGAAGTATTTCCTAATGAGCTTGAAAGTTATCTAAATTTTGTGTAAAGTTTGGTTTATTCTTGGTATAGAGGAGTTCTTAAATCAAGAAAGATCATACATTTGAAGAATTAAAGCTCTCCAGCAATGGTATCAGAGCTTAAAGGTCAAATCAAGGTGAAAAAAAGCAAGGAGAGCCCCGACTGTTGCAAATATCAAAGATCTTGTGAATTGAAGGTGCAAAGGGTAAAGTCTTGAAGAAAACCTGAAGAAGAGTAAAGCATGAGTTCAAAGGATCAAGAAGGATTAAAGCTTCATATCAAAGGTACATTATATCTTCATAAATCTTATTAATTGAAGAAGATATAGAAGTCAAGAGATGGGAGAAAGCTTGCAGATTGACAAGCTAGATAGAGAGAACTATCCAACATGGTCTATGAGGATGGAAGCGCACCTCATGAGCAAAGATTTGATAGCATTTATTACAGGAGAAGAAGAAAAGCCTGAGTTTAAGGATCCAAGTGTTCCAACAAGAGAAGAACTTGCAGATTTGAAGAATTGGATGAATAAAGGTGCTCAGGCTAGGAGTATCATTTACATGGTTGTAAATGATTATCTTCTACCACACATTAGAGGATTAGATAGCGCAACAAATGTATGGAATGCCTTGGAAGAACACTTTCAAAACACAACCAAATCCAGTAAGGCTTCACTATGGGCTGAGTTTACAACTTTCAAGAAGAAAGGTTCTCAATCAATCTCTATGTTACAAGGATGAAGGACATTGCAGATAGTTTGGGAGTAGTAGATGAAGATATTAAAGAAGACAAGCTGATAAGGCAAATACTCATAGACTAAGAGGAGATGAAAAGTGTAAGCCTTTTAGATTGTCTACAGAATTATCATTAGATCATTTTACTCCTGATCTTAATCAGTTGCTAGGACATATGCTAACATTTGAGTAGGACATTAAAGGAGAGAATGACAGAAGCTCAAGTCAAGAAATGTATTCAAAGGACAAGAAGAAGAATGCTAAAGGCAAGCAATCAAATGATGAGGAAGGATCTTCAAGTCAAGCAAACTTCATGAACGAAAAGATGAATTTTAGAGGTAAAGGTAGAGGAGGTAAGAATAACAAAAATACTAAAGCTTGTTGGATTTGTGGAAGAACAAATCATTTGGAAAATGATTGCTGGTATAATAATCAAAATGGTGGAAGTCATAATCAGAATTTCAGTCCTAGAGGAAGAGGAGGCAAAAATCAAAGAGGCAATTTCAAAGGAAGAGGTGGTAGGACTTCATTTGATAGAGGAGGTGAAAGGAATTTCCAAATTCAGTCCTACAACAACACCTATTATAATTATGCTTCATATCAGAAGGAAGAATTGACTCTCATCTTGAATGCAACACATGAAGTAATTAATGAAGATCAAATGGTGTTTTATATTGACTCAAGATGTAGCAATCATCTAAGTGGCAATATTTCCTTAATGACTGATATGGAAGCCAAAGTGAATGGACATACAATTCAAACAGGAGACAACACCAAACACAAAGTTGAAAGCATTGGCTCAATGAAGACAAAGAGTGGAAGTACACTTCTAAAGGTACTTTATGTTCCAACAATTCCTAAAAATCTAATAAGTGTAGGACAAATTGTTGAGAAGGGATATGAAGTCAGATTTACAAGTGATGGTGTTATGTTGAAGATCGAAGTCAAGGATATAAAAGCATTGTTACAGGGAAAAAGGAAGGAAGGTTATTCACTCTCAAAGCCCAAGGTAATGTGGGACATGCATTATTTATTTATGGAAGTCAAAAGATGTTTGAATTTGATCTATGGCATAAGAGGTTAGGACATTTCAATGAAAGAGGAATAAAAGAGATGACAAAGAATGGTGCAGTGCTTGGTCTACCAAATATTGAAGGTCAACATATGAATATACAAATGTGAGGCTTGTCAACTAGGTAAATCTCACAAGAAATCATACAATAAGCAAGGATACAAGTATTCAAATATGCTTAAATTGGTTCATACAGATGTGTGGGGTCCTTCAAAGGAGTATAACATAAATGGATCAAGGTATTATGTTTTGTTTGTTGATGATGCAACCAGGTGGATTACTCTGTATGTAATCAAGGATAAATATGAAGTGTTTGAGACATTTAAACGCTACCATGCTTATGAAAAAAGAATTAGAGGACCAAAACTTAAGAGATTGAGATCAGATGGAGGGGGAGAATATTTTTCTAAGGAATCTGATGATTATACGTGGAATTTACATATAAAAAGACAAGTGACTTTTAGGTATTCCCCACAACAAAATGGAGTTGTAGAAAGAAGAAATAGAACTCTTGTAGAGTTTGCAAGATCAATGATGAAGGAAAAGAAGTGCCTAATTATATGTGGAAGAAGCAATTACAACTTACCTTGTGAATAGGTTGTCTTGCAAAGCTTTGGAGGGAAGGACTCCTTATGAAGCATGGTGGGGTAAGAAATCTACTCTTGATCATTGCAAAATATTTGGATGTTTGGGATATGCTTATGTTCCATCTCAATTGAGACATGAGCTATAACCTAAAGCAAAAAAGTATGTTTTCATTAGGTATGATGATAGACAAATGGGATACAAGTTGTGGAGTCCATCCACAAAACAATTTCTTGTTTCAAGAGATGTAACATTTGATGAGCAAAGCACATGGTTTACAGGATAAAACAATGTATGCACATATCTTGAAGAGATCAAAAGGAAAGGAAAGTCAAAGATGAAGGTATATGAAGAAGATAATGATGATGATGTTTGTAGAAATGAAATGTATGAAAATTATGAAGATAGACCAAGGTTTGATCCACAACAAAATGAAGTAGAGACTTCAAGGAGTGCAAAAATTATAAGATCATCAAGAGAAAGAAAACAACCTATCAAGTATAGCTATGATACTTCTTTCTTGACAATCAAACATTATGTTTACATTGTGAAGACAGATGAAGATCCATCAACTTATGATGAAGCAAAAGGTAAACAAAATTGGGAAAAAGCAATGCAAGAAGAGTATGATGCTCTACTTGAGAATGAGACATGGGAATTGGTGCCAAGACCAAGAAATCAAACATGGGAATTGTTGTTTGGGTCGACGTACTCACAAGGGGATCATGCAACTGGTAGCATAAGTTTTGTAGTCGATTTGCATCAAAGGATCCATATTCTCTAACATGTGTACTACAAATCTATTGTTTTTCAAAAAAATTGATACTTGCACTAAGTGCAAGGACATGCCATTCTCTCCTTCAGAACTAAAGATGCCATCTGATACCATGTGGAGATGCTAGGATATTTTATATATGATATATTTAATTATATATTCTAATTTTAATTCTAAAATCCTAACTTTTTTAATTAAACATGAAATCCTATTTTTTATATATTTAACTATATATATTTAATTTAATTCAAAAACCCTAATTTCTTATATATTTAATTATACATAGTACATTTGATTATATATTGTACTTTGTTTCCTAATATATATATATATATATATATCCTAATTTATATATACTAATATTGAACCTTATATATATATATATATATATATATATATATATATATATATATATATATATATATATATATATATACATACATACATACATACATACATACATACATACATACATACATACATACATACATACATACATACATACATACATACATACATACATACATACATACATACATACATACATACATACATACATACATACATACATACATACATACATACATACATACATACATACATACATACATATATACATATATATATATATATATATATATATATATATATATATATATATATATATATATATATATATATATATATATATATATATATATGTATGTATATGTATGTATGTATACATACATACATACATATATCTATCTATCTATCTATCTATCTATCTATATATATATATATATATATATATATATATATATATATATATATATATATATATATATATATATATATATATATATATATATAATTTCATTAAAAAACCTAGCTCTTTTCATATTTATTTATCTATACTAAAATCCTATTTTTCATATATATTTGATTATATATATTAATATTAAACCTAAAAAATTATTTTTTTAATATTTAGTTATATATATGTAATTTATTTCAAAAACCATAATTTCTTATATACTTGTGTATATGTGCGTATATGTGTATGTGTCTATATGTAAAAACCCTAAAACCTTATTTTTTATATATTTCATTATATATATGTAAAAACCCAACAAATCTTGATGACCTATTTTTTATATATTTAATTATATATATTCATTTTAATTCAAAGATAATTTCTTATGTATTTAATTATACATAATACATTTTATTATAAATTCTAGTTTTTCTCTTATTTTTTATTTGATTATATATATTAATATTAAAGCCAAAGTTTTGTTTTTTTTAATATTTAGTCATATTTATTTATTTTATTCAAAAACTCTAATTTCTTATATATTTAATTATACATAGTACATTTGATTATATATTAATTTCTTTCCTAATTTTTATTTGATTATATGTATTAATATTAACCCTAAACTTTATTTTTTAAATATTTAGTTATATTTATTTATTTTAATTAAAAAACCCTGATTTCTTATATATTCAATTATACATTGTACATTGGATTATATATTCTAACTTTTTTTGCTAGATTTTAATTTATTATCTATATAAATATTAAACCTGGAACATTATTTTTTATATATTTATTTATATTTATTTATTTTAATTCAAAGACCTAATCCTAAAGACCTAGACCTAAAACATGTATATGTGTGTATGCATGTGTATATATATGTGTATGGGTATATGTATTATGTGTGTATATGTGTATATATGTGTATGCATGTGTAAAAACTCTAAAGCCCTAATCCCAAAGACCTAGACCTACAACATGTATATGTGTGTATGCATGTGTGTGTGTATATATATATATATATATATATATATATATATATATATATATATATATATATATATATATATATATATATATATATATATATATATATATATATATATATATATATATATATATATATATATATATATATATATATATATATATGTGTGTGTGTGTGTGTGTGTGTATGTATTATGTGTGTATATGTGTATATATGTGTATGCATGTGTAGATATATGTGTATGTGTATATGTATTATGTGTTTATATGTGTATGCATGTGTAAAAACCCTAAACCCCTAATCCTAAAAACCTAAACCTAAAACATGTACATGTGTGTATGCATGTGTATCTATTTGTGTATTTGTATATGTAATATTAAAGCTAAAACTTTATTTCTTTAATATTTAGTTATATTTATTTATTTTATTCAAAAACCCTAATTTCTTATATATGTAATTATACATAGTACATTTGATTATATATTCTAATTTTTTCCTAATTTAAATTTGATTATATATATTAATATTAACCCTAAACTTTATTTTTAAATGTTTAGTTATATTTATTTATTTTAATTCAAAAACCCTAATTTCTTATATATTTAATTATACATAGTACATTTGATTATATATTCTAATTTTTTTCCTAAATTTTATTTGATTATCTATATTAATAGTAAGCCTAAAACATTATTTTTTATATATTTAGTTATATTTATTTATTTTAATTCAAAAACCTAATCCTAAAGACCTAGACCTAAAACATGTATGTGTGTGTATGCATGTCTATATATATGTGTATGTGTATATGTATTATATGTGTATATATGTGTAAAAACCCTAAAAACCTAATCCTAAAGATCTAGACCTCAAACATGTATATGTGTGTATGCATGTGTATATATATGTGTATGTGTATATGTATTATGTGTGTATATGGGTATATATGTGTATGCATGTGTAAAAACCCTAAAATTCTAATCCTAAAGACCTAGACCTAGAACATGTATATGTGTGTATGTGCATATGGATGTGTATATATATGTGTATGCATATATGTATTATGTGTGTATATGTGTATATATGTGTATGCATGTGTAAAACCCTAAAACCCTAATCCCAAAGACCTAGACCTAAAACATGCATGCATATGTGTGTATGTGTGTATGTATATGTGTGTATGCATATATGTGTGTACGTATGTGTGTATGTGTGTATGTATATGTGTCCCTCTTATGTGCGTATGCATATGTGTATGTATGTGTGTACACATGTGTGCGTATGTGTATGCATGTGAGAGTGTATGTATATGCATATATATGTGTATGCATATGTGCATGTATGTATGTGTAGGCATGTGTGTACATGTATGTATGTGTAGGCATGTGTGTGTATGTATGTATGCATATGCATGTGTGTATATGTGTGTGTGTATGTATGCATGCATATACATGAGTATGTGTGTGTATGTATGTCTCTCTCTCTCCCTCTCTTTCTCTCTCTTTATATATCTCTCTCTCTATCTCTATTTCTAATAAAGAACAAAACAATCACTTACATCTATGTGTGTGTGCAGTATGTATCTCTATCTCTCTCCCTATTTCTCTCTCTTTTTCATCTCTCTCTCTCTCTCTCTCTCTCTCTTTCTCTTTCTGTATCTCTATTTCTAATAGAGAACAAAACAATCACTTACATATATGTGTGTGTGTATGTATCTCTCTCTCTCTCTCTCTCTTTCATCTCTCTCTCTCATTCATTCATTCTCTCTCTCTCTATCTATCTATCTCTCTCTCTATCTCTCTCTCTCTCTCTCTCTCCCTCTTCCCCTCTCTCTTTCATCTCTCTCTATCTCTATTGTCTCTCAT
The DNA here is from genome assembly GCA_020310875.1 of Ceratopteris richardii. Classification (NCBI taxonomy): domain Eukaryota; kingdom Viridiplantae; phylum Streptophyta; class Polypodiopsida; order Polypodiales; family Pteridaceae; genus Ceratopteris; species Ceratopteris richardii. The sequence goes on along the minus strand of CM035425.1, from coordinate 982,038 downwards.
CAAATTCCAAAGAACTGACACCAAAAAGCTCGCAAAACAAAAGAGAAGAGAAATTAGAAAAGAGAACTTAGGGAAACAGAAAGGGTGAAAGAGTACACACATCACTTACCAAGATGCAAGATCTAGAGAGAGATGTGTGTGTAGAGAGAGATTTGTGTGTGTGTGTATGTGCACAAGATGATCACAATGCAAGTGGGCGAGCATAGCAGAATGTAAGCGCACACAAAAACTCAACAAAAGCAGAATGTACACAATTCAAAATAGATCGAGTGTCGACTTTTTGCTCTGGGGTTATTAAACATGCCATCGGTATAAGCATCGGTATAGGTGCCAATATGAGCATTGATGGTCCCAGGAATATACCAATGCTTATACCGATGCCTATACCGATGCATATACTGGCGCTTATATTGGTGATGTTATTTTCTGATGCCTTTACTGATAAAACGCTTTCAATGGCAATACCGATGATTAACTGACCATCAATATGATTAACATGGTATTTCTAAGCATTTCCAATGGTCATACCAATGCCGAGGTGTGATCGTCAATATGCCTGTCATATGTTGTAGTGTATGAGACACCCACACCATGATGAGAAAGGCACTCAGGCCATAAAACAAGCTGTAAAGAATATATTCCACCTACAAAAGACATTCTACCTACAAAAAAGCATACAACCTACAAAAAAAAATATTATCTCTGTATGTTTGTGTGTGTGTGTGTATGCATATGTGTATGCATATGCATATGTGTGTATGCATATGTATGTGTATGTGTTTGTATGTGTCTATGTATGCATGCATGTATGTATTTATGTGTGCATGTGTCTATGTGTATGTGTTTATGTGTGTATGTATGTGTGTGTGTGTGTTTATGTGTGCGTGTATGTGTGTGTAGGTATAGAATGTGTGATTTTTGTGTAGGTATGTGTGCGTTTATGAGTGGTCTATGCGTGTATATGCATATAATATGTGTATATGTATATGTGTGTACGTATGTATGTGTGTGTGTTTATGTGTGTATGTGTGTGTATGTATGTGTTTGTTTGTATGTAAATGTGTATGTGTGTGTCTATGTGTGTATGTAAATGTGCGTGTTTATGTGTCTATGTATGTGTAGGTAGGCATATGTGTGTATGTATGTATATATATGTGTATTATGTGTGTGTTTATATGTGTATGTACATGTATGTATGTATGTATGTATGTATGTATGTATGTATGTGTGTATATGCATGTGTGTCTTTATGTGTGCATGTATGTGTGTGCATACGTATGAGTGTATGCATGTGTATGTCTTAAAAAGTGTATGTATGCATGTATATGTGTATCTATGTGTGCATATATGAACATGAGTGTATGTGTGTGAATGTGTGTGATTGTGCATGTATGTAGGTGTATGTTTGCGTGTGAATGCTTGTATACGTTTATGTGTATGTATGTGTGTGTGTATTACTAATTTCTTTCTTTAGTTGTAATTTTCTTCAAAATATTTCTATTGCTATGATTTTTTAACAATAAAAATGAATAATTAATAAACTTAAATAAAAGAATAAATAAATAAATGAAAATAATAAACGATAAGTGAATATAAGCATAGATGTGAAGCTTTATAAGACAAATTGCATAGATTTGAAGCTCTATGAGCCAAATTGTTGTTGATTTTCTACAAACTGCACTAAAATAACCCAAAATTAAAACAAAAATAGTAAATTAGAGTGATAAAGAGAGTATGCAGAGGATAAAAGGGTAAAAAGGAGAAGAAATGCATGAAAATAAGATTGATATAGAGACTTACCTACTCTATTGCTATGCAAACACCTTTGGGATATGCCGCACATAGCGTGCCGGGTCTTTTATAAATTTTCCATGTTGATATACGTATCATGCTTTTTTTTTCCCTTTTGGTATGCATGTTGATATATGCACGATTAAAATATATATGGAAATTTTGAGATCCTTTAAAAAATGGATATATATGAAACAATAAGTTGTATTGATAAGACCTTAATAAACACCTGTTAGCATTGAATATTTTTTAGGAATTATTATTTATCTTCATATTTGTTTTCAAATGCATTTTTTAAGACTTTTTTCATTATATGTGTAATATCTTCAAACATGGTAGGTCTTAGCTTGAGTTTCAATGCAAGGTGGGAAGCTATGATGACACTCAAGTAGCATAGATCATATGAATATACATGGTACATCATTAATGTTGATGGTGATCTAAACTTTGGAAACTAAATTAAAAGAAAAAGTTGAAACTTACAAAATGAATCATTATTTTCTCATATCATAGATTATATTATTGCTCATACTATAGCTTATATTTTAACGTATATAAGAGGCTTTTTATGGCATATATCAATGTTTCTTTATCTTCATTCCATGGTTTACTTAGAGTCCTATTTGGAGGCTTTTCTTAGAACCATACCAACCCGTATAAAGAGGAGTATATCAAAAAAATTTTCAAGTGTATAATGCCAACACTACTATGATATAATTTTGGTGTTACACTTGAAGTTTCTCCTAGCAATGTGAGCATTATTGTTGTGTTGTAGTCAACTGATAAAAATATTGGTATACAATCATTTTATATGAGTTTGAGGCAGTTAAAGACTAATTAATGCAATAAACTGATAAAAATATTGGTATACAATCATTTTATATGAGTTTGAGGCAATTAAAGACTAATTAATGCAATAAACGCTTACAAGATCCCCATCACTCATTTTATATGAGTTTGAGGCAATTAAAGACTAATTAATGCAATAAACGCTTACAAGATCCCCATCACTGGAGCAAAGGAAAACCATGTGGGACAATTCAAGTGAAAACGATTGAAACCTATTCTTTTACATGTGGTAGGTGCCAATTCTTCAACATGGAATATGATGCTGTAATTAGTTGACCATATGGAAGTAGAAGTGAATTATTGAAAAGATACGAAAGAGGAGATCTCTAAAAATATTGCATAATTGGTGATATTATGCATCTTGCATGACCATAGTGCCCTTCAAAGGATGCAAGGAAGGGTTTTTACATGTGAAGCACTATTTTAGCTTCACTCAATCAAGTGCAAGGATGAATGTGGGGTACTATCTTAAAATGAACTCATCTTAACAAAATACATGATTGTGATATTTTTAATGAAGTTTTAACCCAATGATCTTACCATTTGGACAATCCCTTCATGCCACTACGGTACCGTGAGATATTTCTTCGTTTGGATTGTCCTTACTTTGTGACACACAGATTCCTCATAGGTCGGATGCCGCTGACCATTTTTTGACCAAACCGCGTTCAAGGTCGTACGCTACACGGAGAATCAGTTTTTTCCACTCTTACCAGCTTCGTCTTCAGTTTCCTATCTTCTCACCTTACAGACAAAAAAAACACTTAGCGCATTCTCACACAACGCTCTCCAACCCGTCTATTCCCCTTTCTGCATCTTTATTTTTGTAAGTCAGTAGCTTCCTGCACTTTTCATGAATGCTTTTCATCTCCACACGCTTATCACCACTTGTAGGAGCCTCCTTACTGGTCCATCTTCCTCGTTATGTTTCGTTTTCCCTGTGTCATCCACTTTTTCGTTCTGTTGCAGGTTTTTGATTCATCGTATGCCTCGTTGAGCTCCCATGATCCCGAAATATAATGACAATAGAGAATCCTCCCAACAGAAGAAGGGAGTTCCCATGATTCCCAAATATAATGGCAGTGCAGAATCCTCCCAACAGAAGAAAGGAATGCTTAGCAAAATCAAGGTATTTCATATTGTTCTGGGCTTTTTTTGTAACAAAAATATTCGATTTTGTTTTTCGTATTAAAAGTAACACCATATGAATGCTTATGGTGTAACCGATGTTCAATTTAGTATCAGTATCATCATTGTCTAAATAAACGTATATTGCAAGTAGAGGAATCAATTTATCCTTGGTGACTGTTCTGTTCTCGTATGCGGTACATGTAATCACACAGTGCGCAAAGGCAGATTCAAAGTACCCTTTGGTAGAAGTTTTATGCTTGGTAGTTGAGCGTGGAAATGTCTTTGCTTGACGCAAAATACTCACTTACACATTTCGATACACACTCATCCATTCTTGTTCGGCCGAAAGGATCATGTCGTCGCGTTACTCTTTTCTGTATCCTCTTTTGCATAAACGGACAGAGCTCTTTATCTTTTTAGAGATGAGCCTGAAGCTGTGGAGTTCTGGATACACTTAACCATTATGAATGTCGTAGATTGCAGCAGGTTGTCTATCGTCATCCTCATCTTCATCAGATACTGGAAAAGGCCGAAACAAAATCGGCAACAAAATCACTCACGGCTTCAGTCTTGTCAAAGGGAAAACCAACCATCCGATGGAGGACTATCATGTAGCTGAGTTCAGGGTTGTCAACAATACTGAGCTGGGGTTGTTTGCCATCTTTGATGGGCACCTTGGACATGACGTCCCGCGTTACTTGCAAAATCATCTTTTTGGAAATATTATCAATGAGGTACGATAATCTTTTACGTTTTCATTTCTTAAAAAACGTCCTTTATTGTTTTAAAATTCTGCAAAGATGATCGTCCCAATCTCCTTCTCTTTTGCCGGCATTATTTCTTGATCATTAGCCTAAAGAATAAGGTCCAATGAATAGTGTCTGTGTGCCTTCTTTTCAGGTTGGATATGCTCAGCGTAACATATTACGCAGACTTTAGTGAACTGTTGGGGGAGAGCATCAGAGAAGAGGCTTTTGTCCTAAGATAGAGCTATCTTCTTTGATCGCTAGCTTAACCATAGAATCAACTGTCTACATTGCTCCGTATTCCAGACATCATCCTCATTACATCGTGTCTAGAGAGTAACGTGAGTCCATAGGTGTTTATACTAATAAATCAAGTATTTAGGATCAAGGATGCCATGTGCCACCAGCCTTTGATGCATTGGCAGCAATAGAAAACGTTTTGCATGCTTTCTTTTCTGCATCCACAGATTCTTTTCCTTTAAATCCTTGTTTTCATCTATCCTAATGCTAATCTATATAGATTTGAAACCAAACAATTTAGTTAAAAAAAGTGACAAAATGAGCAGAAAAGCATGTGCCATCATCTCCACTAAAAGTTACAACTCAAAAGAAATGGAATACATAATGAAAAGTAAGTCACAAGTGGTATAATGGCAACTGTGTAGTATCAAGAACTAAGCCTCAAAGATCTATCATCCATGATCAAGATTCCAATTACATAACAAATCACATTCATATCATGTGAGTTTGTGACACGATACATCAATGTCAAATGATCATACATATCAGTGGTCATGAACGATGATAGGCTAATGGCCACATTCTACTACTCATCTAAATCTTCTGATGATGAAGATGATGAAGGAATGTCTCCGATACTAATAACATTTCCTTTATCATCATATTCAAGCTTCCTAATAGCGGCTAACAATGTGTGCATCCCAAACATTGGACACGTCATGAGGCATGATGGTTGAGAGGCTTGAAGGTGGATATTCAAAGGATCAAAATGGACTTAAAATTCAAAAGGTGTATGTTGGGTAGGATTTTTGATCCTCAAAGGATCAAAATGGACAACTTGGGTAGGCTTCTTGATGCTCAAGGGCTTGGGACTCAACGAAAGGCATCAATGTTGATTGTTGAATGAAGTGATTCGTGAGGCTTTAGGATGCTCAACCTTCATAGTGTCTCGTGAGACTTAGGACTCAACCTTCAAAGTGAATGAAGTGACTTGTGAAGTGACTCGAGCAGAGATTCAAACTCAAACACGAGTAGAGCTTGAGATTCAAAAACGGGAAGACTCTATAGCACTCAACACTCAAACTCGAGTAATGTTCTAAACTCAAGAAGAGCACTCCCGAGCACATCCTTTAGGTGAGAGCAATGGGCACATAGTCGGGTAACGGGTTGCAAACACATGTGGGCAGAGAGGGGCAAAGGTTCTTGAGTAGTGATGGTGGCCAATGATCTTGGTTGCAGCTCATTCCTCAACTTTGGAGCTTCAATCGAGGCTCAAGAACTCACGTTGATGAAAGCATGCAATTCAAAATAACCTCCTACCTAAGTTCTAACAAATCATAACTTATCCGATTGTGCATGAACCGGAAGTACCATATGGCCACAAACCACCAATATGTACCTTAGAACCTGGTATGCGTATCGGGCAACCCTTTTTTAGAGCATAATCGTAGAGATGCATGCAAAAAAATATGTGTCGAGTCATCTACTTATGATGTGCCTTTGAATATAAGTATTCCTTCTTTAAGAATGGTTTTGAGTATGAAAGTTCAAGTAGTCGATTTGTCTAGGAATTCGGTAATCAGAGTATATGTTCTAGCATGAGAATGAGGAAGCATATCCAAAACTATGTGCTTCTATCCTTGCGTGGTTGAGTTTGTTAGATATACTCAATACTCCATCCTTAAGTGATCACAAATGATCCATGATGATCTAAGTTGTAAGGCCCCCATTATGAGGAGAAGCCATTGTGAGAGCCCAACCATCTTCAGGTAGGACATAAACTTCTGGCCATTTGGGTTGCCATTTAAGGCGAAAATAAAGGCCTTATGGCATCGTGCGGTTTCCCTGTAGAACCTTAATGGGGGAGTGCAGAGGGGGGACTTGCCCCCTTTTGTGAGATCCGGGGGGTCTATCTTTCGGCCCATGGGGAAGAGGTGGTAGGACTTTTGATCGTGGAGATATTTTGCAGACTATTTTTTCTCTCCTCACTATGTTTATCTATACCGACTCCCATTCTAAAAGCCATATAAGCATGGCCATATGAAGCTCTACATAGCATTGCGCACTAGTGAGCCCTTCATCTAGAGTCTGTCTAGATCACCATCTAAGCTCCATATTGGGAGTGTACTGATGGACAACACCATCATTATAACTTCATTCCTCTTGACAATTTAAGAATTTGAGTTCTCTATCTCTTGGTTTCCATCTCTCTCCGTTTGAGGTTTTCTCAACTTTGTCTATTGGTCTATTCCGCGGTGTTATTCTTTCCTACATGGTATTAGAGCTCAAGAGGTTATGAGTGGCATAGAAGAAGAAACACAGAGGTCTCAATGACAAAGGAGAGAAGATGTCAGGGTGTGCATCATCATCTACGACAGGGAATCAAGAACATGAACACAAGCCTTCACATAATGTAAGCTTAATGGTACAAATTACACCCTGTGGAAGTTTAAAATCACTTTTATCCTTGATTCATATGAGCTTCTGGAGATTGTTCTTGGGACTCATCATGCTTGATCCAAATAATCCTAGTCGAATGACTCCTCCCGATGCAGATCTTCTACGTACTTGGAAATGTAGAAAAGAAGATGCACTCTGTGCTCTAATTACAAGTACTACTGATAGTGTTTTGACTCCGATTCAACATACTCCTAAGGCTTGTGAAGCATGGAACATATTGAGAAATCAATTTGAAACTCGTAATTAGACACGGATTTAGAACTTGGAGATTGAGCTAGGATTAGAAAGGTTTGTTGATGGGGAGAGTGCACAGGTATTCATCACGTGCAAAAAGAATCTATGAGATCAAATGGTGGGAGCACATGTACAAAACTCAAGCAAGGAGCTAGCTCGGCATTGTCTTCAAATTTGTCCACCAAAGTTTGATGGTTTGGTAATTTATCTTAATACTCAAATCAGACCTAAACCGCTAACGTTTGAAGAATTTAGTGCCTTACCCATGGAGGAGGAGCTATGGCTCAAGGCAAGGAGTGGTGGCCACAAAGGAGATGCTACATTCATAGCAAATGCCACATTGCCAAGGGAGGCAAAGAAAACTCTTCAAAAGATGGAGACAAATAAAAGAACGATAAAAAGAAGTTCGAGGGAGAGTACTTCCATTGTAAGAAGAAAGGCCGAAATTCAAGACTATTGCATCACGAAGGAAGAAGAGAAGAATAGAGGTTCTTCAAAGGTGGCAAGGGCAAGGAATCTGCCAACACAACAAAAACTGAGCTTGAGTTATATGTTACAATAGAGGTATGCTCTTGAGTTGACGAGTTAGGAACATATGACTCATGGGTGTTGGATAGTGGTGCCTCTCGTCACATGACGAGTAGAAAAGAAGCCTCCATGATGGGCAAGCAACAGAGGAAGGTGTTTTCACAAGAAATCAAGAACAGAGCAAGCTATCCTTTAGAGTTGGTGCATGCTGACGTGTGTGGAAAAATGCCTACAGAGACCTTGGGCAAATCTTCTTGCTTCATGTTACTCATCGATGACTATAGCAAGAAGATGTGAGTGTACTTCCTTCGTGATAAGGCTCAAGTGTGTGGTAAGTTTAAAGAATGGCTTCAACTTGTTGAAAGTGAAACAGGGAAAAAGGTGAAGAAATTCAGGGCAAATGGTGATGATGAGTTCACATCAATAGAGTTTGAAGATTTCTGCAAGAGTAAAGGAATCAAGCATCAACTCACAGTGGCACATAGCCCTCAACAAAGCAGTGTTGCAGAATGTCGGAATCGAACCATCATGGAGATGGCAAGGTGCATGTTGAAGGGAAAGATTTGCCGAATCAATTTTGGGCTGAGGCCATCAACACTGTTCTCCACAGCTTGAATTGAAGTTACACCAAGGCACTTGATGGAAAGACTCCCCAAGAGGCCTACACTGGTAAAAAGCCATAGTATTTGGAAGTGAGTTTTAGGTACATATTCGAGATAGGGAGAGAAATAAGCTTCAACCAAAAAGCATGAAATGTATCTTCCTAGGGTACAACGAGGATAAGAAGCCTTATAAGCTTTACGACCCCGAGGTTAAGAAGATCATGGTGAGTCTGGATGTGGTTTATAAGGGGAAGAAGCCACATGCAGTGGAGGAAAAGAGAGCTTCTGCCTTATCATTAGGCGAAGGGGAAATCCACTATGAACCTGGCCCAAGAGCTATTCCTTCTACACAAGAGGAGGAAGCATCATCTTCAGGTGATGAGTTTGAAAGTCACCAACCTATCATCACCCAAGCGGAAAAGCCATTTCCATGTGGGTGAGGAAGCTCTAAGTTCTACAAACCCCATCCCACATTCACAAGTACATGTCATAGATGGACCAAAACGATGAGAGAGAATAGAGGAGCAGAGACGGGCGCGCACCCATATTGTAAATACATCTGTGATGGCTGAACTCATTCAAGAACAAGCAAAGGAACCAACAAATATGGAAGAGGCACTCCATGATTCCGATTGGAGGCTACCATGCAAACAAAATACGAGAATATCATGAAGAATAGAACTTAGGAGCTAGCATATTGATCCCCTAAGCGCAAAGTCATTGGCACCAAGTGGGTCTAGAAGCTGAAGTACAAGGCTGATGGTACTTTGGAGAAGTACAAAGCAAGACTTGTTGCATTGGGCTACTCACAAGTTGAAGGGATTGACTTTTATGAATCATTTACCTCCACTGCCAAGATGACTACCATCCGAATAGTATTAGTTGTGGTTGCACATAAACGATGGCCTGTCCATCACATGAATGTCAAATCAGCGCTCTTGAATGGATACCTCAAAG